>JANDJT010000141.1:1849448-1869826 GCA_024331685.1 Stegophilus panzeri | reverse complement strand
TCATGTGAATAACCTCATTGGAAATATATTTACTGAAAAAAATGTTGACGTGTTCAATACTTATTTCCCCCACTGTAGATGAACAGTGCTAGAATCAAATCTAAGACCAGTAACATGCTGTTTGTTACAAGTGTCTAATTGGCGTGATGAAGAGGTTATTCGTTCATTTATCCTCAGTAACCGCTTTATCTTGGTCAAGATGGTGGTGAATCCAGAGTTTATCCCGGGAACAATGGGAGTCAAGAGCTTCATCTTTTCCAATTAGCTCCAAGTTGTTTGTAATACAATAAAGTCGCAAACATTTTTCACTTTGAACCTTCAAAAAAAACCAATAAAATAACTGTAATTGGGCATTATTTTTCCTGATCGTTTCATGCATGTAAATCAAGGTGCAAGATTGTCACGTTTTATATTTTTGGCATCTTCGTGACCATTGGTGCAGGTGGTACCGTAGCACAGAGTAAAACAAATGTAAAAAGAGCTATGCATTTAAATGAATATGTTATCAAGATCTGTGGTTGATTTGGTGGCACTTTCTATAAGGAGATGTTTATTTAAGAGTTATGGAAGGAGTCTCCAGTGTCAGCCACAGCTGACACTCAGGAGTCCTCAGGAGAGAGGAGGTTGCACATTCCAGTTTCTCAGTAACATGATAGGGTTTTTTTCTCCTTATTAATGTCAAGAGAGAGTAAAATAGAGGCTGGATGGAACATCTGTTTATAGCTGCTATAACGTATGTGATAACAGGAACTACATTTTTTCCTAGACATCCTACAACATTAAACGTGGATGAACAAATGGATGAAAAATATATATATTTTTAAAAATTGTAATTGTTAGAAAACTGCTATGATACAAGAGGAATAAAACATTTCAGGAAATTTCAGGACTGTTATAGGAAAATAATCACCTGTCAAATGGTAACAACCACACCCTGACATGATAAAGATATTTCATCATTTCAGCCTTGGCTAAACACAAGAAACCTGTTTGTTTGGTTGTGCAGCAGCTGAGAACTATAGGACACACTAAGTGTAAAAGTGTAGTAAAGTGACATTTCATGGTTACTGAGGAATGCCGGCGGTTTTCTCAAGGACACTGAACCCTTGAGTACAATAGGAAATATAGTGAGATTGAAGCACAGAGGCTTCTGTGCTACATTTAAAGCATGTGGCGTCCCAGCAGGCTTCCCTTCAACATCTGGTGCATCAGCTCTCTGTTGTATATGTTTCATTTGCAATACGTTCTCAGCAGACTGTGGAGTTTTATGTCTTTCAGGAAGGTAACCTTGACCTTCTGAAAGGTGTTCCTCTGGCGCTCGGTCCATGAAAATAGTAAAAATAGTTATGGAGTAGGATTAACCCAGCACAGGCGGATCAATCCCGCCCAGTATATGTAGTGCATATTGAGTGCATGTTACCATCGGGTCTATATGTACAATAGACAACAGTATTGATCTCTTACATGCTGATTCAATCTAATAAGTGTTCAAATAAACCAATATGGCCAATGACCGTTAACCTCCTACTCCAAATCACTAATACAGCAAATGCAGCACTAATGAGGATGTAGTGGACTTTATACACCTTCATCCCGTTTTCACTTTGAAATATGTCTAACATACCAGGAGTTTTATTACAGAACAACTTTCATCTTCAATATACTGCCCAGTTTTTCCCCTTCCATATGAAAACGAGTGCATTTCTGCCAAGAACAGCCAAAGAACTCAGAGAGCAGCTGCTTGTGGATTTGAGTCCTGGATAAAGTTTCTGTCATGTCAAAACACAAAAGTGTTAAATTCCAGCTCAACACTGTGGGCTGCTCACTATTTTCTCCACCAGGCGAAGTTTTCACTATCATAATGGTATCATAAAGAGAAACCTTCAGTGGCAGAGTTCTATGTAGAACCAATTAAGGTTTCCCAAGATCCTTTCCCAAGGACAAAGCAACAAAACACTTAGCTTTAACCACTTTTTTTAGAGGGTTGCACCATGAAGTCAGAAGTTCCCCCAGATAAACAACCAAAGTATCTTCAAGGGCTCTAGAAGCCCATATTACTGTCTGTGTGGAGGTTTTGTGCATGTTCTCCCCATAACTCCCTGGGTTTCCTCAGTTTTCCAGTTTCTACAGGAAATTGTCTTGTCTTTTCACAGGGAGTCAGTTAGTGTCAGTATCGAATGAGTATGGGATATCAAACGTAGGGGGAAAAAAGGGATTTGTGCAGATTGGTGCAGTCCTAGCACCCTGCCTGGGTATGTGTTGTCCTGAGAGCCGTTTTATTCTTCATTCTTATCGTGCTCAACCGTGATAATGAGAAAAAATATGAGTCGCCAGACAATTATAACAACCACCTGCAGAGAACTTAATCAGTACATCACTGTTTTAATTAATAGCGTTTCAAAGTGACCGCGATCAATGAATCATGTCATACATGACTCACTGCCAAAACTGTAATGATAATAATAAATGATACAAAATATTATAACAGGAAAACACACGCACATTTCACCATTTTGGCCTGCTTGTTACCAAACCAGAGATTATTATGAATAATATACATATACAGAAGACACTATTTTGCATGTAGTGATCATTTTTCATTTAACTGAACATAAAACACAACACTTATGTACCTTACCAGTAGTGCCAGAATTTTTTTTTTGATCAAAGAATGCCAAAAGCCATTTTGGAGTGTTAGTATCTAGTTTCTCAGGGTGACAGCTATAATAAAACATCTGCACATCTCCTCCACATACTGTGAGTGATAAAACTCCAGACAGTCATAAATTAACCCGGATGCGAGTGACTTTCTAGAAGTTTCTTTTCCTACAAACCCAGATGTTTGTGACACAGTTTGTGATGCGATCGCATTATTGGATCACATTAATGAATTTATTTACCGAAAAACTATCAGGATACTGTGGCAGATGTTGATATAAAGCGAGCTTCCAGTGAAAACAGCATGGAGACAAAATGATACAACCGACACCAATTTGAATTTGAGAAGCTCTTTCATGCCATTCATCTTTTTATGATACCATGAAGTATTTTGTTCCTGGTGAGCACTCGAATACAATTGCGTGCTGTGAGTAGGAAAATCACAATAAAAACCGTAGTGTGCAGTTACGCTTAAATGATCAGATCGCTGCAGGAATTTGGGGCTGGAATGTTTATAAGGGAGGTGGAGGAAAAACATGATCTTTCCGATTGTGCCAGAAATAAAAATCACTGAGTACTCCAGCTCACCATGTAAAATAAATCCCACCCAAATGCTCATATGGTGATCTGAATAACATAATGTACATTTACCAAATAAACTGAATTCCCTTAGTTTTACTTGTTCAGATATACAGTGAGGATACACGTGTCACAGAAGCATGAATCCATATTCCAAACCCAAACCACAACATATAAAGAATTTGTAGTAACAGGATTACGCCATCCCTCATTAGTAAGACTGTTGTTTCATTTCTTGTCTGCTGTTATCAGCAAACAGGCGAATTCTATTTCTTTTTTCAGAAAAGCACATTTTAATAAGTAAGGAATAAAACCCAAGTGATGCATGCTGTAATAGGAAAAGAATCAAGAATAGGGTGGTGTGATGCGTGCGGCCTGACATGAAGCCGAGTTACTGACAATCCAGTATCAAAAAAAACTTAAGGTTACAGATAAAGTGCTGACACTGGATACTCCTTCCAAATGTGCTACATAAACATCTCCTGAGAGAAAATTACACAATTACAGTAGTCTAGGTGGAGCGTCTGCCATACAAATCCCTGTGTAAGTTATGACTACAGAAACGATCATGTATTTGAACACATTACAGCGTGTTAATATAAACCTATGATCTGTCTTGCAGCCGGAACTGCAGTCAGAGCGGCTGTTATAGAAAATGAATCAACACCTTTTAACCAATGTAAAAAATGTAATAATATTTCATAGAAGGCTTTTTCTGATCTGTAGATCTGTGCTTTGTTCCGAAACAGGGACTTAAATTGTTACAGGTTATATTTTCTCCTTGGCTCGGTTTGTTTTCATGAGGCAACATTTAAAAGTGTACCAAAATGTGTTTATACAAGTCACATGTGAGTAAAGTGTCTTCTCATTTGTCAGAGTGCACCTTTTTACGTTCTGGGGTTCCGCCCATAGCGGTCATCCATCAAGGTGGATAGACAGCAGCTCCGGCAAGATTATTTCTTTTTAATTAGTTTTTTTTAAATAATTTATCTAATTTATATGTTCCACAGAGGAATTAAACCCCATCTCATTGAGATCCTCACTTAACACCTTGCAAACCTCAGTGTATTTATGGGTTTTTGAAAGTTGTTCAGAAATATGCTTATATTATAATATCAGACCACATTTCAATGAGGCATTTTACCTTGTCTTTGGTCCAAGTTAAACCACGATTCATGTTGCAAGCCATTAGCAAATCAAACACTTTTTTTATGTAACACAGTTCCAATGAAGCATTGCTAAACAGGTTGGTTCGTTGGTCCGTTGGGTCGGATTGCTTTCGCACCACAAGCAATCCGCTCCAGAGTTCGTTTGCAATTGTTTTGGTGCGGATCCGAGTGCGGATCCGGATCATATATGTCTAAACGAACCAAACCAAGGGAGAAAATGCACGAGGTTCCGAAACAAATGCTCCAAACGAACCAGGTGTGAAAATGCCCTTAGTATGTTAAGTTGTCTTAGCCACTGAGCCAAAAAATACACATCATATCATGATGTGAGGCCTGAGCGGCTCAGCACACAGATTCTAAAGAGTTCCCAAACTTTTCTCACGACTATATATGCAGACCTACATCTATTGGACTTAAATCTTGTTACCCAGCCTTATTAACTTTGCTGGTCATCTGCTAACCGTGTATTCAGTTACACAGGATATCTGTGCATCACATTAGGAGAGGACAAATGTAACCGAAGGGCAGTACCCAGTACCTGATCTGTGTTATAAACCTTATTAGAGACCTAATATCTATATGTGGCTTACTGACTGTAAGACATCATGTACGCTAGAGTACAGGTTCATCAAGCAACGGAGCAAACACAACATCCAAGCAGCAGAGGGTTTTGTTATGTTTGTGTATGTTATATGACAATCGATCTACAATTTCTCGTGCCTTTAGATTATTTATTACGATACTTTAAATCAACTTTTTACCAAACAACGAGGCAGCTTTATCAAGATCTGCTGGTCACTTTCTAACATATTTGGCGATGTGCTGTATGCAGTGGTGGCTCGTCCATATCAGCTGTATAACAAACAACAGCCCCTCCAGGATTTCACGATTTTGCGATCGCAGAAATGAATGCAAAATCAAGCAAATGCTGCAATATTCAGAGGAGCTTGCAATTTTTCAAAGTTACCACAGATTTTCCGTAGATTTAGGCCAAGACGCGTCATGTGACGTCATCACAACGTGTATTCAGTCCATTCACGTGCATCAAACATAAGTACAGCTAAAAGGTCTCATTTACCAACAAACATTACCGAGAATGACCGTGCAAAACAATTTAGTGCAATTGCAATTTCACCATTTCAAGTTTTCTGCAAAAAAAAGCACAAAAAGTCTGCAAATTGCATCGCAAATTTTGAAAAAGCCGCAGCAAAATCAAGCATTTTTGACCGCAACAATCACAAAAAAACTTCACGAAATCCTGTACAGACAAAAATATTATTCTTCCTAAAGTCCTCATTTACAACTCCATTCATTTAAAATTCTGTTGAAATAGTAATTACCACTTTCGACTGACCAATTTTTTACAAAAAAATTTAAGTTTCTATTTGACAGATACAAGCTGAGGTTCCATTGATTTGCTTGCCTTTTCTAGATGTTGCACAATCGTGGGACAGCATGCTCACTGCCCCATTTAAATCCATAGAATTATTATTACACCTAGTGTTTAAAAATGAGAACTGTAACAAGCGCTAATAGAGGTCCAGGAATTTAATTTTTAAAAGTAATCTGTGTTTTATAACATCATGTTTTATAACAAATAATCAAAATGACATTTGCCAAAGGAAAGGACCTACAGACATGGTGTCTATAATGTACAGTACCATTTCTATTGTAAGATAAACTAATGCTAAATTCTTTAAGCTAGTGTCACATCTTTTCAGAAATCGTGTTGGAGACCCTGGTTAATGATATTAGCTATTGTACATTAATTACAATTAAGTACATTAACTATTGTACATTAATAATGTCCTGCTCCACCACAATCTACAGTCACGAGCCGCTGCTAGCTGTATATAAATAGTTATGAAACTTACAAAATAGTTTCAAATCAAGTTCCCCCTTTAGAATCTTTCTAACCTCATGACAATATCAAATCTCCAAATGCTTCACAAACACACTGTACCTCACTAAGATTACATGACTGTCTGTAGATAGAAACGAAACGGCATTGTTAACAGTGAGGAGGAAAATGAACCGAAAATATACTTCAGTTAAAAGTTTTGGGACTGTGTCAAAATATTATTCAATTAAAAGTGAATAGAACTAGAGCTATATTTGAATGAATGTGTCTGCATTTAACATGGCTTAAGTATTTAAGAGAAAAGTACCCGATTTCTTTTTGTTCACAAAATAATCCCATAGTTGCAAATTCTTAACAAGTCATACAACTCAATATGTATGAATTGTACGTTATGCTGGTTAAAGATAGGGTTTTATATATATATATATATATATATATATATATATATACAAACAAAATCAGATAAACTTAAACCATATTATCCTTGCTCTTGTGAATTTTTCATGAAATCAGAGTTTTGGGTGGTTGCTTGTTGCTTTTTTCTCCCCATTAGAGTAACTGAAACATAGAAGTGCATCAGTCTCTGCTACAGCTGCACGATATGGACAAAAATATACAATAAATGAATATTACAATGACGATACGAGATGTGATGAATCAAGACTAAAATAGTGTAACGTGTCGTGTATTTTTGCAACTGTTTTAGATTTATTCAACAGTGGCTAACAATAACGCCTATATTTCGCCCATTTAGTCAAATAACATTACTATTACAGAAAGTGCAAAAGATCATCAACACAGTGCCATCAGCACATATTTACGTAGAAAAATTTATTTATTTATGCCTCACCAATGCAAATTATGTAAATCCCAAATGACTTTCTATTCAGTGCTTGTGGAGTCCACTGTAAGTATGTTTCTGTATTGAAGGTAAAAATCTACTCTTACATGTACAGTTTATTTAAAAAACCTACTTAATTTAATGTAACGGGGCCACTATTGTTTGCCATGTTACACAAAACCTGGGACTGAGATGGTCATCTTGTTTAAAATCAAAGTCTACATCATGATAAATAATATAAATAGTATATATTATAAGTAAAAAATAATAGTATAAATTGAAGTAAAAAAATTGAAGTAACTATGTACAAACACAAATACTTGTCACTGCACGTTTAGCGTATTTGTAGTTCATGTACTCATTGTGTAAATAACTGTGTTGTCATAGCGCAGGTGTCGACACTCAGTTTCTCAGCCCACTGCCACTATATTAATCACACAATGCATCCATTTACTTTCTGCGATTGTGCTGTCTATTTTTAGCTCTTCTTGCTTGTTGCGCCAATCTGATACAGGTTTAAAACTATTTCGAATCAAGGTGCGATTCAGGAAGGTTAGTTGAGAAAAAAGGGACTGCATCCAATCTGATAAGAGTCCCGAGAGCCGTTACTGTGAGTGAGCTGGACTGTGTTGCGACATCTCCAGGGTGCAGAAAAAGAGGTGCTTTTCAGATGCTAATCACATGTTTCCTAAAGTTATGCTCCAAGCCCTGTCCCTCTTGCAGGGGAATTATTTTCTTTGGCACACACACTGAGCTGCTCTTCTAAAAAAGCACACTGCTCGGCCTGAGCTTTCCCTTTTCCTGACCGTTTTACCCTCGCTTTTAACTCTATATGCCCCACTACCGAGTCAGCACAGAGAAAAACAGAAAAGAAAAAGGAAAAACCATAGCCATAATACTGTTATTGTCTGAGCTGGCATGAACTGTGGTATTTTAGTTGAATTATTTCCCTGATTTTACGGTGCTGAAAAACAGCAGGATCGGCAAAGGGATTTCGGGGGAAGTCCATCTGATATGCACCCTACAGATACTGATTGGGAACTGAGCCAAGCAATTACTCTTGCTGTTGTTGTTTTTTTCATGACACTGTAATTGAGTTAGAGCTTGTATTCTAAATTGCAGTGAAAACAAAACAAATAATTTATTCATTAATTATTATACTCGGATATATAAATAATATAATTCCCCTCAAGTGATAACATGATACTTATATTTATTAACCAATTATAATTACTTAAAAACTTTCCATCTTCAGTTTTTGAACATTTGCTACTATCTTCTCAGTATTTTTTTTTTTATTAATTGACTTTAGTTTGCTATTAAGCTTTATAGGTTGAAAAGGAGAAACAAAACTTGCTATAAAAAGATTCCGAAGGTTTTGATTCAAGTCTATCCGTGATTGTACCACAGTGCTAAGAAACAGCGGGATCAGCAGGGGGGGGCGCGAGAGTATATCCTGATTTGGAAGTGCCAAGTAATTACTGGTTGTTGTGGAGACACAGTCAACATTTTAGATTAACCTTATTAAAGTACAGCTATTTACAAAAAAAAGGAAAAAGAAAAAAGAAAAAAAAAGAGTTTATATAAAAATAAAAAAAGGGGGTACCTTTTTTCCAAAATCAAACATTCCAAAATCAAATGTGGACATATTTTGCAGCAACTTTCAATTCAATTTCAATTCAGTTTATTTATGACCAAGTCAACAATCCAAAACTTCATCAGCAGGAAAGTTTTGCTATGCGCCAGTTGGTCTCTAGACCTGGTTTAAAGAAGGTAGTGTAAGATTGACTCATGTAGAGTTCTAATAGAAATTCCATAAAGAACGGATATCGGACAAACAAAATCTGTTTGGTTTCATTTAGTAAATACCTCTAGTAAAAACTTCCATTTGCAATTTATCTCCAAACAAAAGAATTCCTGTGAGTTAAAAATGTGGGTGTACTTCGCAATAAGACAACAATACTAAATGTTTTGGAGTCTCTTAGTTTCTATACCAAAGTGTAAGACTGACTCTGGTAGAGTTATAGCTGAAATGTTATAAAGAATGGGAATAAATCTGGCTTAGAACTGATATGCCAGGGATATTGTTAACATGTATGTTTTTGAATGGAAAGAGGGAAAATGTACCTCCATGTATGTGTTTAAAAAAAATTAAAAAATTTAAAAAATAAAAGAATTCCATGCATTTAAGAGTGAAATGTGGGCGTGTCCTGCAATAAAACAACAATCCAAAACATGAGGGAAATTCAATAGAAAAACAGAAACAAAAGAAACCTGTGAACAGATATCATTTAGATTGTTTGCGATTAATATCTTAACATTTTTCTTACTTGTGATAGTGAAGGGATTGTGATTGCGGTCGTTTTCATTTTGTCTTAATGGTGTGAAAACTTTTGCACTCCACTCTACAGTAAATAACACATTCAGTGAGTCAGAATAAGAAGTAAACGGAATTACTTTTTTTTTAAAGCACAGCTGAAAGACTTTCTGGGAAAGGCCTTGAACTTGGCAACGGCCTGCTGCTGTTTTTACTGTTCGACAATAATCAGGGTCCTGGGTACGCCCCTCGAAATCATACTTCACTTCCTCTGCTTGCAATTAGTCCTCTGAAGGTTATTCGTCAAAATTTCAGAGCTGCAGAGCCACAAGTAAGATCGCCAGCTTGTTACAATTGGCTATTTCCTGCTATGGCTAAAAAACATAAACATGAAAAGAACAGTCAGAGTCCATATGTGCTGCAGAGGAAGGACACGGGGATCTGCAGATCCTGAATGCCTCGGGCTCTCCAATACAAAGTAACACAGCCGGAACAATAAACTCTTAATGCGACTGTTTTCCTATTCTCACATGCATCAATTTAATACAACCTTTTGATAAAACTTTCTGCAGGGGAGGCAGCCAAATGGAAAAAAAAGAATATTTGAGTCAGCTGTCACAATCTCAGAATGCTTATGCTGGTCTAGTGTGGATCACTAGATCATCAGAAAAAAAAGGTGACTGATTTCTTTTCGCAAGAGCAGTCCGAGTGCTTATATTAGTGTACACAAATTTGATGAGCCAAGCCACTCTGCTCAATGGTAGGGACCGAAAAAAGCTGACGAGGGAGTGAACGGTGCACCTCCGACTCATCCCGCTCCTGCAGCACCGCCTCCACACATTCTTCTCCATTTCAGTGTAATTGACCACACTTCGAGTAGCTGTACGCTGCAGCCCGCTGAGGTTCAAGCACTTGCATCTAGGTTACTGTTGATGGGTAAGCAATCACATGCTCAGGGGTGTGTGTGTGTGTGTGTGAGAGACAGTCTTTTTAATCACAGCCTGAGAGGGCAAAGTGCACTTCAATTTCTCCTTCTCCTGATCGCACCGCCCCCCAACCCCCTCGATGTTCTAATCTCAGTTCCATCTCAATTCCTTCCACTACTGAAAAATTACTCCTGAGATCAGACGATATGAACTTGGAACAGTCCTCAAGCGTCTCAAGCGTCATTAATTCTAGTAATTTCACAAAAAAAAAACAATAGAATCTCAAGAGTCCAGGACCACATATTTATCAATGTCCATGTGAGAAGCACTAAGTGTGTTCTGTTCTCTAGAACTTATATCTCTACACACACATGAGAGAGGTTTAAAAAGAGAAACAAGACATAAACCAGAGAGGCACAGTATTCATAACTCAATCTGTGTTTGCTCGATGTTTTCTGCCAGCAGAAAACCACAATAACCCATGTGGGAAATTGGGATATAGTGCTGTAAACCATCCAAAATCGTGTCTGAAATACTACAACAGCTTCTGTATACATATTTTAAAGATTTCTGCTGTCCGGCAAAAGGCAAATCCTCTGAATATGGCAGAATGAATGAGCTGAAATGGTTCTGAGAATCAGGACACACACACACACACACACATCCACAAAATGCACTTCAAAATTGCTCTGGGAAAGATCATCAACTTAATGACATGTTATTATGGACTGCTAGCCAAACGAAACATGGGAGTGAACAGCAGGAATGATGCGGCCTGACCTGCCAGACACAAAGTCTGAAAATGGGCCACTTGGCTTAAAAATAGTTAACGATATGAGATTGATAACTGCTCTGTTGTAGATGCTAGTTCAGAGGACCATTAAAGTTGTCCAGTACATTAAATAGAATTGACTTGTCTAACTATTAAGTAAGGAGTAAAATACAAAATAATTCAGTGGTTATCATGTTTGCCTCACACCTCCGGGGTTGTGTGCAGGTGTGCACGGAGTTTGCATGTTCTCCCCAAGCTTCGGAGGTTTCCTCCGGGTACTCCAGTTTCCTCCACCAGACCAAATACATGCACTGTAGGCTGATTGGAATTTCCAAATTATGTGTCGTGTGTGAAACCATGTGTGGAGGACACCTTCCAGGGTGTCCCCCACCTTGTACCCCACGTTACCAAGATAGGCTTCAGGCTGCCCCGTGACCCTGTGTAGGATAAGCGGTATGCAAAATTGATAAATGGCTGGATGGATTCCTTCGTGTTACACAAGTGTTACACCGTGGTGCTGTTTATAACACAGGGTTGTCTGCTGGGAATTTGTATTTAGAATATCCTCTATAACATTATTTCCTTAGATTATAATGTTTTGTTATTATAAACCAAGTACAGAGGCTACTGTGTCTCAGCACACAGAGCATCCTCAAAATAATCGCATAGAGTAACATGTCATTCAAAGGTCTCTTGAGATGTGGGTAGATGTAGATATTTATAAAAATGTATGCAATCAGGATTCGTGATGATTTTCAGTCACAAATATAGAGATTATCATTCTGCTGTAAACAGAACCAATATGCTGTATGTATAATATACTGTATGTATAAGAACTATAATGTTTACTGTATAGTCTAAGATTTTAAAGACTGTGATTCTTTGATATTCTGTGAGTCCCATGCAGTAACAGATTCCTACCAGAGAGCTCTTTAAATCCCTAAATCCCCATAAAATGTGGCTTTGCTGTATCTGTAAAAAATTTCTTTATATTGGACAAATAATATGAGTAATAATAACAAAATATTGTCTCTTATTTCTAATATTTCAATCCACCTTATACACTCTAGGATGATGAAAGCTGAAAAAGAAGCACAACACCACCTACACACACACACACACACACACACACACACATCAGCTTGTCACTGACACTTTTTATTTCTGCCAGTGTGTGTCGCTGCTTATGTACTACAGTCCTACCTGGCATGTGGTACGTCAATGCTGGACGAGACGACTTTGCGTTTCTGCTCGAGCAGCGACACGGACCGCGTGTTGTCCTTCTCCATGTCTAGCGTCCGGCCTGCTCGTCTGTGCTCCGGCGCCCGCAGCTCCTCCACCCCGTTTGTGTTCTCGCTTTTCTGTGTGCCACCGTTCTGACCCTGTGCTGGCACGTCACGCTGCCCGCCGTTACACAAACTCTGCCAAGATCAAACACACACACACACACACAGTCCACTGATTGCAGGAAAAACATTCTTCTACAACTGTTTTTACCCCCCATATATGTTCAAAAACCAGAACCAGTTGATTTCCCACCGACGAATGGAACGGTCAACACGATGACAGTAAAAGCGAGAATCTGCACAACAACTAATCAACTAATTGTTGATAATAAATATGATTTAAATATGACTAAATACAACTAACATTTTAAGGATGTTACTGATTCGGTAGAAACCTCCATGAAGTCAGACAATCAGATCATCAGAAAGTTTTTCTGTTTGGTAGTAAAAATGCTTGATTGCGCATGTATGTTAATTTTTTTTTACATTTTTTTTTAGATATTACAAATGTATGCAGGCTGAGAAATAAACCAGTAAAATGAGGCTTCTGAGAACACAAACATCAACACAACACCAGTGTTTGTCTGAGTGTTTGGTGTTGTGTAATGCTTTACACTAGAGGTTGATCTGTGTCTGCTTTCAGATACTGCTGGAAGTGGGCGTGGCCTAACCTAAAATATGATTTTTTTTGTTGTTGTTTGTTTCTTTGTTTGATTTTATTTTTTATATGAATCCAACCACTATATCCTGGAACCACTGGAAAAAAAACATTTTGCACAAATTATAATAACAAATAGCAATTTGAAGACTATAATTACATTCAACTCTATTCAACCTCAGTTACACGAGTTCATAAATGGTCTCGAATAAGCACTCTGTGGAAATTTCTGGCAAGATTTACTTCAGGGTTGTTTATTTTTTTGTGTGAATCTACTACAAAGCTGGGACAAAGTTACAGTGCTGCTGCAAGTCAAAATAGGGTCCTTTCATTGACATTTCGTTATAATAAGATTTTCAATTAATAAAGATGAAGAACGGTGAAGCAGAGAGATTCTACGCTGTGCACAATGCATGCTCTGGGTAGGCAATATGAAGTGGTGGCTCTACAAATAAATTCACAAGTAATTTTGTGAATTGCGGGCCAATTTGTATAGACATGTTATCATCTTGAAAAAAAACAAGAAGAAAAAAAAGAAACCACATTATCTGTTTATTCCTAATAACCTTTTTGTATCAGGTTACACACAGCCAATCAGGAAGGTACAGTTGTGCCAGTTCCACCTCTGAGTACCTTCACCTGTTACCAAAAACCATGCAAAAAAATTGGAAGCTTTGGTACTGGACTGGTGACCAATGAAAAAGCATATTTTCAATTCTCTGGTAACAAAATGCCTGGTACTTTGAGCAGTGGGAAAAGGCACATAAACATTCTCACCTCTGACTGGTGCTAAGGATCAGAAAAGTCTTATTTACATCAATGGCAGCGTGTAATACCACCTGCAGTCTGTTTGCAAATATGAAACCGACAGAGACACACAACAACGGACACACAACAGTGATTTTCCTGTTTGTATTTAATAACTGCATCCATATTCAGACTGGAGCCACAAGCTGGATCAAGACGTTTCCGTTCAGTTTGTATGGTGAGGAGAAGGAGTGTGTAGTCTTATCTACAAAGACTGGACACCCTGGTGTAGAGGATATGTGCATATCTCTGTACATCTCACACAGGAAGATTCAAGCCGTTTGCACTAGCACTTCCTCTGTTGCACAGAAATCCCTGGTGGCCATGTTTATACACAGACGAACAGGTCTGCTCTCCTCCATTCATGCTATACTCATATGCTATATATATCTCTACATCGCTACAATTCATCTCGACTACAACATGCTGAAGAGATGCTCAATACAAACAACACAACATACTGATTCTGCCACTAGCTAGGTATTCAATTACTCTGTGCATATAATGCAAGCATTAAGTCCATGTGTATACGGATATCTGACCCCTCTATATTCAAAGATTTCTGTCCATATAAACAGCATTTTCAATAACCCCATCCACATGAAAACGCAAAAAACAATAAGCACACCAGCCCAGTAGGTGGTGATAATGCAAAGGAGTAAGAAAAAAACTAAGAGACATTTAATCATCAAATAAGAGATTACAGACCACAAACTAACAACCACTCATTAGAAACAAAGCATAACATAATGCAAATCTGCAACGGGTGTGACATCAGGGTTTTCAAAAAAAACATACATTTTTCCCGTCCACAGGAAAACAGTGAAAATGGAGGGTTTTTTTCAACTTTGAGAGTGTTTTCAAAATGCTTCATTATCAGTGGCCCCAAAACAACGTTTTTGCGTTAATGGGAGGCCAAAATTCAGAGGAAAAAAAAGCTATTAAAAAAATGAAAGCTGAGCACATGAAAGATTTTTGCAGCTGACTTGTAAAATGAAACTGACTTTTTGTAATTGTTCTGTGCAATGTTTTCTTTTATTTGGATTCAGTACGACTTTTCCATCTCTAACCATTAAAGCTGACAAAAACCAAACAACACATTAATTTAGATAGATCTGAAAACTGCATTTTCATTTTAAAATGCTCTCAGTCTACACCGGTGTTTTCAAACTTTACTAAAAATGCCAGATTAAAACATCTAAAAACGCTCACAACCCCATACTGTGCATGTGTAAGAAGCTTCGGTCTGCGTCGTCTCCATCAGCCCTTTATTTAACAACGAATGTGAAGGTTGTACAAAGTGACGTGAATCTTTAACAAAGCTATCAAACTGGATAGCAGGCACAACAACTGCAGTGCAACATCGTCTTGTTTATTTTTTTAGAGAGAGATCGACCGATATTGATTTTTTTTTTATTTTATTTATTTTTTTTTTATAACCGATACCGATTATTTGCATGTCTATGTGCCTGATAACGATATGCAGAACTGATATTTATTCATTGTTTTACTTCCGTTTTTAACACAATGATAATAACATTGTTGTTGAACTAAGAACTAAACAAACCATTTTATTTTATCAATTTCACTTCCTCCTTGCATACAAAACATCTCTTATTTATACACCAATACATAGAGGGGTCTGAAAAGTGCAAAAAATAAGTGCTCTGTTACTAAAGTGTATTTTTTTTTTTAAGTAAAAGCTTCGATGAGGTAAACAAACAGGTAAAACAAATAAAGCACATAAAAATAATTCTAATAAATCTAAAAAAAAAAAGAACTGCGCACATTTCTCAAAATGTCCACAAGATGGCACCATTTATCGGTAGCTCCGATATTACAAAAACGATATCCGATTACGGAAGAATGCTTCAATATCAGGAAAAATATCGATAAAACCGATTATCGGTCGATCTGTATTTATTTTTACTTGAATGGGACTGCATCACATGACTAAAAATACAGCATAGATTTTGAATATCGCCATTTTCTCGGTCCACACTACAATGTGAAAACTGTGTTTTGAAATGTATCCACTTGGGAGAGCGCTTTCGAAAAGCTCCATTTTCGCTGGACAAAAATGCCGTCTCGGTGTGGCCGGAAAGCCAAAGCGTAGAGAAAAAAAAAGGTGCATTTTCAAATTTATCCAGATTAACGTAGACATAGCCTAAGTTAACTCCACACAGTTAACAACATCCAAAATCATCACACAGAAACGAAGCAACTAATCACATGAAACGGCAACAAACTGCTTTATTAATGTACAACAGTTTCTCATCAGATGACACATTATTTTCTATAATTAAACTAAGCAAGTTCCTCATTAAGGCTGGGTCAAATGCATGCACGGCAAAAATGTCACATCAAAACATGTTACAATGGCAGATGCGCGAGCCATGATAACATCTAACAGCTATAATAATAGCATAACAAATGAATGCAGCTTTATTATGAAAAACGATTCTGAAATGTTTATATTCAATATTTACAAAAATGGAGGTATTCAAAAAAGAAAAGGAGGGAAAATGAAACAACTGGTACAAACATAGATTTTAACATTTAATCAGTGAGTAATAGTGAAGTTATTATATCTCTGGCCAAACCAACACCATTTAAAAAGTGTATGATTTAAAGAATACAACACTTTGAGAAATGCCGTTATGGGAAAAATAATCAACAATGGCATAGTGTTACAGTCAAGTTTAACAGTGGAGTTACTGTTACCACCCTCAAGTTCATTATTTTCCTATTTTAGAACATCCCAAAGTGTTTGATTCCTCTAATACCACAGCAATTTGCCAATGCTAACAATTTTTATACATTTATAGTTAAATTTAATGTTGTGCAACATCCCTGAAACAAGTTAGTTCCTGTTTTTCTGTATCACTTTCAAAAGTGTTATAAACAGCCATTCCCTTAGCAGCCTCTCTCTAGAAACCTGCTTACTATCACAATCAGCTTTACTTCCCCCTGTTCATCATACACATTACACTTTTATTTCTATTCTAAGTTAAAAACAGGTGAATTACTCTACTGCACAAAGTTAGAAGAATTATGTTGCCAGAAACAGACATGTTTCACATTTGAATAAATTATCCTTCACCCTTCACAGATTTGGCACAATGATACTTAATAATGCCATGACCTTTCGTATGCCTTGAACAGTATTCCAAAGTATTGTTTATATTCACATTTAATTTCAGTACATTGCATATAGTACATTACTCATCTCTTATCTTACTCTGACGGACATGTGTGCTTTTAGCAGCTACTCTCAGGGTGACATGCTCCGTGAAACAAACATGCCTATGGGTTATAATTAGTTTATTTTTAAATTAAGCAATTCATAAGGCAGTGTGCACGGACACATCACGTTCCTCCAAACTCTCTGGGGGTTTCAATCAAATTAAACATATCATAATTCTATAAAATTAATTGGATTGGAGAGCAGCACGAGGATTCCATTATTTGATTGGATTAAACACAAGGAAAACATCCCCCACTCTGTGCCTTGTATCTGTGCTTACTGTATAGGAGCTCACATGCTGCACAGCTACTGTATTACGCTTCACTAGGGGGAAAACAGATTTACCCCCGGTCAGTGATCGCCATGTTCCCTGCTCATGCTCTGCTAAAACAAAGAATCACTTGAAACTTGCAGCTAGACGTTTATTTCTCCTCCTGAGTCGAGCCGTGTCCTGGGTTACGATCTGTAGTTAATCAGCCTTTAAAAGCACTTCAAGGACTGTAGCAAACACCAAGAGCACCTCTACTGCATGTCTCAGAACGATCAGTCATCAATCATGAGCGAATCTATGCAGGACACCGTGATACAGGGACGGCACCCGGCTTTGTATCACACAGTGCCACAGAAAGCGTCATTGCACTCGAACCATTAAATAACATTAGAGAAATGAATTGAAGAAAACCTTCTTTGTCCCGTCTTTGTCCTCAGGGCTCATGCTTATAAAGCCCCTCCCTAAAACAAGTCAACAAGTGGCATTCCCTCAAGCTGAATAGAGCACCATTAGGAATCCTGGCGCCGTGCCAAGGACCACAGAGTCAACAATTGTCCTGTCCGAGAAACTTTATTTCACCAAGTGCTCAGCGGTGATCTGCCCCACCTGAGCTTCATATCCTCCAAACACACCTTCCTTGTTTGCAGTTGAACTTTTTTGGCCCACTGAATGAGACGTAATGCCAATAGTCGCACTTGAATGCAAGGTCTGAGCAAATATCTTACTACTTAACACTAAATCGCTGGTTGGGTCAGGGTGGAACAATACCGCCCGAACAATAATACACAAACACCACATATACCGTACGCACGTCTATTCTTCCAGATCAACCATTAAATTTGAAAACCTCTTTCAGTCATGGACAGATGCACAACAGCTTATGTTGCTGTCCTGTTCTGCTGGAAGCTATTTTTATTTTGATATTTTCATCATCTGTGTTTTTATGAAACTTCTAATTGAAGCCGACTGACGTCATTGAAGTGAGGTAATTGAAAAAAAAAAGCTTTGTTTAGATATCAAGTCAAAATGAAGCACCATCTTATCCAGAGTGAATAATGAATTACAGATAATGGATAACTTGGCCATGTTTTTTTTGTAGCCATGGTTAATTTATTGTAAACAGGTGATTAAACCATGGCCACAGTGCATGCAGAATGCAGCAACAATGGATCAGATAGGAGTATCGGCCAATAAAGAAATATATAAACAGCCAGTTGGGGAGGGAGTAGGGAGGACAGAAAGGAGGTTATCATGAACCAATACATGCACATACACACGCGCACACACGCGCGCTCTCTCTCTCTCTCTCTCTCTCTCTCTCTCTCTCGCGCGCGCTCTCTCTCTGGCTTCCGCCAGTGTGCAGAATGCTGCAGAGCGGGTTAGTTTCGCCATGCTTATGCGCCACAACAGGTCAAACAAAAACAACGCGCATGTCCGTGCTGCAATAACCAGGTTTCATATTATGCACGTATTAGACATTATGCATGAAGCATGCATGTGATACGAACATCTAATGCGCATTTAACAGCTCCGTGCACTGTAAACAACATGCACGCTCACTGTTAGTGTTCAGCAGAGTCGGTGATTATGATGATGCTGACCGATATAGCAGGCGATGAGCTTCAAAACAAAAACAAAAACAAAAACAAGCTCGCTTCTGCAGCGCACGCGCGCACGCACGCGCACACACACACACACACACACACACACACACACAAACAAACAAACAAACACACACACACACACACACACCTTCAAGCTCGGCTTCCTTGCTCCTTTGACAGCTTCTTCCTCTGGGTGTCCGCTTGGTACCGGTGCGTCTCTGTTCTCGCGCTCTCCCGCCTCCCCCGCCGCCGCTCCCGAGCCGGGCGCGTACACGCGGCTGCCGATCAGTGAGCGCTTCACCAGGCGCCGGGCGTGCATGACTCGATCGAACACGGATTTCTAAAATCTCCAAACAAAAAACAAAACAAAACAAAAACTCCCGTCCTTTACAAATGAAAAACGTCGAAATCAAAATGACAGACCTGTAACGGCGCGAGCTCTGCAAATGCGTAACAAGCCCGATAATGCATTTTCAGACATTTCAGGCTCAGTCGCGCGCGTTCCACCGTTTAATCAGGATGTCAAAAAATGCATATTTAATCGCCTAAACAAAGCTTAGATATCATGCTACATGTAGGTCTGAACACACGGATCTCTCGCTATCCGACCGGCGAGGACCTTTTTTTTCAGTCGGGCTGTTTGTTTTCCTCGCGGAGGCGTGCACAAAACACGGCACGGCGCGCGCGCCTCGGACGGAACACCTCGTAGAAATTCAACAACGCAAACCCGGAAACTGATTATATATAAAGAACCGAGTGAGGACCCCTGAATAAAACGCTTTCACCAAGACACCGAGCAGTAGCCCCGATGCCTGTCGCCTAAATCCGAAATGAATCGAGTGCAACTCCGTTCCGTGCCGGTCTTCCTTCCCCGAGCCTGCAGCCTCTACCGGTGGAGCGCGCGCTGTAAACATGTGCCGGGATCTGCGCTCCTATTGGCTAGCAGCGTACACGCCTCCGCGTCTTGCCGCTCTCCTCTCCTCCTCGCATCATCTTCCCTCCTGAAATATGGGCCGCTTTCCAACCAGAACGCGCTCCACGGATCCCTACCTTATTGCTAGTGCTATTCAAAACCTCGTGCGCTAGAGTATACTGGAGAGTTCCCGGATGTAACCCTGGCATACTGCTTAGGGTTCGTCTCAAATCACATGCATCCACATGACTACTCAATGGTACGGTTTTTGCATGCAACCACAGAGAAAAAAAATGCTTAAAAAATGTTCAAAACAATGACGAAATGCCGTGGAAGGGAGGGCGAAACGACACGAAACATGTACCGGATAGAGAAGGTGTGTGTATGGCATGGAACTACTATATTTGCAGTGCTTTTCAACAGGCATATCATTATAAAGTGTCCAGTCAATAGCTTATTTGATAATATA
>JANDJT010000141.1:1833409-1849437 GCA_024331685.1 Stegophilus panzeri | reverse complement strand
ATATATTAGTATAAACATTTGTCTAAAGCTACACTATAGCCAGAACTTCTAGTGATTTAATTGAAAGCTAGCTGTTTTGGAAACCAACAATCGAGAAGGTAATACAAACTTACCTTCATTCAGTCCCTACAAAGCCTCCACAACACAGACATGTGCTGTCTGAGTGCTAGTGCAAGAGTGGGAATTGACAGAAGAGTGGCAGGCATATTATCACAGAACATACTGTATAGTACATTGATCTTTATTCGAGGTGTAGTGCAATCCCTCCAGGATTTTACGATCCCAGAAATTTACGCGAAATCAAGGAAATTCTGCAATATTCTGAGGCACTTGCAATTTTTCAAAATTGCTGCAGATTTTCTTCAGATTTGGGCATAGAAACATTATGTTACGTCATCACAATGCGCATTTATCCAAAGCCCTCTTTGATTCACATGCATCAAATGTGAGTTCAGCTAAAATGGTTTCCTTTACCAACAAACATCACTGTTAAAGGCCGTGCAAAACAATTACGTGCAATTCGCCAAGTATTCAAGTATTTTTCCGCAAAAAGCACAAAAAAAACCTCTGAAAATTGCATCGCATATTTTTAATGAAGCTGCAGCAAATCAAACGTTTTTGGCCGCAACAATCACAAAAAATTCTGCGAAATCCCGTACGGACTAGTAGCAGTTATCCTGCACTAACAGTGTGCATGATGCGTATATATGGATTTTAAGATTGCTTATGGTTTGAATCATTCATTCGTTGTCAGCAAGTGCTTTTTTTATTCTGGTCAGGGTCACAGTGGATCTTGAGCCTGTCCTGAGGACTCATGGCATAAAATGGGAATCCATTCAGGAAGAGATCCAGGCACACACTTATTCATATCTAGAGGCAATGTAGCATAGCCAGTTCACTTCCTGGTATGTTTTTTTGGGCGGTTGGAGGAAACTAGACAGACAGTACTGCACAGACAGTAACGTGAGCTTAATCAGGAGACCCCGGAGCTACCTTATACGCAACTGTGCCACCCTTATGCTTTTAATAATTGCATGAACTGTACACAATATTATGTGGCAGGAAATCCACAACCTCTGACAATGTTCAGCCATTTTACATTACCTCAGCTGTCTATCAATTTGACTGCTGGAATATTGAAGCTGGGGGTCGTTCCACACATTTCTGGTTCCTGTGCAGATGGAGTCTCTGTTGGCCCCCTTTCTGTCTTTAAAAACGCTTAGATATTAGCTCAGACCCCTTGTGGACGTCTTCCACTTAGGAGCCCTCAGTAATAAGTTCCACTATTTTTCCCCCTGCAGTGATGCTCCTGGTTAGAGTTATGCGGTGATGTACACTAACACATCTGACACCGACATTTCAACACAATAATACAAATATATCAATTCTCACTGTTCTATCTAGTAGGCTCGCCAATAAGGACAGTAATATAAGTATGCCAACACCTAATACATATTTAGTTGCATTTTGCTTATGATTTTTGACCATTAGTGTATGATGATAGGTTTGGATGACAGATGGCCCTATTCTTTGCATGACTTAAGAGTTTATATTATCCTGGCTATCTGATCAAGGGATGACACTTGTATGGAACGATTTCAATAAGATCTCCATGAGGTACTTTATTGTATCTGTTTTATGTAATGTTTTCATTTTATCAATGAGATAAATGTTCATTGTGGGTTTTTTAAGGGCAGCTATGTTGTGAAGCACAACACACCAAGGGAAAAATGTGTCTGTCAGGAATAAATCAAATTAAATTGTGCCTGGATGATACCAAAACTCATCATAGTCTTCACTCTGGTTATGCTTTGGGTCACTTTAAAAACAGTTTGTCTCAAGGTCATGATAGTGGACCATCAAAAACGACTGACCGTTGTAACCCTCCTACTAATACGTTTTCTAGTGTAATTCATTCCTGAAATAACACATTACACAGACTCCTAAAATATTCTGTATTGAGTCAGGCCATCTGGTGTCCAGGCCTGTGATCATACACTGATGGTCATCTGCAGAATCTGTATGTAGGTCAGTGTTACATGTGTTGTCATGTTTTGGCATAACAGAAGGTATTGGTAGGCCTTGAGGACAAAATGGTGAGGATTAAAATTATTATGGAGATTGTGTGCAGTGTTTTCTGTGAACGGCCGAAAACTGAAAAATGTAATTGACCGGATTTTAACTGCACATTGTTTTATGCAACTCGCAGCTCAGTAAGATTAGTCATCAAATGAGTTAAATAATATGCATATGCCTTATCTGAACGTTGTACTTGTGAACAGATCGTCTTTTCACGAAAGTGGCCTCGTGTTCTGTCAGGCTTGTAGTGACTGAAATATAAGTCACCAGTCAGTTATGGAAAGTTCCTAACAGCATCAGAATAACAATAGCAACTGTTATATTTAAAATAGTTATTCTATTACTGCTGGCCTTTTTATGACCAGATGAACGAATGGCTCAGAAACATAAGAAAATCGTCAAGATGTTTCTATATTTCACTTGGTGAGACTCTCAGCATCACTATAAATCACAGGATTTCGTGGTGTTCTTTTATGATTGTTGCGGCCAAAAATGCTTGATTTTGCTGCAGCTTTTTTCAAAGTTTGCGATGCAATTTGCGGAGTTTTTTGTGCTTTTTTGTGGAAAACTACTTGAATTGGCAAAATTGCAGTTGCACGACATTGTTTTGCACGATCTTTCGCAGCGATGTTTGTTTGTAAATGAGACCTTTTAGCTGTACTCACGTTCGACGCACGTGAATTGAAGAGCTTTGGCTGAATGCACGTTGTGATGACGTCACATGACGCCTCTTGGCCCAAACCTGTGGAAAATCTGTGGTCATTTTAAAAAATTGCAAGCTCCTCAGAATATTGTCATGTGTACTTGGTTTTATGTTAATTTCTATGACCGCAAAATTGCGAAATCCTGGAGGGACTGAAATGTATGCACTGTTCACAAAAAAAGCAAAGCAATATACGTACAGTTTGTGGAACAGTGATGGCCAGGGGGGCCAATATTAATCCTGGTGACCTAACCACCCCCACCCCCCCCAGGAGAAAGTTCCCTAGGCTCCCAATCTAATTAGGGACTCGTCCCGTACCTCTCCCTTCACAGCACCTTCCCGTGATAGCATTTGCAAACATGATGCTCTCTTAAAGATGGCAAATAGCAAAATTCCCTCTGTGGCATATCAGTATCCTGGATATAATAAAACATATGCAGAAATTATTGAGACTCAATGATTTTTCTTTCTGTAATTTGATCCTACAACCTCAGGATTTTTATAAAATGGTAAAGCCATTCTCTGAATGTACTAAAGAGGATAGATTTGGTACCATGGGGAATAAGTTGCACTTTTATGCCCTGCTTTTTAATGGAAAACAGTAATGCCTGAAACACATCACTGCCCACAACATTCAAACAAGCACTGAGCAGTAGAATACTGCCATAATAGCACATACTGATGAATAATGCTGCTGCATTAGTGTAGACATGGTCAAATTTCTACAGCATAATATTGCTGTCTTGTTTTTGCATTGTGGAAGCAGATAAGAGGACACTTTCATGATGTGTCTAACTTTGGAAGTACGTGTCTCACAAAATCACCAAAGTAGTTTACTACCTGTGAAACATGCAAACGGTGTTTGTTTGTTTGTTTGTTTGTTTGTTTCCAAGAACAGTACCAGACTTTCTATTTGCCGTCCTTGGCAACAAGTCTCTTCAAATAAAGTGATCCTTTTACCATGACTGATCTAAAGTGGGTTCTTTATATGCGCAGATTTCTTTTTATGTAATGAGTACTAATAGACACGGATGTACAAAACACACACGAGCTCCAGCATGACTGTAATATTTAATTGGCAATTGACATTTTAAAAGATTATGATGATACAAAACAAATGCAGTAATACATATTTACAAACAAAAAAAAATCAAATAAAATGCACTCAATTCACTAGGATGCAAATGATAACAATATTATATTATATTGTGATATTAAATAATGGATGTACCTTCACAATACAGAGCTTGTACCAAGAAAATGTACCAACATTTTCACCAAACAGGACCCATTCACAATCACACCATAGGCCGTGGGACCCTCTTTTACATTATATAAACTTCCTTTTAAATTCCTTTTAAACAACCACAGCACTTAAAAAAAAAAAAAAATATCCACACAGACTCCTGTGCTTGTGCTGTGAAAGAGATACATAATTAAAGCCTTCATTGAGACATGAGCGAAGACAGGCACATTATTGAAGTGGTATGTAAAATCGTACAACAGGTTAAGTTATGAATAAAGTTAATGCAGTATGTTTTATACTTCGTGAAAAGCACTTCATATTTGAAGTTTGTACATGTTGGTAGTAGTGCCAAGGTGAGTACCTTTTGTGCTTTACAAATATATGACTCTGTACCTACTATAGGCTATGGCAATGCAATTTATATGACTGATCAATACTTAATTAATGAACATAATTCATTTTGACACGCACGAAAATATTCTTCACTTCACAAATAATTTGGAAAATTCCTACATCAGCAATAGATATGCTTTTTTCCCCTCCTATGATTGTTAGCATTATGAATTGATGTAATAGGATTGTACGTACCACAGGAGGTGATTTTTATCTACATGATCCAGAGATGCCAACATGCTAACAAGATGCTAACAAGATGAAGCAAAAAAAAAACCAAAACATTTGTACCACAAAAACCCTAACATATATAAGTAATATTTATAACTGTGCATTTTGCCTATTCTTTTACCAACAAAAGAGAGAACAGCCCTGCCCTCGTTCATCAAGATAAAGTCTGCGTTAAAAAATATCAAATGCATCTCAGGAACAGCGTCCTTTCCCCTTCAGTGAACTGCCTTTTTCACTGAGCTAATCTTATTGTCATGTACTCTGATCGCTGCTTTATGTATAAATTTTTTTTTTTTTTCTGTAGCAAGGGGTCAAAAATTGTAAATGCCACAGCTAAATCTTACATGCTGGCATTTCTGTATAATCAACTTATCTTACTATAACATATATATTTTTTTTCTTTCCTATACATGTTGTGCATATTTCTTGCATGTTGATCTCTGATTCAAAAGCTGTGAGGTAATTAAATATATGCATTTTGCTACAGCGGTGTTGCTGGTTGTCTGTTCTAAGTGTCAAGCATCATAATGAGAGCACTGCGGTGACAATAAATTATGGCACCCAAATATTCACATCACATCACCATTCTGTACATACACTGCCTTTCATTCCTTTAGATGATTGTTGCACTATGTCCGAATCCACCTGAAACTAATCAGAAGTCTCTATAACAGAATAACAAGAATTCTTTATAGCAAGAGAATCGTTCATCTTTAGTAACTGCTTTATCCTGGTCAGGATTAGGGTGGATGGATCTAGAGCCTATCCCAGGAACACTAGTTGTTAGGCAGAAGTATAAACTGGATGGGACGCCAGTCAATCACAGGTAGATGGACTGGCATGCACTCACTCATTCATTCACAGCTAGGAGCAATTTATCTTTGCCAATCCTCCAACCGGCATCCTTTTTGGGATGTTGGAGGAAACCAGAGAACCCAGAGGAAACCCTTCATGTATACGTAACTCCACACAGACATTAACCCCAGCTCAGGATCGAACCAGGGACGCTGGAACTTGATGTGGAAATACATCATTACATTTAAATGCCACAACAAATCTGAATAGTTTTTTCTAAAACCCTACACCAACAGCAAAAGTGACCCAATATTCATTTCATTTACTGGAGTGCCGTCATTCTGAGTAAATAAGTGCTAAACTAAGCCCGTCTGATCCACTTCTACATCACTCGGATTCGCTGAAGCGTTGTGTGACTCTCAGTCAGAGACGGGACGTCTCACTATTCAGCTCCAGCTCTCCAACATTTGCGTAGTCAGACTCCAAAAGCCCGTTATCCTGCTGGCCCTCGTCCGGTACGCTCTTTGCGATCTTGATGGTCTCGTACCCCTGGTCTGTGTTCTCTGCAGGCTGCTCGGCAGGGGGTGAGGGGTACACGTCTCTCACCGTAGCGTACAGCTCGCTGGAGCTCGACTCCACCACTATGCCCCTGATCTCGCCGATACTGCTGTAGTCAGGTTCATTCTCCTCTTCCTTCGCTGGCTTATCTACAGTGGAGTACAGGGCCGATAACTGCAGGGGGGGCAGGAAAAGAAAATAAGCAGTCTGGTTCTACAGTCAGTTTAAAAATCTGAATTTATTTAATGTAATATCACCAACATCTTGTTCTAATTCATTGTACATTCTGCGTATTTGGTCAGCATGAGAACTGAAACAGAATAATGTGGACAGTTAACCATTATTGCTGAGAAAGTTGTTCCAACAGTTGTGTTTGTATGTAGGAGTTATTTTATTACAGATTACAGTCCAGATTTGGGTTACAATTTTATTTGAAATATAAATGATGCTTTTAAAATTTATTCCCAGCTATTTAATTAATTGTATTTTTTTTTTTATTGTATGCACTACACTATATGGCCAAAGGTTTGTGGACACCTGACCATCACACCCATATGCAGGCTTTATCTAAACGGTGGTCACAAAGTTGGAAGAAATTGTTTTGTATGCTATAGCATTCAAATTTCCCTCCACTGAAACTAAGAGGCCCAAACCTGTTCCAACATGACAGTGTCTCTGTGCACAAAGCGAGCTCCATGAAGACATGGTTTGCCAAGGTTGGAGTGGAAGATCTCAAGTAGCCTGCACAGAGCCTGACGTCAACCCCACTGAACACCTTTGGGATAAACTGGAATGCCAACTGCACCCCAGGCCTCCTCGGCTGACATCAGTGCCTGATCTCACTAATGCTCTTGTAGCCAAATCAGTGACTTTATACAGTATATACAGCGATTGGGTTGAATGGACAAATCCCCACAGCCATGATCCATAATCTAGTGGAAAGCCTTACTAGAAGATTGGAGGTTATTAAAACAGTAAATGGGGACTAAATCTGGAATAGGATGTTCAAAAAGCATATATGAGTGTCATGGTCAGGTGTCCGCAAACTTTTGTCCATGCAGTGCAAGTTAATGAGCTTTATAGCTTAGTTTATACAGCTATAAATAAGACAAACTGTTGTTTTGTAGCGGGCTTTTATCATTTTTGTCTTTCACCACTGACTCGGAATGGACAAGATGTTTGTTTTGAATTTGACACAGGAAGAATTAAAAAAAGAAAAGAAAAAAGCTGTGACTTAATGTCTCCAGCCCTGTAGCTAGTCTCTGGTCCAATGAGTTCGTGTGATTGGATAAACAGCAATAGAAAATCTACTACAGAATCTATGATGGTTCATGTTTAGAAAACTGAAGTCACTGAACTGCGACCAGTATTTTTCACACGTTTATTGGTTCCGCTACAGTATTTTCCCCTCGTACTCAGTTTGGTCCTCTCAAATACTTTGCACGGCCTTGTTTGGACTACAGTTGATAGATAACCTCTATCTTAGAAATACCATGATTCACAATATTATCAGCAGTAGATCTCAGAAGCATGTAGAGCTTCTGTTTATATTTCTGGTCCAGAAATTAGCACCGCCCCCAGCTGGGACAGCACTTGTTAAAACACACTCACGCTCAGGTGAAAAGAGCTGGGTGATCTGTTATCATCAGTGCCACAGCTTTCCATTCTAACCTGATTAAAGTGTTGTATTTCATTTGCTAGTTTGTGATATGTAATGGATGGATTTTTTCTTTTTGGCAACAGATATGGTATATTTACAAAGCTAATCGATACACGAGTCATTAATTAAGAAGTCCTGTAGTCAGTCAATACTAAACACCTCGGTCATTTGGGAGGAAGACCAGTCTATAAAGGTAGTGATTTTTCTTGCAGGAAATTTGCAGGTAAGTTTTCTACATGCTGAGTTTATTGTTATCTTCACAGGCTTAACCCTCCTATTATGTTGGGGGGGAGTTACATCCATTATGTTATTGGAGTCAAAATGACTTCCACAGTTTAAATACACACAAAAACAGCAAAGAACAGTTTAAAACAGTAAACCTTTAAGCCATAAGAAGAGTTATTTGCATACAAGTTCATGAGCCTAAATGAGGAAAGTCAAAAAATCTCAAATGTGGAAATGGGTCAAAATGACCCATAGCATAATAGGAGGATTAAAGTGGGTTAATACAAAATGAAATTTGTGTGAAGAAGTGATTTAACCACTTTACCGCTGTGAACATTTTGATATGACACATCTTACTGAAAGTGAACCAGCTCAGAAATTTTGTTGCATTCATATTGGTTTAATCCAACCAATATTTCTAATAGCATATGCTTGGCTGTGTCAAAGAAGGGACTCAACATTATTTGACAGACAGATGACAGATGGGACATTTAGAAATGACAGAGTGTTGAAGAGGTTAAGAGCCTTGTGGCATCAGATGCTACATTCAGACATGTCAATAAACGAACATAATCATCTGCCTTATGAACGCATGCACATATACAGCGACAGTGGTGTGTGTGCTCAAACAATGCAAGTTGTTCCCTTTAGCAGCTCACTGCCGTGTCGACACGATGAGTCCATCACAGCAGCAGGCTGAAAGGTGCTTCAAGCTCTTGTCTTAAACACGGAGTTTATCCTGTCATCCTGTTCATGTCAGCAAGTTACACTCTTTATGCTTCATGTCCGTAAAAATGACTGACATGATGGACGTGGACGGGACTAAAACCCCAGAGGTACTCCGGTAATAATTCCATTACTCCACGTCATTGTAAAACTAGTCCATTCTGAATAAGGCTATAGACAGCAGAAATTCCTCTGCTATCTGGGTAACATTCCTCTTCCTTGTTGATCAGCACATCACTAGCTGAACAATGCCTTCGGTTCGCTTGTATACATAAGAGGGCAGCTAGGTCAGACTGCTAGCTAGTGTGCAGTAAAGGGGAAGAAACTAGTGAATGGATATTTTCGGAAAGTGTTTTTTAGCACTCCACAGCTTTGTGACTGTTTTCTCAGTGGTTACACTGGTTCAACAGTCATATTATAGTAAATATCTGACAGATGGGTGCACCTGCCCAGCATGACACAACACCCACAAAGCAAGTCTTTATGACGGTATCAAAAACAAAACAAGGACATCCCTTTACATGCTGATTACCTGTTGAGCCGTACTTCATTAAGATGTTCTCCTGCTGGCAGAGCACACAGCTGTACGCTAAACAATACAACATACTGCCATGATGAACCCATAATTAACTTAACCTAAAACTGTTACTGTTGCATGTGTATGGCTGGGGGGTAGGGGGGAGTATATGTGTACACAGCACATGTGATGTGTGGCAGTATATTCATGTGTCCCACTGCTACCTGACTAATCTATCAAGAAGTCGAGCGGTTACACTGACAGTGGACACCTGGAGCATACTGTGCTTACTGCAGTGCAGAGCTCTCTCTCTCACACACACACACACACACACACACACACACCATCAAACCAGCTGTTTCTTAACCCCTGGTGTGTGCAGACTTCCATTTAGCAACACATTCACCTCTCTGGGGTAAATAATGAGTTCTGAATGGAGTTGATATCGAACAGCTGCTTTTCACACAAAGATGCAGTAGCAAACTGGGAGTACATTGTTTAGGGGTCTAGGTATTGAATATGTTCCATGTAGCTAGGAAAGTAATTTGAAATTGAATCAATCATAAATTACAGAGCCTTAACATGCAACCACCTTCAAATAATTAGATAGCAGTTTCTCATAAATCAGACTAGTTAAAACCTGTGATAAGCAACCAACCCCTTTTACATTCCTGTGTCCTCTATCGACTCTAAATCTGCCATCCTCCCTCTGCACGTTGATAGATTTCATTTCTTCTGTTTTATTACACATGCTAATTCAGCTAGCCATTTCTTTGATCACCTTTTTGAATGTAATGCTTTCCACGCCGATGCTGTACCTAAAAACGTGACTGTGTAAATTAAGGCCAGATTAAATTGCATTTTGTTTTCATTGTGTTTAGAGTAATGTTAATCTACATAATGCTCATGTGAAAATACAGAAGACTTGAAGTGGCTTTTTTTTCCCCTAAATGCGAAATGCAAATATGATTGGTTGAAAGCATGGTCACACCCTAACCAAACTCTGAGGAGCTTGCAGTTTTTCAAAATTACCGCAGATTTGGGCCAAGACGCATCATGTGACATCATCACAACGTGCATTTATCCAAAGCTTTGATTCATATGCGTTGAGTACAGCTAAAAGGTCTCAATTACCAACAAACAACACAGCGAAAGACAAAACAAAACCATTTCCTGTGATTGCAATTTCGCCAAAGTCAAGTAGTTTTCCACAAAAAAAAAAAAAAAAAAAGCACAAAAAACTCTGCATGTTGTGTTGCAAATTTTGGGGAGAAAAATGCAGCAAAATCAATCATCAACAAAAACTCTGCAAAATCCTGTATGGACTGATAATTGTAGGATGTAAATATTGTTCTGACCATCAGATCACTGCATTATGATTATGTTATCACATAAGATTTTTACTTACATGCTTTGATTTTTTGCTGTTAGAACATTCACAAAGTGTAAATTATAAGGCTGAAATATCGCCCATGTGCTGTTTGATTATGGGCATTGCCCACTTTAATGACGCATGGTTAAATCTGCAGAGTAATTAGTGTTTATATTTTCATTTAGGATGTCATCTGTTCAGGAGACATTTGAGTTATTGAGATAGATACTAAATAAAAAAAATGTTCCCATACAATTTGTAAATCTATATAAAGCTCTGACTGTACTCTAACTCCAGCTACTGCAGAAGGCTCCACATGAGTTGGACAACATCTGGTGATTATTACATCCTCAAGAGATTAATAGATCCCCAAGACACATACATGCAGTTTGACGGATGAGACAAATCACCAGTGGCCCACTCGGAGCTGAGATACATACAGAGTTAGAAGAGTTGACCCTAAACCAAGGCCATATTCGTACTGGGGGAGGGAAAACAAGAGCGTGAGATGGTGGGTGACAATAAATTGCTGACTTTCGATTCAAGAGCCGCAGGTGGCCTGGATGTGCACCGGGAGAGGGCAAACCTGACTGCTGTACACTCCTCATCTTTATTACTGATGAACTAATTGGCTGTACGGGCCAAGTCAAAAGAAGCAGAGATACATACAGAGAGAGAGAGGACAAAGGGCAGATGTGAGTAGAGGTGTGTGTGTGTGTGCGTGTGCACATGGAGGTATGGAGCTCCAAGCAAACAGCAGCTCAGCATGAGCTGTCCGTTCTCCTCCACAGATGGCTTCATTTGTATGCTGTGACTGCACAGCTACCCAGAGCATCCCACCTAAAAGATTATAATTAAGCAGGAGTCACTGGCTATTGTTCCCCTTCTGTGTCTAAATTTAGCTCTTTCCCCTGCAGAGAAAAAAGGGACAGCTAGCTTTAAGAGACATTAACTTTATGACCTTTAGATTTACTAAAGTACTAATGAAAATTCTCAAATTGTTTTCTTTAGCATGAGAAAAACCAGCCTGATAGCTTGCTATCCCAGGACGATTTTTCACCGCTTACCGAGTACAAATTAGAGTGAAATTTCGTTTGGCTCAGTTACCCTAAACATAATTAAACAAACCAGAACACAACAAAACACAGCCTGAGACATGTGTGGAAAGGGGGTGGGGCTGAAACCGTACTCAAAACTCATTTGTTCAGTGGTCAGACAGGAAAAGTGTAAACAAACCTCTGGCAAGTGTGTGTAGAAATTACAGAAATCAGCCAAGCACAGCGAAACTGAGCCAGTGCTAAATAAATGATTGAATAACACTCAAACCAAGCCCAGGGTGCCAATACTTTAATCTTAACATAAATGGAGAGTGCAATTTTTGTCAGAAAACATTAAAATATAAGAAATATGACTGTCGTCTAGTAAGACGATATTTAATGTATGTGTCTGTCACTGGAATTATAAATGGCATGCTACTGGCCATGTAGTGCAGAACTGTGGAGGATCAACAACGCCGTTATGTTATATTCTCTGCAGTGAGCACACCGTAATTAGGAAGCCATTTGGGAAATCAATAATATGTTATAGTAATTATAATACTGACTCTTTTTTTTTTGTTTGTTTCAGAAAATTATTTGTTTAAGAAAGCAGCAATTTGAGCTTCTTTATGGTTTAGGCACTGAGTTCTTAGTGTAGCCCTTATGTAAGGTTTAGTCTGAGGCTGTGTAAATTTACAAGCTCATTCATATTCAAAAATATTTTTTTCATATTCAAAGATATTAATTCATTTAATCAGCTGCTTCATTTTTACTAATTAGCCAAAAAGGGAAATTTCGCTTGTTAACTAATTTGGCACAGACTGTTTCATTTAAAAATAACAAGTACTTGATTTTTTTTTTTTTTTTTTTTTTTTTTTAATGTGTTCAACTAAAAAATGACTTGAAGTGCCCCTTTCAGACACTTTAAGCCACCGCACTTTAAAATTAACTATATTTACTATATTATATTATATATACACTATACTATATATACACTAAATTAACCATATTTACCAAGAGTGCAACTGCTTTATTTGTTTGTTTTGGAGGGTTTCTCTTTAGGAAGTAAGCTGGCATTAAAACATTCAGAATTCAGAGCCCTCTTATGTACTCCTCACCTCTCCATTCTGCAGTGTAGTGATGTTTTGGTTATCATTCTCATCCAGCACTTTATCAGGTATAGGTGGTGGATTCTCGTCCTCTACGGGTTGCTCTACAGCTGAGCGCTGGGCCTCGGCGTCTACACTGTAGCGGCTCTTCTTCTTAAGGTCGATGGAGGCATACTCGGCGCCGTCGGCCAGCGGGCACAGGTCAGGCGTGCCAGGGCTGGGGCTCAGGTGCCCGTTGGGCTTGGCAGTCGGAGGCTCGTCAGGGGTCAGTGTGCCGTTAGTGAGGCATGCCTCCTTTAGCTCTTTTACCGTCTCATAGGGTGAGTCTTCTACAACATCATGTGAGGCTCCGTCCTTCAGCACCTCGTACGTGCCGTCCCCAGCTCTGCACTCTTCAGAGGCTTCAGCCGCATCCCGCAGACTGTTGGCGCAGGGAATGCTGGGTAACTCGCGGTCCTGGTGGCATTTAGAAGAGCGATGCTCTGACTGGATGGACACCATTTCTTCTGAAGGGTGTGGGCTCGTGTCTACGGTGTCTGTAAGGACTGACACAGAGACGAGCAGAGACAATGAAGTGTGCTGCTGATTCAGTATCAGCCTTAAGCAAGACCAGTGCCAATATTAAGTCACAATAATTGCCTAACTTTTAATAATCCCAATTAACACATTAGGAAAGGTTTTTTTTATTTTTTATTTAGCAGCATTTGTAATGGAAAAAGAAAGAAATCCTGAGTTTAGTATAAGGTTGTATTTGGGTTAAGAATGAATGGGAGAGAGGACCTTATAATATTAAGGTCATAAATGCTGGCAGACGGTAAACACTATAGCAGCATCACGAATCATCAAATCCACCACACTGTGCATGACAGTTTATTGACGAGTTTGCTCTACAACTATGCTGTTATATGGTTAGCTCTTTTAAGCCGACTAATATAGCTAGCTAGGCACTAGCTAATTTAACTAATAACATAATATAAATATTGTTTTGAAGGTCATAGTTTGTTTCCTGATTAAACAGATGTCAATAGATAAAGGATCAAAATCATAGTTACACTTTTATCCTCCACATCCCCTTCCCTGTTAAATTACTGTTGCATGGCCTGCATTTGCATACTGGAACATAACTGGCTCTTATATTTTATGATCCCCTAACATTTGGCTGTCAAATAAGGGTGACAAACAGGCAGGCTGCAGTGACCATTTTTGCACCTTGAATAGTCTGTACACTCAAATTAATAAGATAATAAGATTGAATCATTTTTTAAAAAATCTAAAGGAAACCTAAAAACTCAAATATGATGCTTAATTGGTAAAGATAGTGTTGTATACAAGACATGCACATAGAGAACAACAGTTTTGCTCACCATGTTTGTCAAAACTTTAGAACCACAATAACATTAACAACTGTATTAAATGATTGCATTACACAAGTTATTATAACCGATTATCATCATTTGCCTAAAGATAGTTTATTATATAATGTATACGACAGTAAACTTGAACATATGAGGCATTTTACCTGTGCCACTTGTAAGAGGCCCATTGAAGGAGCTACTGGCCACCAGGTCAGTGGCATGACTGCCTGTATCTGCTGTTTGGCTACATGTTTCCTTTTCTGACACCTGCACAGACACAGAACAGACACAGTTCATTAGCAAAGGACAAATCAAGACACATCTGTATTGTCAGGAATTATTATATTCAGTGACGGCTGATAGTGGGTTAAAATCTAAGATCTAGGGTTGAGTATTATACAACGAGGTCTCATCAATGGCATAATAAATATGATGTGGGGCAAAAACTATTATGCACACATACTTAAAGAAAAACAAATGCAGCTACCTGGTAGTGTTGTGTGGTAAACACAAAAGCTAGGGATAGGGTGAGACCATTACAGAGATATTGGTTTCCACTACAAATACCATTACAAACCCTCAGCTATCCATTGAAACCATTACCATTATTGGTTCTTAATGGTATCCACTAGACATAACATGCCACCAACAAAAGGACAGCTAATTACCAGTAGAGACCCACAGGGACCACTACATTTTCCATTAAAACCAATACAATTCCAATTATAACCATTAAAACCATTACAAATTCTATGAGGGTTTCAGCAGGGGGAATAAAAACAGTGATGTTAGAGTAAAAACTCCACCTCGTTCACATTTATTACAGCCAGGACTCTTTCACAGGCCCCTTATCAATCACTGTCACTGATAGGCTAAATGAATCTACACTTGAGTCTCACGTCATCATACCATTCTGTGTATTATTATTTTTTTACAGCAGTTGGTGGTGCTGTTGTGCTTGATTCCACAACAGTCCAAAAAATAACCCTCTTTAAGACATTTGTTAAAAGCAAATTATTTAATTTGGATATCAAATATGAAATCTTATACTGATGTGTTTTTATCTCTGAAAGGTGAAGGGCATAACCCTGCTGGCCTGTTTATACCAGCCACCCCTGGAGAAAACAAACTCCACAAACAAGTGGATGGAGGTCTTTGTGTTTTTAGCGCATCAGACAGCAGACGGTTGCACCACCGTGTGGTGGCTTTGTGATCTCCACCACAATCAGTTTGATGAGGTCTCACATCCTCAGGACCCAGTCTGCTTGTCATCTAAAGACAAATACCTCCATTTAACCTGTCAGCCTATGACAGGTACTGCCATTTAAGTGAAGATTTCTTTGGTGTTTTTCCCTTAGAAGCCGAATATTATTGTGTAAAGGCTGGTTTCAAGATGTTCAGCAAAGTTTAAAGGAGTTCTGGTTCCCTGATGTTTTGTGTGCACATGTGACAGGGTATGATTACACAGATTATGTCAGATTCTTGCCAAAGGACTTGCTGCATCCCTCCATGCTCGATTCACATTACACTGACACAGCCATTCATGCATCTCTGGCTTCTTACAGCATACAGAACAAGCTTAGTTCGACTAAATTATTTTTCTGTGTAATTAAACAAAATGGCTAGCAAGTTGGCTGACATTAGCTAAATTATATTACTGTGTCATTTAAATCAGTGTCCAAGTTTGCCATTTAACTTATGTTAGATAGACTATACTCTCCAAGATTGTTAAGTAGCCTGCTTACATAAGGTCAACTGTACTAATGTGTAGTTAATATTAGCCAGGGACCCCCTCAGAACAAATAGAATTTATGAACATAATCCGACTATTCAAACATTATACAAAAATGAACAGAAATATTGTGGTTATTTATTTCTAGTTACAGAATACATTTGGTTGACAGTATTTTATAGGCCAGATTTGTTTTTGAATAAATTAGGTTTTTTTTAACCTATAAGAACTCAATAATAAATGTGTTATATATAGATATAGATAGATAGATAGATAGATAGATTTATATA
>JANDJT010000141.1:1807804-1828675 GCA_024331685.1 Stegophilus panzeri | reverse complement strand
ATTTCTGTAAAGCTGCTTTGAGACAATGTCTATTGTAAAAAGCGCTATACAAATAAAATTGAATTGAATTGAATATATATTAGGACCAAAAACTGCCTATATTCTATAAAGATACTGGCTACTTATCATAATAAAATCAGTGTTTCTACTGTTACTCCCACAGTCCAAAAATATGCTGGTTCAATAGGTACTGTAGATTGGCTACTCTACATTGCCCCGAGTTGTGAATGAGTGTGTAAGTGTACGTCCGTGAAAGAATACACAACAGAAAATAATGAGTATCACAAAGCCCTCAACCAAGAATAATGAACTCAGATGGTGCAGCAATTTGACAATATAATCAATGAATGAACACATCAAGATTGAACCTCAGCTCAAATAATTATGATTAGACCATTATATAATATTTGTAATAAGCCTACTGATACACACTCTCAGCAAAATCCATCTCAAATATATGATAACAGCTTGCAAGGAAAATGGTGGAATATTCCAGCAGGCACGATTTATGTTGGTGTATGTGTAGCAATATAAATAATAGTTATTTGTATAGAACTTTTTTACTTAGTGGAAAGATTAGGAGCTTTTAGGATTAAGTGTAAACATCCAAGAAGATTACAACTCATTAAATAATATTGAAAAATATGATATTACAGCATTTGGCAAACGATCTTATCCAGAGCGACTTACAATTATCTCATTTATACAACTGGGTAGTTGAGGGTTAAGGGCCTTGCTCAAGGGCCCAACAGTGGCAGCTCGGCAATGCTAGGATTTGAACTCACAACCTCCAGATCAGAAGTCCAATGTCTTAACCACTCAAGAATAACATAGACTATTAAAACAATAACTACAAATAAGCCAAGGTAAACAAGTAGATCTGGTAAAATAGTTTACATTCCGAATATTCTCTTTCAGAGTCAGAGTTAAGGGTGAAAAATATCTTCAACCAGCCATGCTGTGAATGATCCTCAGGTGAATATACTGCTATATATACACTGCTTCAGGAGATCTGCAAGATACACTGTAGTAATAAATTAATTAGGTAGGATCTTGTAGTCTTTGTGGAACTTAATATATAGCTGATGAAGTTTATACAGGTTTGGGGGTAATGTGCACTAACTATTTTGAAGCTTTACTTAAAGAGGCAGCAGTGCAACCAGAAGGTATGAAAGCATATGGTAGTTTCTCAGCATCATGGTGGGTTAGAATAGGATTTTGGCTGTTTAGCAAATGAAGCAGTTTTACAAAAGCAATCAAATGGTAGACCAACATCAAGAATTATACCAAGACCTTAAACTTTTGGTCTCGCAAAAAAAAAAAAAAAAAAAAAAGAGCACAAGCTCTAGGGTAACACTGACAATCATATTGTTAGCAGACTTACTATCAAACCTTCAGTATTTCTGTTTTATTAGGAAGTCACTATTCATCTAGCGTCATCATCATCATCATCATAAAGTGTTTTATGTCTTTGTAAATTTCCATTTTGTTTATCTCTGCTGCTAAATTCAGCCAAATTGCTACATAAAGACTCACTGTGTATCATCAGGGCATAAATGAGCACTTACACTGTTTGCTAATGCGTTTCTGTGAGAGAAATATCAGAGAAAGAATGTCCGCTGGTATTCTTACCGAACTGCCATTCACATTAATGAACTGTGACACACTAATCAAGCTTTGTGCAATCATTTGCACTAACGAGTGTGCTGTATGGTGGAGGAAGGAACCACACGTGCATTCAGTCCAACACATACAACCCGAAACTTAACATAGGAAAGATTTCTTTTCCTTAGAAATACTATAACTGAGTTTCATGCCATTGAAAATATGAGGATGGAAAAGCCATTTAAGGAGGAATGTATTTGGACAGGCTTCCAGACTGGAATGTTGAAGCTGTGGCCCTGCTTTGCTTACTCTCCTGTGCTCTAACTATGCAGATCATACACCGGGATTGCATCTCTCTGTAACACCAACTCCACACACTGCCAGTCTTGACTTCTGCGCTGTGTGTGTGTCTGTTTATTTCTTGTATTTCTTTCTTTTTCTCATTCTTGTAATTCTTTTTCTTTCATTGTTGTATTTCTGTTTTTTCCCCTTCTTGTGACTGGTTTCTTTTTTGGGAAAAACCATCTGCGTTTCAGTTTCTCTATGGGTTTCACACCTGTGATGTCATGAGCCTCATTAACTCACATAAACGTCCTTGAATTCTTGAGATGAGAAATGAGAACAGGTGAAATGAAAACACTTGCAAAATAATATTCGCACACTCTAAGCAGACGACATAACGCCAGCTAGTACCACCGCTGGTGTCCGAACTACTACTACACATTCAACATCTTTAACAACCGAAAAGCTTCATAGATACGCGTCATATGCTTCTGTGTCTGCATTTCATCATGGTGTATTCTGGATGACTCGACTCGGCACAGAAAATGAAGTGTGATAATCTTGTGTGGTATTCGATTCAAGCCCCTCCACAGAGGAACAGCGCCACAGGGGGACTTTGAAATTTAGTGAGAATGCTCAATCTCTGACAAATCATCCACTGGAATGATTTCAGGGCCAAACCACAGGCATGTCTTAAATAACTAAGTGGATTTGGGGAGGGGGTATCACAATAAGGAAGTTTTGGGGCAGCTTTGTTATTAAAAGATTTTGTGCTGATGGAGACTGGGGAAAAGTTAATCTGTGTTATAATAATAGCACTACCATGATGGGGGAAAAATGCAATAACTCTGAAACTGTACAGTATACTGTAGTGTATAGATATTAAGGATTCATCTAAAGTCAAGTGCAAGGGTTTGTATTCTCCATGTTAGAATGCAGCTCCATTTTACAATTTATGTAAAAAAAAAAATTAAAAAATAAAGGAAAAATGAAACATGAATGTATTCTGCAACCATTCAAATAATATTGCAAAGAAAATGGGGAAAAAAACTGTTTGAAAAATGTTTTTGCCATGTCCCTCTTAGTCTCTAGACTTGCTCTAAAGAAGGTAGTGTATGACAGAGATGTAAAAGATATTACACACTGGACCATCACACTCATATCGGGGACTTCCCTAAACTGCCACAAAGCTGGAAACACACAAATGTATAGGATGTGTTGTATGCTGTAGCAATACAATTCCCTTCACTGGATCTAATGGGCTCAAGCATGTTCCAGCCTGACAATGTCCCTGTGCACAAAGCGAGCTCCATGAAGACATGGTTAGCCAAGGTTGGCGTGGAAGAACTCGAGTGTCTTGCACAGAGCTCTAACCTCAATCCTACTGAACACTTTTGGGATGAACTGGAACGCCGACTGCATCCCAGACCTCTTCACCCAACATCAGTGCCTGACCTCACTAATGCTCTTGTGACTGAATGAACATAAATCCCTGAAGCCGTGCTCTAAAATCTTCTGCCTTCCCAGAAGAGTGGAGGTTATTATAACAGCAAAGGTGGGACTCATTCTGTAATAAAAGTATACATATAGGTGTCCACAAACTTTTGGTCATATAGTATATCAGAAATTATTACAAATTAGAGGAACCAACAGCTGAGCAGGTGATATGAAAGAAGCTGGAGGAAGTTACAGATGTAAAGGGTGGGCATACAATTTACTAGTAAATAACACAATTATATGATATTGAGGGAGATGTAATTTTTATTTTTATTTTGGAATGTTTGGAAATTTGAAAATTATATCATCATCATTTTGATGTTCCACTATCTATTAATATTTAGCTCACATTATTTGACCATTTTTGTTATTTGTGATAATGAATGAACGTTTGTACAACCTTTATTTACACACTAAATAAATCTTGCATATTTTATCCTGGGGTGTGCAAAAGATTGCACTCGACTGTAAGAACACTGGCACTATGTTTAAAATTATCCTTAGATGTCAAACTTTTGTTTCAAACCAAGATTCACTAGCTGTGAAATATCAGTAATATCTCAGGAAGATATCAGGAAGTCCAGAAAATCAAAACAAGAAAAAGCCAGAGTTCTCTCTGACCTGTTCTATCACAAGTCCTTAGAGGTTTGCAGAAGATGTTTGTCTCTGGAAAAGTAATAGATCTCTTGTAAGCCTCCGCACATGACGTGTGCTTGGTTTACTGTTTTGAGCATTGATGAGGAGTTGAGTAAATCTGACAGACAGAAAAGCTTAACAGACAACATTGGTACCTCTGTAATGTTGCCTCATAGAGCATGACTGACTGTAACTGGAGTACATCCAGCTCAGTGGCACATAAGATACAAAAGATGTTACTACCTGTGAGATCAGATATAGCTGATCAGCCAAGGAAGGCTTGATAACCGAGGTTTGCTTCTTTAAAGGATGTAGTCATGAATTCAGAAAAATAAATCAATCAGTCTCAAATAGACCTGCTTATGTGGTTTGACACTATAAGACACACTTGTTTATGAAAATAGACTAAAGACCATTGCACAGCACAAAAAAAAAAAAAAAAAAAAAATCTCAGAAGCCATCGTAAAATCAGAATTCTTCCTCAGCGTATAGTTTGGCATCCACAAAGGACCCAAAGACGTAGCTCAAAGTTTGAAAGTAGACTTTTATTTTAGAAGGCATTTAGCTTATAATATCATGTCAAACATTTTTGAGTAGGTGTAAAAGTTTTTTAAAAGTCAAAGAGGATTTCTGAAATATTCTGTATACCTAGCTAACGGTAGCAGTGAAAATTTTAAACACTTCAAAGCACTCATGAATTTTACTTAAAAATCCACTGAGACATCCTGTCAGGTTAGCTGAGATTAGCTAGTTGGCTAGAAGTAGCAGTGAAGATTAGAAGCATTTATGAATTTGACTAATCCTCTTCGAAATCCTGTCCGGTTAGCACATATTAGCTACTTGGCTATCTTTAGCAGTGAATATTACAGACATTTAAGAATCTGACTAAAAATCCGATCCAAATTCTTGTAAAGTTAGCTGTCTTCTTAAAATCTGTGAAAATGCATGTGTAGCCTATGAATCTCCTTCTTCCTACTTACAAATAAATTCAAAGGCATTCTCTGTAGTGTTCTGCAGGCAAACCCTTTTGAGAAAATGGAGTAAATTTAATTTATGGCTGAACAACTCTAAAATGATTGTGTGTGTAGCTCCTAATGTCTTGGACAGAAACAGTGAAAGAAATGCTAGCTGTGATGTTAGTGGATGCTTATCACAATATATAATTATTTATCAGCACATGCCTTCTCAGATCCTTATCCAGGTCAAGATGGTTGTTCTGCGAGGCCAAAGGCAGTGAATCAACATCACACCTTCGTCCTGTTACTCATACATAGTTGGCATACGTGGACAGGGGCACATCCTCTTGAGCCCTGTGCGTAATCTCATCAGGGTAGCTAATTAACTGTGTCTGATTTTTTACTGCGATGGCCGTCTGTGTGGTCTGGAAGTCAAGACGACGTGAGAGACCATTGACTAGACTCCTTAGCAGCCAAAGCACCAATCAGCAGCTGTGTTGCAGGAGTGCTACAGAGGACATCTCCAATTAAATCCCTCAGTGATAAATAAGTACCCTCCATGTCACCATGGTGACAGTTCTCATCATACTGTACATGTGAATTATCTAGAGATCTCTGGTAGCATGTGAGTAATGCCGGGGTTTCTAGCACCAGCACTGACAAGCTGTCACTTTTGGGCCCTTGAGCAAGGCCCTTAACACGCTCTGCTCCAGGAGTGCCGTATCATGGCTGACCCGGCGCGCTGACCCCAGCTTCCTAACAAGCTGGATGTGTGTAACAACCTTGTGCTGTAATATATAAGTGACAAATAAAGGCTTCTTCCTCCACTTGCGACCATCCATCAATCACCAAGCACTTTATTAGGAACACTATACTAATACTAGGTAGGGCCTCCATTTGCTCTTAAAATGCCTCAATTATTCAATGCAAAAGATTATTAATTTTTCTAGATTATTAATTATCCAAAAGATTTTGGAAACGTTCCTTTGAGATTCTGGTCCATGTTGACATGATTGCATCACACAATTCCTGCAGATTTTTCAGGTGCACTTTCACGCTGTGACTCTCCCGTTCTACCACATCCCTACCACAAGGTGCTCTATTGGATTCAGATCTGGTGACCAGGAAGGCCACTTAAGAACACTGAACTCATTGTCATGTTCATGAAACCAGTTTGAGACGAATTTTACTTTGTGACATGGTGCATTATCATGCTGGAAGCCATTAGGAGATGGGAAATTGTTGCCATGACAGAATGCACATGGTCAGCAATAATAGCCTGTGGCATTCAAGCAATGATTGATTGATTATTAACAGGCCCAAAGTGTGCCAAGAAAACATTCCCCACACCATTACACCACCTCTACCAGCCTAGACTGTTGATACAAGGCAGGTTGTGTCCATGGATTCATGCTGTTGGCACCAAATTCTGACCTTACCAGATCATTGGTATGTTACGCTGCCCCGAGACTTAGCATGAGCAGGAGTTCAAAAAGATGTCAGACAACAGTTCAGCTCGGCTCTCAATGTTTTATCGGTCTTTCACACATAATGTCAAGATTGCATTTTTATGGGAAACACTCTGCATTCCCCCAAACGCTACTAGATGTGGAGCCATAAATATTGAACATGGGCTGTGAGTAGATCCGAGAGGTTAAAATCAGACTTTACTCATCCCATCACAGGATAATCTGGAAAGATAATAATTTAAAAGCAACCTACATTCATTTTGTGATCAGGCATCAGTCAAGTCAAGTGGGTTTTTTGTTGTCATTCCTCTGTATAGCTTGTATACATTGGAATGAAATGTCATTTCTCCAGAACAATGGTGCAACACAAGCGCACACAAAACTACATAAGGTGAAAAGACACAATGGTGTTAAATGAGAGTAGAACAACAAATGAACAGAACAGTAAATACGCAAGACAATACATACACAGAACAACAAGCACATGGGTCAACAGACGGTGTTGTGCATTATCAACCATGTGGAGTGAACCTGAGATATTTCATGGGAACAAACTGGACTTCAGGATGAGATTACTGTTCTGTGGAATTCTGGGAATAGCTATAACAGAGCAGGCTGGTGTGGGACGCACAGTTTTCTGATGTTCTCTTTTTACACGGTCCTCTAGAGACAAACATTTCCTGTCACACATGACCTCCCTCAGACTGAACACCAAACACAGATCACACACTAGTTCCCTTTATTTAGGATAATATACTAAAATGTGAATTGGTGGTTTTGAACCAGGAAAAAAAAAAAAAAAAAGTTTCAAGGAGGAAGTTTAACATGAGTTAATGTTCTACTAGAAGCTTTTGATGGCAAATCACCAGAGCTAGGACTGCAGAACACTAAAGTTGTGACTGAATACACAAACAATCAGTAACTTGAATCAAATTTAAAGCCATGGGCATTTATAAATGTAAGATGGAAGTCTTTTCTCCATCTTTTTTTTACTTTTTTACTCTCCAGGTACTCAAATTGGCTGCTGCACTACATTAAAAAGGCATTTTTGCAGGGAGGAAAAGCTTCAGTGTATAAAGGGGGTGCGATTAAAAACAAAATGAGTCAGCACTCAAAACAGAGTGCAGAAGCAGGACACTGACGTCTCCCTTGAGCCAGAGAATGGCAAAGTGCTAATTGCGGACCACTGCAAAATTAGTGTCTTATTCCGTGGCATTTGCAAAGAAGCCATGTGGATTTATTATGCTGAGCACACACACATGAAAGATGAATGCTGACACACTGCCATAGGTCCAGCCACTGCTCCAATTCCTTCATGTCTTTACCCTGGAACACATTTAAATCAGCTCTAATACATTCAAATCTACTAGTATCTTTTTATTAGTAGTACACTTTTTTTTTTTTTTTTTTTTTTTTTTAAATGTGGTTAGGAAAAAACAGCTTCAATAGGTTAAGGTTAGTGTTAAGGCATTTGCACACATGCTACATAAAGAACAGGCAAAAGCTTCTTACGGATGGCTTAAATACTGTTTGACCAATTACAAATAACTCATCACATGATCTTCATTTGGACATGGCTAATAACAGGCATAATTTTTAATGTGAAAACACATCATAGACAAGCTAAGGAATCACTGAACAATTTAATAATCCAAATGGTGGCTGTTTTATTTAGAATGACTAATAAAAAAAAAATTTAAAAAAATAGTGGTATAATGAGGACACACCTCATGTCACATCACTCTATACTCACTTCACAGAAAGTGCACTTCAGTATCTTGTACTACACTAACTCCTAACTCCTTCATCTTAAATGATCAGAGTGACACCCCTCATTAAATATCACTAAGATCCTGACAGCAGGGAGGACTGTCTCAGAATCAGTGTACATCTACTCTCTTGGAATCTTTTTAAAGCGAGATGGAGATAAGCTCCAGCTGAACAAGCCTGTGCCATGACGAGAGGTGTAGCCAGGCAGATAAAGGGTGAGTGGTGTGTGCGAGGGGGTCGTACCATCTGCAGTCTGCAGGGATTGGAAACATAAAGCCATGGTGTGGATTAATTACAACACATCCGGCGAAGCTGTGGCAACATGGCTGGGAGATTCATCTTTGCTGGTCTGACTGCGAGTATATCATAATCGTAATCATCATCATCACTAAACGGAGTACCCAGAGGAAACCCTCACGGATGTGGGAAGAATATGATACTCTCTTAAACGGGCACTCCGGTTAAAATAAAATAATTATTTTTTAAAAATCTAACCATAGATACATATGCAGAGGCAGCGGTTAATGCCTGCATGCAGTATCCTTTAGAGCAAGAGCTTGTAGTTTAAATACTGAAACCAGCTCCCGGAAACCACACAGCTTGCAAAAGGGAAGTACATTTTTAAAACCTAAAAACTTGAACACTCACTCACTGTGATAACAGCTGTCAGATTATGTCAATAAAATCTTGGTCAGTTTTTGAGTAAGATTGTGCTATATCACTATAAGTGTACTGCAAGTCTGATTATGGGGGCTTTCACACTGGCAGTTTAGTATGTAATAGAGCACAATTTGCATGAAACATTGGTCATGTGAAAGCTGTCAATCGGACCAGGAAGCGCACTGCAGAATCGAACCCGAGACTACCTCTAGGACATGGCCTGAGTTCGGTTGCACTGGAACTGCGCCGCGATTCCCGCGAATGTGAAGGCAACTCGTACTCGGGTCCGCACTTGTTCAGAAAGTAAAGTAACCTGCGCATGTGTTTCAGCCAATTACAACATCATTAGTTTCCACAAAACACGTACTATGAGTGGCAGGGGAACGTTGTGGGACAGAGAACAGATCCACTGCTGCGCATAATATCTGCTGCACATAATGGATGTATGAATGGAAAATATGGTGAGTCGCATTGTGTTCTCCATGTGCGTTTGTGGTGACGTAAGATGAACGCAAATACATCGGGATTCGATAGAATCAAGTGAGTCTGAAAGCAGACCAATGCTGGAGGGGGCGCCGGGAACAATCGCAATCGGATTCGGACTTCAGCAAACATGCCCAGTGTGAAAACCACCTATATGATTAACAATTTTAAGATTAAAACTACAGTAGATCTATGATGGAATATTTCTCCTGTCTGTGACATTTTAGATGCACGGTGTAGCAGCATTCATTTTTGTTGAAAAGTTCTGGGACTACAAGAACTAGTTTTTTCGGCCATCTTTGGTCACAAAGGCTATCTATGGCATGTGAGCATGTTCTATTACCAAGAATTTTAGCTTACAACCAAGGAATTCTCTTATGATTTGCATTTTTTTTTGTACGTGACAACATTATCATGAACACAGCCTGGGGAAAATGGGAAAGCACATATGGAGGTCTTGCCAAACTGAACTAGACCAAGTAACATTCTGAAAACGCTAATATTACATACACAGACCTATCTAGCATACAGCACACACAAGTTGGCCACGACAACAGATGAGTTACAGTCTTTATCATATAATATGTATGATTTTCCTCACAACTATCATTAACAATAAAATGTTCTTAAATATCAAAATTGTGTTTCCATTTATGGCTTTTAAATGGTCTTTTGTTTGAATGATTGTCTAGTTGAAATCAGATCTCCAGCAAAAACAAATAGTGCCTCGCCTCACTGTCTGACTTTTAAGGAAGTGCATGAACTTATTTCTGATGTCCATTTTACTCAGTTCAATTCAATTTTATTTGCACAGTGCTTTTAACAATAGGCATTGTCCCAAAGCAGCTATACAGAAATCTGGATGTAGATTGAGATCCCTAATGAGCAGGTCTGAGGCAACAGTGTCAAAAGATAACATGAGGAACAAACTTTGAGGAACCTGACTCAAAGGGGACCTCATGCACTTCACCAGAGGTTTAGAAGAGAAAAGACAAACAATATTAAGTTTGTTGATAGGGTGTTCAGTGTGAGCGTATTATAAATAAGAGTCAAGGGATGAGCATAAGGCCTTATGATTATAGCAGCAGCTATAATGCTTCGTGTGTGATATAGATAGAATTGCAGTTTTCTTCATTAATCTTCTTTAATAGAAATCTACATAACTATGTTTTTTAGAGCTTTCTAAGATTACTTCTGGCTGGATGATGCACTAGTAAACATCATGTCATATTAACCTCTTTTCCTATTGCTGCTAACCACTATTTGTTCTTAGAAACAGCGTAAAAACAACACAAAACCAAAATTGGCTAAATCCTACCTGCACCATGATTAGCTAGCAGTTCTTACCCAAAACCTATTCAAAATCCTGAATTCTGCCAAAACACTGAGGCTGAGAGATGCAATACAGAACGCTAAATGAGATATACGTATAAATCCTAGTTTTATGAAACAGCACCTCTTTTTAATGTCTGGATAACTACAGTGAAATGGAGTGTTACTGTACAAGCAAAGGCAATATGGGAATGTGACACCGCTTTAAAAGAACTCTCCAGTCCAATATCACTGAAGGGATTTATTAAAGTAAGCTGAACGCTCTGCTGGGGCCTAGAGCTTGTATTGAAAATATAGCTCAGCCTTGTATATAAAAAACAACCTCTCCAGAGAGGCAAACACACTTGACTGAGCTTAATTCTCTTAAAAACAGTGTTTCAATTAGGTAACCGATTAAATAAAGACATGGTTAATTTTTTATATGTGCATTCTAATGTAAGAGAGGATACCATCATGCCTTCCTTGAATTCAGAGATGAATGGAAGGTCAGTCTGTCCATCCCCCTCCTCCATGGCTGATTTATCTGATTTCAGATTAGGTGGGTGGAAGGATGGGGGTAGTGCAACTCTCCACCGAGAGAATCTCCCCCACCATGCCTGATATATTTGGTTTGGGAAAACGGGATTGGGGTGTGTCAGAGGAATAGGGAATGTGTACGGTATGTGAATGTGGTGTGTGTGTGTGTTTAGAGGGAGTGTTCCTGCATAGCTGATGCTTACCATGACCTTTCCAGTAAACCCATTTTGCACAGAGCCTCATCTGGGAAGGAAAACACAGTGTATCTGTTTTGATATCTTTCTCTCCTATATTCCTTTCCATTTTACAGTATATTATACATTCTCAAATAACCTCATTTACAAACCATGGGAAAATATGGACGCAGTATAGCTACATCTAACAAACTTAAAGGGTTCAGTAAATGATATGGTGGCTGTGGATTAACAAATCCATTTTATGGAGTATTTATGTACAATTTGCTGATATATAATATTTATAATGATAAATATTTGCTGAGGTTTTTCTAACAAAGCACCAACAAAAGAAGTTTTACTATAGAAAAAAAAATGTATCTACAAAAACTGGATGACATCATTTATATAAATATGAAATATTTACAGAGGAAAAGAGGGGAGGGAATAAAGTGATGCATTTTGATGACAAAGGAGTTACTTGTTGCTGTAATGATTCAGAAAGGTATATTATAATGTTAAAATATTGCAATATCGATATTACATCTTAAAACCATCCAGCCCAAAGAATTAGTGCATAAACAGAACTGCTCTAAACTGATAAAAATGGAGTCATTCCCTCTTCCTCAGTTGCTAGACATCTGGTATTAGAATAGAAATGAACCAATTAGAAGACTGCCTGCCACACAGCCGTGGGTGAGCACCAGAATATATTAGCAAGTGGTGACAGCCAGGATGACTGCAGGCAAAGCCTTGAATTTGAATTCAGACATGGCTTACACAGAGCAACGACTAGGAAAATCATTCCGAATGATAAAGGGGCTCCACCTGTCTGTATGTTTGCACTGGAGAAAACCTCCTTCCATTAGCAGCAATTACTTCATTCATACAAATCGTTCACCTTGACTTCTTCAGACAAAAAAAAAAAAAAAAACCCAACACATTAGGCTCACATTAAACTTAACACAGTGCTGGGAAAACACCAGCATGCACATACACACACAATTATTTCATCTTCATTTTGACACTGACATATAGCCCCATCATAGCTGTCTGGCTGAGTGCCTGATCACTCTATCAAGACTGTAATTTGAGCTCAACCTGAAATTCCAGAATCGTTAGTAGGAAATATGATAAACTGCCAGAGATGTTAGCGGTAGCCATTTTTCATGCGACTCCTAAACTGTCCACAGGGTCATCAATAATTCTCTCAGAATATGTCTATAATGGCCATCACACACTCATCTGTCCTGGGTATGGAAAAACTAATCTGAACTGAGGCTGTGGCCTCAATACAAAATGAAGGCTTATTTTTCCTTGAAGGACAGACCTTGTTAAAGGTGGAATGTAAAAATGAAGGACACATCAAATTGTATCTGAAGAGGGGGATATTCCTACAAGTTGCTACAGAGAGAATGTACAAAATAACTCCAAAATTGAGTTATAAATTAAATGACATTTGGGAATAAAACCACTCCTGAAGCACCTTCCTTCTAATTATTCATTTATTCATTCATCTTCATTAACAACTTCATTCTGGGAACACTGGGAGCAAGGTGAGAATACACAGTGGATGGAGCACTTGTCCATTGCAGAGCACCACGAACACACACATTCACACCAAGGGAGAATTTAGTGTAGCCATTCCACCAACCAGAATGTTTTTGGACAGTAGGAGGAAACTGGAGAACCTGGAGGAAACCCATGTAAACACATGTGAAGCTCTGAACAGACCCTATTCACTTCCTATAATTTCGAATTGACAATGTCATTTCTTCGCTCCCACACCGACTCTCGGCTTTCAGTCTTCCACTCATAAAGAAGGTCTTTCACCATTTTGCTTGTCATGAGTTCATCTAACTCCGCTGATGGTGTAGCAAAAACAGCAGCTGCTCCAATTTCCAGCCCAAGTTGTTCCATGGCCTGCATTAATGGATTAATATTAATTTAGCGGTCCCTCCAGGATTTTGCGATCGCAGAAATTAATACAAACTCCGCAATATTAGCTGGAGCTTGCAATTTTTCAAAATTACTGCAGATTCTCAGCAGGTTTGGGTCAATACACGTCATGTGACCTCATCAAAGCGTGGCATGTGATGTCATCACAATGCGCATTCAGCCAAATCCCCCATCGAGTCACGTGCGTCGAACATGAGCTAAAATGTTTCATTTACTGTCAAACATCACTGTGAAAGAAACATTTTATGCAATTTTAATTTTGCCAATTCAAGTAGTTTTCTGAAAAAAAAAAAAAAAAAAAAAAGCACAAAAACTCAAATTTTGAAGAAGAAAAAAAGCAGCGGAAAAATCAAGCATTTTTGGCTGCAACAATCACAAAAAACTCTGCGAAATCCTGTACGGACTGATTTAGGAATTTGTATTCAATGATATCTATCCTTGTTTTAGCTCCACAAAAGACAGACCTAAGCTTTTTTCTCTTTCCGGTTTCCACCATGCGTAAATGTAGCAGAAAAATATTAATGTATTCAAAATTTTGAAAACAACTATGGTCTAAACATGTGCTGAATAACCTGATTATTGGGATGAGCAGGTTATTCATAGTATGTTGTTTACAATTCCATTAGTCTGCAAATCAGATCATGATCAGATGGTGTGCATGAAAGGGCACTCATAAAAATATGCAAAATCAGTTTAATTTTAAAAAAAAGTAGCTGATGAGGATGAACGAATGTTTTCCTTAATCATCTCAGAAGAACTGCAGAACAGAAATATATCAACTAAAACCTTGGAAAAGTAACACCAGTACAATCTAGTCTAAACACACTTGTATACATTTAAACAATATGGTCAGGTCAACAGCCCTTTCAACAGCTGTATTGATTCGAATCCATACATAGAAAGCTCAGCTGCTCTGCACTGTATATTTTGCCATTAGAATTCCCTGGTGGGTTGGACACATCAAGACAAACAGCATGATAGATGTTGCTCACAGAGTGTTTCCTGTCCACAGAGCAGTCATGAGGTCACTCGATTAAATCATCCTCTCAGAACCACATTTTAGCAGTTGGGTTTCCTTCAGAAGCTCTCACACGGTTCATTTCAAACTCATAGGCTTCAACAAGAATTTAAATAAACTGGACAGAGGGAAGATCACAGGAAGCCCCGGTCTGCGCCCGGGCAGTCTTCCAGCTTTAAACAGACTTCTCCGGAGAGCAGGACAGGAATAGGAGCTAGAAAGTCGTGCAGCAATCCCAGCAGTATTGTGGGAATATGGATCCTGTCACATGGCAGCTCTATAGGATTGCCAAATCTGTGAGATGGCAGATGATCTGAAAAATAAAAAGGCTCCAAGAAAGGAAAATGGCTCAGCTGATTTTGAGATGACCATCTCTGATTATCATAATTAAATCTGATTTAACTAATCATCAAGACAGGCACGTGCCAAAATGAATTTCCATATCAAGATAATTACATTACCTATTATCACAGGTTAAATTATGATAAGAAGTTTCTAAGCATTGTTTCTAAGCAGATGTTTAACTATAAAAATTCAGAAATGTATAAATTTCAACAGAAAGAAGTGTAAAAAGGTTTTCATGGAACTCTCATCCAACTGACAGTATCAAAGTCACTGTAATCGAATCACCCCAGCATTAAATCTTGTAAATATTCTGGTATATTGTGTAACAAATTATCTCAAACACATCTGCATGACAATGGTACACACTTGTACTGGTGCACGCTATAATATCTGGGTGAGTGGTGATCTTCTGGTCGTCCCTTTCCGTTAGTGGATGTATACCTTCATTAGTAGTACACAATTATTACATTTCTGCTGTTAGGAACTGACAACAGGATTGGGGTGAGACTGACAAATGCATTGACACAAGGCACGTAGATAATCTGCAAGGATTCATAACCTAGAATCCAAGACTGGTCTGCACTAGAGTGCTTGAGTGATCTTTTTGACGACAAAGGCAAGTTCAAACCTAAGTGCATAAAAATATAATGAGTTTGGGAACTCTGGAAGTAATACGACCAATGATCAGAAACAACACAAGCCATTTCAAAGCCAAGTGCGTAATTAATAATGCAAATACATTACAAACCAGGCTATAACACAAAAAGCAGTCACAGAAGGTCTTTACCAGAAAGCATTTAGGACAAACAGATAAACGGTTGTTATTAAAGAGAGAACTACAAATTTCTCCTTTTTTCCCCCCTCATACTATTCAGATGCAGTTTCTGTTCCTACTCTTTAACTGATACATGCAAAAAACAGTTCCTGTAGAGTCAGAATGATGTATTAGTTTAACTATACAATGTGCAGATAAGCGTTTATAATGCTGCACTTTAAGTGTTTCTAAGGACTTATAATGCTGCTTTTAATGCTCAGTAAGAAAACCACATTCATGAATGTGATGCTGTAGTGTGCTCTACACAATGCATTTTTATTTTCATTATACTTGTACAAGTTCAATGTTGTTTACTTAAAACCGTGATTTGGAATCCGTATGAGCTACGCACGTATCAGATGACCGTGAGGAAGTCGTGCACAAAGCGAATTGGGAAGCTATTTAATCTCAACCAGGCGAAGTGTGTCTGCTGGAGTAGGCAGTACAAACCTGCAACAAGTATCAAGGGAGCGCTTTGATGATGGTTCCTTTAAGATGAGTGAGAGCGAGAGAGTGAGAGAGAGAGAGAGAGAGAGAGAGAGAGAGGAAGCTAGGCTCCTGCTGAGCAAGATTTTCCAAGTTTCCGTGGAAACAAGGGACAGAAAAAGACAGATGTGAAAGTGCCACAGCTGGCTGCATTTGGTTCACTAGACACACCTCACTTCTGCACCAGACACTCCTCACTTCTCCACCAAATGAAAAGATACACCATTAAGCAACAACAGGTCATAATCCTGACTCGGAATCTTAACCATGGAGCCTCCACTGCCTCTGCAGACTCACTCATTATAACACTACTTACAATGCAACGATTAAACAGTCCATCCTTGATACTCTCAAGTCCTGAGTACACTTAATCACAAATTTAGGACAAGTAATAAAACAGCAAGAAAAATTCCAACCTAACTGTTGGGTCATGGCAAAACACTGCAAACGTGTCAAAGAACCTGAACCCACTGTCAGCGGAAAAAGGGGTGAGTCTATAATATGTGATTGCATACATGGGACTTGGCCAAGAATATCAAAGCCTTTAAGAGACGTTCTATAGACATGAACAAACAGCCATAATATTGCAGATGGCTGCCAATGTAAATCTCTTGCTGCATTCTCTCCTTAGAGGAAAAGACCAGAGTAGGGGACAACAGACACCACTTTTTTGTTATTTAAAATTCAGCTGTGCATAAAATCAGTATACTGCAGAACAACTATGATCTGCAAAGTTATATGCATGTTCCCTTATAACTCTGGAGTCGTTCTAGGGGACTCAGTTGAACTGAGAACACTTTAATAACTGATGCATGAACACCATTTGCATTTCTCTCTAACTCTCAGTGCAAACAAACAAATTCAGCATTATTCAGAGATGAGATGAGTCATAACGCTGGGTTGTTATGTCTAGAAATTTCACTTATTTTGGTAAACTCTTGTCCACAAACTAGACACAGGCATCAGCCAACTTACATTTGTGGTGGACATTTGATCCAAAGCTTCTTACAAGTGAAAAATACAACCCAAGCATACAGCTGAGCAGTTGATGGGTTTCCTCAAACATGCCTCAGTGGCTCTCTGGAAATCCAGAAACTTGAACTCATAATGAGCTCATAACTTCTGATTCCTGGCACGTAATCTTAACCAAGATTAATCTTAATCTTAACCTCCACTGTTTCAGATATGTTCTCAGTCAAAAAATGACTCAGACCAATCATGATACTCTAGAGAAGCAATATAGTCTTGAATACACTTAATCATTCAGACAAATAATAAACAGCAAGAAATGTCCTAACTTAACCATGGGAGTCATGGAAAAGCAATGAAACCATGTCGACGGAAGTGCGCACTAACATTCACTCATAATACAACACTATTTCTAAGATTCTTCATTCTCATAGTAACCTGGGGTTTACACAATAATTCACAATAACCACATCCTTGAGGTCAGACAGTGTGGACAGTTGTTCACACAGTCAAGCACAAAAACTGTGGTTGTCAACACTCCCTTCAACAACATAGTTACTAGCATAGTGTTCAAAAATAAACATGTTACTAACTCAAGAAAAGATCAAATGCAAGCTTTTATTTTGCTCATTTTCTCACATACATTCTCTCTTTCTGATAGGTATGACTGACTCACTGTTAACCCTTTTTCTTTACAGGGCACTAGTGTTGTTTTGTGCTGTTTGTGTGCCTATTCTGAAACCGCGCTACACTTTTCTACTACAAAAAGAGAACATGACGGTCAGCCACAAATGAAGAGTGACTCTGATGAATGTCTGTTATATGTAGTCAACTACTTGTAAATGTAACACATACTTTGTTTAACATGTATATTTTATTAAAAAACTAATGCACAATTTGGAAGATATGTGAAAATCCAGTATGCCATAAATGACATGCATACACCTATTTAGATTTTTCTACATCACACAATACAATGGTCATTCAGCCAGAAACCTAAGTACACTGATGAATTTCAATACACTTATATTATGTGACACGGGATCTTAAAAACTAGAATATTATACAGTGAAATTCAATCTGACTTTGTATAGATCCGCTATAGGAATGGCCAGACCACAGCTGTATAATCTACATCTGTAGCCAATCACTAGCACCATTTGAAGTTGCTAGGACAAACAAACCTTCTGTGAAAGACAGATACCAGCAGTGCCCCAGCTCACTGCATAAAATCCTGTGCCCATATGGCCCGGCTTCAAGCTCACAGCTTCAAACAAAGTTGCCCAACACATGGCCTGACACTAATCCTTAATCTCCATAAACATGAACCACAAATAGATATATTTCTGTTTAAATATGATACATAGAGATACTATATGTGACAGTTTATAATCACATAACTCTTCCAAGTCCACAAAATCTAAAACCAGTCATTCATTCAAGAACTACAGTTCCTGGTAAATTCTCAACTGGGAACTATTCTAACCACACATATCTTTTTTATGAACATGTATTTAGATAAATTATGTTTCAGTTCCTTTTCCGCTGACACTAGGTGGCTTTTTGAGACCCAGAATCCAGTTGGTTCAAATATGTCCATCCATCACCCAGTAGCTCCATGATGAATGTACCACCACAGGATGCAATTACCAATACAGACAGCCTAGACAGTTACTGCAAGCCAACATGAACAGGACATAATAATAAGATAATTTCATTATCTCAGTATTTCTCTCAAGAATAAACCAGTTATTTTAATGAACTTTCAACTGGCCCACCCAAACAGCTACATATGTTCTGAATCTCTGCTCCAGTCAGAGCCTATAATCTTCCAACCACATGGTGATTTTTGTAATGATCACTGGGCATCTGTTATGACAGTATACACGTTTGGTAGTCACTCTGCTGCTGTGAGGGTCTCACTGGGATCTTAGCCCAAATTGCACACTCCGCTAGCTTCTATGTCAATTATTTCTGCTCACTGACGCTCGAGTGACTGGAACAACTGGGGTGTAACATAGCTGTCACATGTAGATTGCAGTGTTGCTCTCTACTGGTGATGTATTGGACATGATTTTAACCATGATGCTATTTGTGCTGCCACAGAAACCATGAAAATGGAGTTCTTGAGAATTTGCTTTAGCTTTACACATTTTTGCCTTGAAATACCATGCATTTTTCCTCATTCAAATCAACAAACCTTTCAAATCAAACAAGCCAAAGAACCAAGTCAAACTAACCAAAACACTCAACCCAACTCAACCAACCAAAACAAACAAACTGACTAACAACATGAACCCACTCATTCCAAAGAAACAAATTTACCTAACTGCCCAAACCAACTCAATCAATCCACTTAAAAGACTCATTAAACCAACAAACCTACTGTAATTACCCAAACCAACCTAACCAAATCAACTCAATTCAACCAAACCAAACTAATCCAACTGACCCCAACCAACCAAAAAAATAAACCAAATCAAACCTAACTCAACAACCCAAACCAACCAATTCAACCACAACAACCCAAACCAACTAACAAAACCAAGTAACATGCAAACCAAGTATGCCAACTGGGTCTGACTAATGTATGTAGGATTGCACTCACAAATTATATGCATATGAGATAAAAAGCCCAAAACAGACCTTCAGGCTACCATTAATTTTGCTTCTTGTTGCAGTACAACAAATGTTTTCCCCCTCATATTCATATCAGTATCTATATATGTATTCATAATATCTGCAACATTAACTTGGTCAAAGAATCTCAACAATAAAAGTGTTTGCAGAGCTTAATACAAACAATATTCTGGGCCTACATTTATGTCAGGCTCTTTGAAAATAATATGCATTTCCATCATCCATGTAACACTGACAATTTGGCCAGGACAGTTTCCCAGAAATATATAACTGAAACATAGAACAGCTTCCTTTGTTCTATCTGTTTTATTTTCAATACAATACTGGTGTTAAAAACAGGACTTTGAAATTTGAACAAGGCGAAGCTTCAGTTATCTCTTGAGGAAATTGAGGTCAGCCACCTCAGTACTCAACATAGACCTGCATATTATAGCCGGGTTGTGGAGATAACCACAGGGATAAGAGCTGGTGTTTCTCATCACTGACTCTTTTTATATCTTGAGTTCATCCTGGCCAATCTGAGTAACTCAAATGGGTTTTTACTAGAGATGCACCGATACTAAATTTCTCAGCCGATACCGAAAACCGATTATTCAGAGTGATATTGGCCGATACCGATAACCAATAGTTCTGCATTTTATGCCTTCTTATAAATTAATAATGATTAATTTAAAAGAATTCTGAAAGAAATGCAAATAAAAACTTTATTCTCTCCATTTCAACAAGTTGTTTCACAGTAACTGGTCTCATAAACAGAAAACACATTACTCTAATTAACATGAACACATGAACTAAAATTCTGATGATTAAAGAAAGATTTCTTAACTTATTGAATGTTATTAATTCATATTAACATTGACTGAATTCCAAAAAACATTCACTCACCACAAACAAAAGCATTTCTACTTCATCATTGAACATCAAACTGGTAATATACAATATAACTTTTTTTATATATTAACATTAACTGGAAATGAAATATACTACTCTACAAATATATTTTTTTGTGCAATATATACGTTTTTTGTCAACTCATCCTCATTTAAATCTTTCAACGGTGTACTGGCCCTTTAATTCGGCGCGAGGGCTAGCGGGCCTCGGGCCACGGGGGGGGTTAGTGGGGGGATTGACTCGACGCTGAAACTTCGGCGTCGTAAAATTTACTTCTGGTGTAAAATTTTAGTAGTGCAGAGATTACAGAGCTTACAAACTGCAGTTTTGTCGTCATTCCACACAAGAGACATCATCTTTACACACAGCA
>JANDJT010000141.1:1783448-1807704 GCA_024331685.1 Stegophilus panzeri | reverse complement strand
CACAAGAGACATCATCTTTACACACAGCACGAATTCGATGTGTTTTCCCGCCATCTTTTGATTGACAGGATATAATCTGCCCTGATCATCGGATGTTTTTAAACTAAAATAGCCTTTATCGGTCGATACCGATTATCAACCGATACATCGGTGCATCTCTAGTTTTTACCAATCAATGCAATCACAATCTAATAAACATATGGAAATACTGATATATATTGACACCAATGGTTTAGCCCTTATCATTGTTGATTTTATAGTTCAATTAGCAAAAAATATTTTCCTGCTTATCTTGTCCCAATATTCTATCTGGTCTTGCTTCCTGCATTTTTCATTTGCTCTTGATCTGAATCTGAGTGTCTATTCCCATACCCTGCCTAGTCTTCCAACCGCACCACCACCATTTGTTCTCCATCTGCTGCCACATGTCTACACCCAACCACCCCCTCAACCCTCGCCCACCCCCCACAATGCCACTCTGACTATCATGCTCTCGTTTAACTCCTAGTTTGTGCAAGTTATTTCCATATGCCTATTCTTGCAGTGCATGCTGCATACACAAACTCTGAGTTGGGATGTGGTGACACATTGGTTAAGGCACTGGGCTTCTGATCCGAAGGTCAAATCCCAGCTTTGTAAAGTTAGGTCCCTCAACTGCTCATTTGTATCCTGTCTAAATCCTTAGCCATGTTGGATAAAAACATGAAGCAAATGTAATTTCTTTAACTGCAATTCAGTGCTGTTGCTGCAGTAAAGTCACCGCTTCATTGCTTACAATTCTACATGCTTCTGTACTCCTGGGAGTGTTGAAGACATTGGCCACTGCTGTTTAGCAGTGATGTATCAGCCCAGCTGTGCCACTCGTTTCTCACCAATGTTTTTCACCTCCGGTTTTTCACTTCCTTCTTCTCCAACTCCTTGAGCTGAGCTCAGCAGTTCTTGGAAGATACCCCCACCTCTTCCAACTAGCTCAGTTTACTAAAAAAAATAGAAAGAAAGAATAAAGTTATATTGCCACCCCTCTGGACTTGCAAGCCATCTTGCTCCGACACTAGAAGAGAAAATAACATTTCAAAGTGATTAAAAATCCTGAGGATCCAAGAGAGCATTTTTAGACTAAAAAAAATTAAATAAATAAAGACTCTGCAGCAGTATCTATTCTAATGAGGCAGCCAGAGACAGAAGACTGCAGTCTTTCAGGCTCTGCATGTCTATCAGAGTCAGACAGATGAGTGGATTTATGAGAGCTGTAGAAGAAAGAATAGGTTTTATTAAACCCCACTGCACACTCACTGACAAACAGCAGTTTCATTGGGATAAATGATTCTGAAGGAGAACAAAAAATTGATATGCCTCTTATTTGCATAATCACACGGGTTGGAATTCTCTCTTTTAGATTATGCCATTCCTATGGCATAGCTGCTTATTTTGGTGGTGAGAGGCCATAATAACAGGATAGAAAGCAGTGGCTGTAATTACAGTAATAATGACTATGAAGCAGCGGGTGTCAGGATGATCAGCATACACACAAAAGCTCCATTAAAATACATATTTCTACAACTATAATGATCCAAGAAATTTCATTACACCCCCTAATTATATTTTAAATTCAGTCATTAAAACTCTTTTTCCGTTTCCAGTTGAGAGTACACTGCACACCTTTTTGCTGCCACTTATCACCAGAGCTTCTTTCTTTCTTTTTTTATTTTTCTTTTGCATATATGTTTGATGTTTGCTTTTGTGTCTGTCTTTTTTATTTTATTTATTTATTTATTTATTTACAGTTTTAATGTTTTTGTTCATTTTGTTCATTAATTTTTGGCTCGCTGGCTGCCGGTTGTGGCAGAGCTCCAGATCCAAGCTTGTAAGGCTACCCTGGATTTGAGAAAGCTGCTATATAATTTATTATGAAAAAAAGATTCACAGCAGTGCTATTTTCCTGCTCCCTGTGCTCCTTTCTTCTAGGGGTCTATCTAAAAGCCCAGACCCTTTGCCATTCAAACGATGTCCTTCAATGATCTCAGAGTCATTGTCCAAGCCTGGACACTCTTTCTTGGCATATCACTGAGCGCTTCATAACACTGAGGTCTTTAGGGTTGAGTTGATGTCCTTGCCAGATAATGTTGGTCAACAGCCCAAAAGCTGGACACAAAATAAAACAGCCGTAATGGGTTCTAATCACATTATTTCACCTCGGTGCAGCTCTCCTGTTTCTGGCCTGTTTCAAGATGGAGGAGAGAAAATGGGATGAGAGCTTACCGCTGATGAGATTGGCTTCCATTATAGTGCCATTAGCAGACTGACAAAGCTTTCTGTAGCTGGCCCTTATGGTTCATCAGGCAGTTTTTGTGGACTGCGGCTTTGTACCAGCATGGTTTAAGGGGATGTGTATGGAGACACACTACATTTATAATTACTCACCGCATTTCTTTCACTTTCACAGAAGGGCATGGTTCTTATGAGAAAGATCTTTGAGGCATTTTCTCATATTGCATGGTGGAGCATATAAAAAGGCCTCAAACCACTGGATGGAGGTGGATGAGAGCGATATACTATGACCATATGGTGTGAGCTAGGTTTGAGTTCTTTAACAATTTTCGTAGATAAATATCCTATTCTTGTTATGGCTGCCAGTTCAAACCAATGATTACTATAATGCACTTCTCAGCCTAAGCCGCATGATGGTAGCTAAGCAAAAACGTAGCAACTCGGCAGCCCCTTTGTTTAGCTGGCTGTTTTTTTCCAGGCATTTTCTTAATATGCCCTTTCTAGATAACAAACCCCATTTCCTATAGATGTATGAGGAACAGGAAGAGGGAGGGCTGGCGTAATTGTGAAAAGTGCAGAGCAGGCAGGGAGGTCACTATATATATATAAAAAAAAAAAAAATCAGAAATGCTCTTTTCAAGAAACAGGACTTTTCCAAGAGTTTGGTCACCAGAGATTGATGAGAACCACTTGCCAGGTCATCAGTTCTCACTTGATCACTTTTACTCATACATCTTCCAGTTCAGCATGTTAAAAACCTGACCTCTTGAATTTCAACTCTGAGCTTGCCTAGCTGTGTGGGCATTTTGTTATAATTAAATTAAGCCCTCCCTAAAACAAAAAAAGCATTTGCATAGTCTTACAGTCATATGTTACAGCTGTATGGGAGACATCGATGTTCCTGTACGTGAACATGACCATCTGAGACTACCTTCAAAACATCAACTGAAGAGAATACAATTACAGACATTATTTAGTCATTTTCAACATTTATCCATTGGTTGTGATTTAACTCTCAAAAGCAAGCAGCAACAGAGTAGGCCGTCAGTCTGTATTATCAAAAATGGCATAATGAGGTGGTGTAACACCTGTGAGAAATTGTCCCTGAAGGAGAAAGGTCTCTAGGGACCCTTCACCCTGCTTAAAGGTGTAGTCCGTACATTTTGTAGCCCTTTTTATAGTGTTTCCTTCAAAGCCACGTAACCAAAATACATGCCCATGTCTATCTAAGGCTAGACCATCTGAATGTTAGAGGTTCAACTTTCTGAATTGACAGGTAACGTGATTGACAGGCAGTTAGAGACACCACCTCTTCCAGATTGGTTGGATGTCCCCCCCCGATAACATTAGAGGCTAGTGAAAACAGCTTGATGCTATACATGGAAGCCCCTATGAGCAAAATGAACCAGCCAATCAGCCATTCAGTATATCAGTTGTAAACTATGACATTAGCTGGATTTATGGATTTGTTTTGATATCTTTATATGAACTAATATTTATAATTAGAATTCTCATTTTTTAATGAGAAGCATTGAGAAGCAGTGCTGAACATGAACATTTACTTTCAAATTATTTTGAGATCACCGATTTCACATAAGAGATACTATTCATGAGGAAAACCTCCATTGTATTAGTGGAAAAAAAGATGGTGACATACAGCAGTCACACCCAAAGTGAATTATCCCTCTAAATTATTGTCTAGGTCTTTGTAATGCTACACAGTTTGTGTTGGATTACTGGAAAAGGCCAGGCAACCACCAAACCAAGGGTAATGATACACAGGGTGAGTGTGTCAAGAGATAAACACCTCCAATTTCACTCCACCACTCTGCCAATTTGCTTTAATCACATTTGCTCTGTTTATTTTAAAGATTCCACACTCAGTCTACTCTGAACCACATATTTCTTATTTGAGCTGTGCAGCCTGAGAATAGCCAACAAAATAACAGCCAATCAGCCAAGTCACATCTGTGTTGTCCTGAGAAAATTGCTATGTGCCCATTGCTTGATAAAAGAGTGTAATGTAGCAGGCAAGATCAGACCTGCTGTGTGTCTGGACAACCGGGTCTGACTGCCAGCACTGAATATAACAGGGAGAAGTGGTGAATCAACATTCCTTTACTGTGTCAGAGACCTGAGTCACTTCAAGTGAGGTCTTGGATGAACAAATCAAGTGAAACTGTTTGTCGTTACCTCATTTTTGGTAATAATGACTGTGTAAGGGTTAGTCACACTTTCTTCCCCCATGTCAGTGAAGATTGTCAAGTCATTTAGGTGTTTAAATTACAACTAAATTTTAGTGAAAGAGGCTGGATTTAATACTTTAGTGTCTTAATTAAGACAATGTATTGCGACTCATCCGAGTGGCTTCAAGCGTTCAAGGATAAGCCATGAAGCCTCTTCAGTGTTATAGGTAGGGTCATTGTGACTTACACATTCTGTCAAACTATCACCAAGTATAATGACATGTCAGTTACACTAAATGCATATTCCATTTGCATATGCAGTGGGGTGTGACCTTATTTCCCCAACACACACACACTCTTCATCCATATTCTTCAGTTAGACCCCATCTACACTAGCAAAAACGATTACATCTAATAGCATAAGCCAGGAGTTCTCAAACCTATTGCATCCAGCGACCCCTTTAACTGTAAATAATAATAATAATAATAATAATAATAATAATAATAATAAAATAAATAAATAAATAAATAAATAAATAAATAAATAAATAATATATAAAATAAAAACTCCACAGTTCCATTATCTCTACATCTACATTAATAATATAATGATAATGGTAGGGTGTGATTTCCACCTCTGGGTACACTCTTACAGTTTCTACGCAGAACACTACAACTGAGGGTTTCCCTTTCAGAAAAGGCCCCAAGCAGAACTCGATCAATTGAAATATAAAACCATTAACCATCCAAAATCCATTTCAGGAATCATTTTACTAAGAATGTGGTATTCCTCAACCTTTTTTTGTTTTGAACACTTTTCCGAGACTGAATTTACTTAACAGAGAAATAAAAAAATGGTCAACTCTAGGTATGATTTAAATGTTTCTATTTTGGTAATGTAAAGCCTTTAATGTACAATGCACATTTGCCAGAGAAAAGAAAAAATTAAAATCCTTAGGACATTGAATAAAGTATATATTCATTACTATACTTTAATTTCCATGATATCAGTGGTGGGTACTCTGCATATAAATCAAATGGTTCTCTTCCTGTATTGTTGGCACCATTAAACATGTAGAGCTCCCACATCTGCTAAAGGTCATGATCTGACCATGCAGTAAAGACATTTCTTTCCATCGTGTATATTTACATTAAGGGATTTTATAGATAAGACACACAAGCACATGACATTGCCCTGTACAATGACCTTTACTGCTTCAAAGCCATCAGCACTCTGTGGCATTTGGAAACAGAAGAACATTCCAATTTTCAAAAGAAATGAAAAATCAATCTAGCAAGGGTCAATCATTTAGAGAGGGTTTTTAAAGTGTACCCACAATGATAGAATCAATGTTTCATCTAATGAGTTAGGGGTGGGGGTGATGTGGCCTTCAAGTATGTTTTTTCTTGAGAAACCTAAGAAAAAAATCTTTGAAGGTGGTGAAGTAGGGGATATTGCATCAGCTTTGGTCAACATTTCTCACATTTGCTAACTTTGCTGAACAAGCTTGGTTGCTATCAAAGCAAAAACTGAGTGTATGATATAAAATGAAAGTCATTGTTCATCTGCTGTGCTGTGAAAAGCTGTGCTGAGCGGAATGTTGACCTTTCATCCATGAAGTAGATAGGCATAGCAAAGAGCTGTCTGCTGTGTGAAGAGCTTTTAAATATAGGCTTTGGTTTACCAAATAAATAACATTAAGTCTGCTAAGTCAAAATCTGGTCTTACAATTGTGCTACTAAGTCCAAATTCCAGAGTCCAACAAACGCAACACAAAAAATAAGGAGCACAAATGTGAGCAATCCAGTGGCCTTGTAGAACCCTGCTTGTGTCACAATATCACAAAATATTAAAATCATGTCATCTTTAAGGTTATACCTGTTATATCTTATATATTATATATATATATATCTTTGAAAGACAGGAGAAGCTTATCCCTACTAGTCCATTTACACCAGCTGCTTTTGTGTATTTCTGCATGATAACTAATCAGTTCTGGAGAAATTCTAGCTATAAATATAAACTATAGATATCTTAAGTGGTACATGGTCACTTTAAGCATTAAAAGTGTAGAAAGTCTACCTAAATTGAATCTTGCTCAGATTTACACTAGAACAATATCTGTACTTATCGTAAAATCCCCTGGTATATGAGTCGTGCAGATGGTGTAGAGGAAGGGCAGAGGTTTCAATATAAAAGAATACTTCCTTTTTCCTGAACTACTGTGCTACCAGGCAGTTCAACAAACATTCACACACCTGCCTGAGCCTAGACGGTCTCTGTTTTCACTGAGTAATGAGAGAAATGTCTTTCTGAAAGGGTATTATTGTATTCTTTCGCCCCTTCTGATGTTCTATTACTCTATTCTATTTTATTCCCACTTACAGACCCACATAGTGGCTAGTGTCCAGCACCGGGATTCTGTCCAATACCAATATACGGCATGTCCATTCATGCATAGTGGATAATGCATTCGAGCACGCTATCCATAATTATGTGCCAAAAGCCCACATTGGCAACTTGAAAAGCTCTGTTAAAGAAATCACACACAGCTGGAGAAGCATCCAGAAATGTGAATGCAACTGGGCTTGAGACAAAAAGCCTCAACTGCTGATCAGTTGCACAAAAAGATGAGATTGGGTTGTATTAAGGATTAGACTAAACGGCGTTTAGAGCTAAGCAAGAATTTGTTTTTATTTCCATTTAATCTGTGCGGCACCACAAATTAATTTCAATCTCTTGTTAAGAAATAAAACCTCTGAATAAAACCCTGACATGAGATTAATTGATGGATCTACCATGACGGATTTAGTCCAAACCATAGCAAACATGTTTCTTTCTTCCCTAGCATTACAATGTTTATTAAGGATTTCATTTTTCATAATCCCTCTGATACACGCTGCCATTTCAGAAATTTGAATAATCTCAAATGCAAGATTAATACTAATCCTGAACTTAAATTTAAGAGTTTACAGCAATGGAGCAACATGATCAAAATTGACTGTAAAAAAAAAAAATCAATATTAAATGTTGGCTTAAATGCAATACTGGTCATTCTTTAAATAAGCTTTAAAGTTTGGTCCAAGTTAACTAAAAGATAAGCCTTGATATAATCCAGGTTAAAGCTTAATCTTTGTTAGTACAACCCAGTCTGAGGTAGTTCATTTCATGGTGCGTGACCACAGCATTGAAATAAACTTAATGATATTTCCATTTGCTAAATACAGAGCAATGCTGTCACCAGGGCTGAAACTCTCACAGTCATTCAGTTTCATTTCTGTCTTTCATTTAACAGTTGTTTTGATGAGGAGTACAACTTAATGTCCATAGTGCAACAGTCAGTGTTTGTAGATAAGGGTTGGAATCATTTAAATTTCTGGTAAAATAGTGCACATGCAATAATTCAAACATGGCAGTGTGAATATTTGCAAGCTGTACACGGTCTCCACCAGAAACACAGGTGCAGTGACTCAGTGTAGAAATCCCTCAGGCATAGCGGAGCATCAGTGAGTCAAAACCACTGTACAGCTTAACTCTGCCTTCCAAAATGTCTTCTGTGAAGAATAAAATATAACAGGGTTTGCTGTTATAGGAATATATTCAACGACAGAGCCGTATTAGCGGTCCGACGCAAAGCGGGGTTACCGTTATCACCCCAAGTTGATTTTTTTTTTTACAATAACAGCACATCCCTGAAATTTATTATTCATCTTATGCCTCAGAAATTTGCCATCTATTACAATTGTTTATTTATTAGTGAACAACCCAACACATTTATCCATACATAGTTATATTTAATGTTGTGGAACATCCATGAGACAAGTTAGTTCCTGTTATCACTTACGTTATAACAGCTATAAACAGTCATTTCCTCAACAGCTTCTTTCTTTTCTCGCTTGTTAAGTTAATAAGACAAAAATGATGCAGCTTGTCATGTTAGCGAGAAACCAGAATGCGCAAACTCCTTTATTCTGAAGACTTTCCCACTGTAGAAAACTGTTACAAAATGCTGACACTGAAGACTCCTTACATAAATCTTTAAAGAAAAAAACAAAAAAACGCCTCCTTACAGAAAACATCAATATATGATGAGATGTTTTTCTCTGTTAAATAACAGTGTTACACAATGTATAAGTGGAGCTTCTGCCATACAGAGAACTCTCCCTGTGATTTGTTACTATAGAAAAAAAAAAGTTACGTGGTAATATAAACCTGTTTGAAGTGATTTATAAGAAAATTAATCCATTTTCTGACAAATCAGATTTCTAGAGTCCAACAGTGGTATAAATAAATCTAAACAGTCAACCCCTATCACATCCCTGTACCTGACCTCAATCTCACTGTTTTGGTTTCATTTACATCTGAGATGTAAGAAATTTCATATTTAAACTGCATTCATTGATCATTTCATATCAAATAAGGTCATGTGTGGTCTAATAGGAAACAGGAAGCCAGTAAAAACAGGGTATGCTCTCAGAGAGTTTGTAAATTAAATCAAACTTTAAGACTAATTTCAGAGGCATGGCATGGCGTGGCTTTTAATACTTCCTTTTTCGCTTGGGGGGAAGCCTGGTTCGCATTGCAAAACAAGGTTTTTCCCAAATGTCATTAAACCCATAGTACATAAGAAGCAGAAAAACGTATCCTGGAAAGCATATAGTCTCCAAAAAAATAACAGCATAAAGATCAACAGATCTGAGAATCCAGAAGAGATGGGACATGTGGATTTTGCTTCTTTTTTTTTACCAGGAAGATGGTATCCTCTTGTGTCCCTACTTTATTTTAAGCAAATATGTGGCTTTTTTTGGGAGGAAATATTATAGAAACTTCCCTTTCACAGATAACAAGGCGGAATTGACTTCTTCTGCTATTTTTCACTTCGTGATTGATATCTGCCAACAGACAATGGTACAGAATTCTGATATTGTATTAAAAAGGGGGGAAAATAGGCTCAGTGGATACTTAAAAGGTAGTGTTTGATAATTAACATCTTATGATGATTAACACCTTCAAATATCAAAAAGCTGTTTAATAAGGAAGATCAGTTTTGTCCTTTTTTTTATCAGGGGAAATTGCCTTCCCTCATGACTCTCCTTCAAATCAAACCCTGCAAATAAGCTCTTAAATTACTTATGATGCCTATTACTGATGTTTTCAATCAATTCAATTCATGTGTAGCTAAATAGCTTTGTATGCATCAGATATTCATGTAAAAACAACTAGTTTCAAGCAAAGCAAAGCACACACCGACTGAGGAGAATATTATGTAGAAACACTGCATGTCTTCATAGGTTTTGCAGTGAAGTGTTTAACGTTGCAGCATGCCATTCTCAGTCCTGCCAATTAACATAACAAAACACCCCCAAGATGAAGATAACTAAATAATAAAAGGGGGGAACTGGTTTCTTTTCTGTCCTTTCAAACTGAATTAGGATCCAGAATCACTTTAAAGGAAACCACCACCCTGAAACATATTTCATAATAAACATATTTAACATGTGTGATGTGATTACCAATTCTGGTGTAAACTTGTTGGAGGTTGTGTACCGCATTGACATCACAGGGGGGCATTGCTAGCACAGTTACATGTAAAATGTAAACAATCTCAATCAGAGCAAGAGCTACTTTTCTCACTTACCATTTTCTAGCAATGTTCAGTGCCATATTAATGAGAATTCAAATGTTACGCCAAACACTCAGCTAGTTAGTGATCTATAAGATGACGAGCACAATGGCACTGATGACAGTATTAGTATGAACGTTGCAGCTTTGGAAACTGGTCTGTTTGAGCAGAGTGTACGGATGAGGAGGTGAGAGAGCCGGACAGACTAGAGGGCTAAAGTGCTGCCGCATCGTTCTCTTTAGGTAGAGATGAAGCGATCCCACTGACACCACTAACAGCAGGCAGTCAAACTGCATTTTGGGTAATGTAGGAAAACGTTGATCAATGTGAAAATAGACCAACATGGCAATGAAAATAGTTTAAACATAAAACGTCGAATGTCATTACAAGACAAATCTTAGACTCCAGTGATGATCACACATTACATTACTCATAAAGATTAACATGTAAGTCATTCAGGCAACTGAATTACACCCGTTATATCAATGGATCATCAGTAATTGACCATTTTAGTACACTAAACTGAGCTATACCTTTCTACCATTAAGCACGTACCTTTTGTACCTTTAATATGCATGTTGTGTACCTTTAAAGCTCTACTCTAAAAACTAAATCATTTTTAAAGGTATATGATAGACATTACACTATATATCTCTGAAACATACAGAGTAAAGGTACACAAAATAAATGTACCCTTGAGGGTACCACCAAATGTATACAAAATAAAGGTACCCTTGAGGGTACCACCCCAATGACAAGGAAATGTAGCCTACTTTCTCATAATGTAGCATGCTTAGTAGTAATGTAGTGTATTTGGATGAAATGTGCCTCAGATGTAGATGAGGAGAAATCTATTGGACTGGAGGATGGAAGGCTCCATCAGTTGGTGTGGTCAGTGATGGATGGAGTTAAAGCCACACCAACTGGTGCTAGAAAAGCCAACAAGTGCCTGGGCATCACATAACCAACCAAAGAACGAGTCAGTTATATTTGTCTGTTGTTGCAGCGGTGATTTTTAAAGCGGGTGTGTATAAACGGAGTGAATATGATTACATTCCTCTCCAGTAAACCGCATTCCTCAGTACACACGCGCTGCGGCACAAACCCGCACACCAGCCAACTTTCAGCTCACGCATGAACCTGTGTGCTGTTTCTCCTGCCATCACAACATGTTCATTCTGCAGAAACTTTCTCATGGATTAAGAGTCAGACGGAAGAGCACTCACCCCGAAACGACCATCCGTAAAGCCGCGACTCCAATAAGCGCAGCTCCGCAGCAGCAGCAGCAGCAGCAGCAACGCACAACACGCACGATGTGTAACAAACAAACAAGAACCCGCGGATTATTCTGCTTTCAGTCTGTGATCAAAACTGTCTGCGATCACACTGAGTTGCTCTGAGCTGTGACTCGCCATACAGCGCATACCGGTGTGTAGATCCGCAGACTCTAGACATCCACTCCTCCTCCACCTCCTCTGCTCTCACAGTGGAGAGGATTAGTAAGGAGCCGCGCAAAGCCTCATGGGAAGTAGAGTTTTAGCGCTTATACCTCTATCTATCTCCGGTGAATAGCCTACAACGCGTTTAAATGTCTCTCATCGCAGTATTAATGCTTCAGTACACCTACGAATCTTTATTACTGTATGTAACGCTTCTTCTCACAGGACATTGGAGCTGTGAGGCAACAACACTACTTCTGCCATTTGTGTTCCACTGATATTACATAGATACAATGTCCTCCACAACAACATATGTGTAATGTTGCAGATAAATATCTAAGACACTTTTCCCCAAACCCCGCCCACTACAATTTCTTTTTATTATTTTTTTTATTTAAAAACAACAACAACAACAACAACAACATTTTGCAAGTAGCATCAGTTGAAATTCAATCCATTAAAGTATTTTAACAATTGGCTACTAACATTAAGTAAGGACAAGTTATTTTGTGCGAGTTATTTATACGACATATAATAAACAGATAGATAAAAAAAAATAATAATATATGCTTTACCTTTTGTTTTGTATCAAGTGGGGGGGGGACTTTATAATTTTACTTCATATCTGTTATGTTTTAACTGATTCTTTAGTTTCTTTTCATTTTATACAGGTAATCATCAACTTATTAAACTCAGAGAAAAAAAACAATAAAATTCGGTTTAGCAGCCTGTAACTTTACTTAGAAACCTAAATAATAAACCTGAAATCATATCTCTTCTCCCAGGCATTTTAATCATTTTTTTTTTACTATTGTCTATTGTCTGTCTTAATTTGGTATTATTCGGTTTTCTATTTTACTTTTCTTTACTCTGTTCAGCACTTTAGTCAGCTTCGCTGTGTTAAATGTGCTTTATAAATAAAATTTACTTACTTGCTTACTAAATAGTAATATTTTCCAAATCTTGTTCAACCCCCCAAGAATCATCTATTGCAATGTCCCTCGACATTCACTCAGCACTGTTACATCAATACCTTCACCCATATAAACTATTTGGACTATTCCACAATATTCAACAGGTGAACTGGTGGTATTAGTGTTTATCGTGTTTGCCTCGCACCTCCAGGGAGGGTGGTTCAAGTCCCACTTCCACCGTGTGTGCTTGCATGTTCTCCCCATGCTTTGGGGGTTCCCTCAGGGTACTCCAGTTTCCTCCCGGAGTCCACACACTGGCCGTAGTGTGTGAATGGTTGTGTGTGCGATTGTGCCCTGTGATGGGTTGGCACCCCATCTAGGGTGTCCCCCGCCTTGTGCCCAGAGTCCCCTGGGATAAGTTCCAGGAAAACCCCCGACCCTGTGTGGGATAAGTGGTACAGAAGATACTGGGAGAACAGAAAGACAATGGGAAGAAATGTAAGTAAGCAGAATATAGCCATTGTCAGAAATGAAACCTTGTAAAAACCTTGTTTGCTATCACTGTTCTACTTTCAAGAAATACTAAATGCATTGGTTCTAAAATGAGGCCTTATTAATACACATATACTATAATAATTATTTTAAAGCACTGAATATGAATATGCTAAATATGCACTCACCATGTTCACTAAACTGAATATGCAGAACTTTGGCTTTTATGTGCCTCCTTTACAGAAAACCTCACACAGCTTTATATTTAGAACAAACAGCACTGCAAACCCAAAATACCATCTTTAACCCATATTCTTAAAGCGTGACCCCATGTCTTCAGATTGTTGACCGATTGCATTGTTGTGTGGTAGCTTAACTAATTTTGGACTGCATGATTCAGCTCTGACCACAATTGTTTGTGAAAAAGGAACCAGCTTTCAGAGTATTTAATAGGAACCATGGTCTACAATCATTGGTCTAAATATAGTGCACCTAATGTGCAATGTGTTTGCATACACAGGAAAGAGAATCTTGTCAACGGAAATGACAAATGCTGAGTGGAAGACTAAACTATACACTCGGAGGCAAAATATATTCTGTGTTCAGGGATGGTAGTATCAAGAATGTGCTCTTTGTAGATGGTAAGGTGAATGTAGTGAACTAATTTAACTTATTTGAGGGATAATTGGATTTCAAGGACAATTGTTGTGCCTCTGAAGGTAAATGTATATAGTTTATACGTTGGTGAATTAACATGTGCATCTACAGAGATTTTTTTTTTCTGTCATTGGAAATATATATGTATATACATACACAAACACACACACCAAGAATGAAGGAAGATGTCACCTTGTCATCTGTCTGTACCATTTAATTCATCTAGAAAATAGCTGAGTCATGTTTGACCGTCTCTCCCCCTTTCCCAAACACATAGGCAATTCATCTGCAGTAATGCTGCAGTCCTGGAAATTGGTTCTAGTGAGTCCAGTGTGAAACTGTGATTAAGATTAATTAGCATCTGATGTTTGCTTTCTAAAACTGATTTTATTATGGGTGGGATGCATTTTGATTCACACTGAGTGCATGTTGTACTGTAATATGAACAAGCGCATAATCAGCATCAGGTTTCTTAGTAAGGGTTTTTATTTTAAAATATTGCCCCTCATTACAGATAAAAGAACACACCTGCAAAATTATTTCAGTATGTGAAATAATTTAATCAGCAATTACATATTGTGATATCAGCACTCAAGGGACTGCAGAAAAAAAGTAGAAATGCAGATATGTTAGACTGTTGTGACTTGCCCAAAGCCAAACATGCCAAGAATATTGCGTTGATGAGCACTGCCAAAATATTCAATAAGGCCTAATGTTTTTGGTAAAGACCCATGGAACTGAACATACAAAAAGAGACATACATACTTATATTCATTTATCTTCAGTACCTTATATATCCTGGTCAGTGTTATGGTGGATCCAGATCCTATCCTGGGAACCACTGGGTGCGAGGTGGGAATACATACTGGATGGGATGCTATGGCAACACGTGTACACACATTCACAGCTAGGGGCAATTTTGGAGAGGTGAGAGACATATTATTATTATTATCCATGCATCCATCCATTTATTTTCCATACCACTGATCCTACATAGGGTCTCAGGGAGCATGAAGTCTATCCAAGGGAACTCAGGCACAAGGTGGGGGACACCCTGAACAGGGTGGCAACCCATCATGGGGCACAATCGCACACACATAGTGCAATTTGGAAATGCCAATCAGCCTACAACGCATGTCTTTGGACTGAGGGAGGAAACCAGAGGAAACCTACAAAGCACGGGGAGAACATGCAAACTCTGCGCACATAGGGCAGGGGTGGGAATGGAACCCACAACCCTGGAGGTGCGAGGCAAGCAATAACATAGACATTTGTCATATAGGAAATGACCAATGTATCCTGTAGTGTGTAAATACTAAGAAAGTAATTAGACTGTAGATTGTAGAGTTATATTGCAGACTGTGTGATTGGATTAGATTGTACTAAGACTGTAGGCAGAAATGAGAAATTACACATTTGCACAATGTGGCGTTTACACGTTCATGCAAATCCTAAACGTCTTTCGCCATCTAGTGGTCACAAAGCATAACTAATTAGCGCCCCCTATTATACCGTGTTATATTTTAACACAAACAAACAAACAAACAAACAAACAACAACAAAAAACATTTAAAACGTTCAGGTTCCTTTTCAATTAAATATTCACATTATATTTTCAATCATTGGTGCTTTACTGAAAGGTTATTCTATGAACGTAGAACAAAAATGTGTTAGACTATACCACAAATAAGAAAAAGTGATGGCGTTGTACAAAAATCAGCACCACTCTGGAGAACATACCTGCCCATGTACAGTGTTTGTACCATGTGCAAATTATTCATCCATCCATCCATTTTCTATACCGCTTATCCTTCAGGGTCACGGGGAACCTGGAGCCTATCCCAGGAAGCATAGGGCATAAGGAGGGGTTCACCCTGGACGGGGTGCCAATCCATCGCAGGGCACAATCACACACACACACACACACACACACTCACACACTACGGACATGCCAATCAGCCTACCATGCATGTGTCTGGACTGCGGGAGGAAACCGGATTACCCGGAGGAAACCCCCGCAGCACGGAGAGAAAACACACACACACACACACACACACACACACACACACACACACACACACAGGGCCGCGGTGAGACTCAAACCTCCAACCCTGGAGGTGTGAGGCAGACGTATATATTGTATATACCTCCTCAAACTTCACATATACATATTCAGTATATTCCTTTGTATCGCTATTCTATTAGTCTATATAGCCACTTCAGGATAATTATATTATATTATATTATATTATTCACGGTTAATTAGGCGCACTACATAGGGTATAATAATAAAAAATAATACAGCTTTTACACCATGTGACGCACTGCATGACGCGCAGGTCAGAGTTCATGGTGGAGAAACATGGCGGCCTCCAGAGGATCTGTGGTGTTAAAGACGGTGAAGAAAATCTCCGTACAGTTTTGCCCTTTTGAATCCAATGTTCGCGCTACACGGTATGATTTTTTTTTCTTTTCTTTTTCTTTTTTTTTCAATTACTATGAGGCATATTTGAAATGCGGGTACAATACATTGTTGTGGTGGTGAAATTTGGCTTGTAGTTCGTGTCAGACGCAACACAGCGCGCACGGAGCAGACTGAATTATTTATGTGTAAATAAATAAATGAATGAATGAATAAATGACCAGTAGTCATATCATGCTTGTTAAAGCAGAATTTATTTCACTTTTGATTACTGTGTTTAAAAATATTAAAATGTCTTAACGTATGTATTTCTGGGCTTGCTTCCCCTGTTAACAAATCTAATGTGGTAGATAGGGGTCATCAGAACATATCAATTAAACCTATAATAGTCTCTACACCACTGGTCACCAACCGTCTTCTTTGAGATCTGTCTTCCTGCAGGTTTCATCTCCAACCAAAATCTAACAGACCTGTATTAGTTGATCAAGAACGTCTTAAGCTGATGATTAGATGGTCAAGTGGGCATGATTGTGGTTGGAGCTTCAGGATAGTAGATCTCCAGGAACAGGATTGGTGACCACTGCGCTACACATTTATCTTTAAAACTGTCCAGATCTAGAATATCCTGCTGCATAGTTGGCCACTAGTTAAAGGAAACCTCCACCCTGACCCTGAAACACATGAAATACAGTATATGGCCAAATTTTTGTGGACACCTGATCATCATTCTCTTATGCAGTTCTTCCCCAAAATGTTACCACGAAGTTGGAAGAACCCAGTTGTCTGGATTGTATTTGTGTGATGTAGAATTACAGTTTCACTTCACTGGAGCTAAACCTGTTCCAGCATGACAATGCTCCTGTGCACAAAGCAAGCTCAATGAAGACATGGTTTGCCATGGTTGGATTGGACTACTGAACACCTCTGGGATGAACTGGAGTGTTGACTTCACACCAGGCCTTCATGCTGGTCATCAGTGCCCAACCTCTTTTGCTGTTGTGGCTGACTGGATAAATCCCCACAGCCACAGTCCAAAATCTAGCCTTCCCAGAAGAGTGGCGGTTATTATAGCAGCAACGTAGTGATCAACTCCATATGGCCATTGTTTGGAAATGGAATGTTTACTGATCAGGTATCCACACGGTATTTGGCCATGTAGTGTATGTTTATATTGAAATATTTATGATGTACTTGGTGATTCTGGTGTTATTGGTGTATGTATGTATGTGTGTGTGTGTGTGTGGGTGTGTGTGTATATATATATATATATATATATATATGAGAGCGAGAGAGAGAGAGAGAGAGAGAGAGAGAGAGAGAGAGAGAGTGTGTGTGAGTGCTGTACTGGGCTTAGTGGTTAGCATGTTTGCCTCACACATCTGGGGATGGGGGTTTGAGTCTTGCCTCCACCCTGTGTACAGAGTTTGCATGAAAATTTTCTCCCCGTGCATCAGGGGTTTTCTCTGGATACTCTAGTTTCCTCCCCCAGTCTAAAGGCTGATTGGCATCTCTAAATTGTCCGTAGTGTGCGAGTGTTTGTGAGATTGTGCTCTGCGATGAGTTGCCACCTGGTCCAGGTGTCCCCCACCTTGTGCCCCGAGTCCACTGGGATAGGCTTCAGGCTCCCCTGGATAAGCGGTACAGAATATAGATGGATGGATAAACACTGGACAGCACTGAAGATCACAAGTTAAAATAAAGATGCTAGTCGTTTAGGGTGGATTTTTCCCTTAACTGCTCGTACCTCCTGTTTATCAAAGGAAGTCGTCATGAGTAGGATTTTGGGTATAAATTGTGGAACAGCTGCATTTCTTCTGTGCTAGAATTTATTAAACATAATTGTGCATGTAGATGTTTTGCTACACTCAGCACTAAGCTCTGTTCACTGTAAATAGACATTGAATTACTTTGTTACAAGCAGGAAAATGCAGGTTAAACACCATTCTAATATAGTGTATCTTTTATTGACACAATCTTTCCATCTTGGGTATTTTTCTTTCTTACATTTTTCCATCAAAGTAATTAGAATGGTGGTATTACAGTATTGTTCCACACTAGGGCAGGGCTATAGGACAATACAGTAACAACATCATGAAAATTGTCACTATGAGATATGGTGGGTTCCATGATTTAAAAAAAAAAAAAAAGAAAAAAAGTACAAACTAAGATATTAAAGCGGCTGATTTGATGTTTAAAATTTTTAGAACTAAAAAATTGTTTATTTTCCTACTTGTTAGTGTTCATTTTTGTTTAAGACATTAAAAAAAGTCCTACTGTTTTATAGGTAGTGTGTAGAAAACCTGTATCATTGTGACGTATCGTAGAAATGGCTTCATGTTGTGATACATCATCCATGTTGAGCTGATGCAAACTACCTATTTTGCATAATATTTAGTTTCGATATCTGTTTTATTTGTTATTTATAATGGAAATCCTATACGTGTCATTTTATATGTAACTTAGTTGCAGGAAAACATTTTGTACTTTTTGTTATGGGCTGCTAACATTTCAACAATTCTTGGCTTCTTCCACAGAGACTTTCTCGCCTTGGTTGGATCAGAAAAGGCCAAAGCTACAAACATGAACTGTGAAGTTATAGCAGAAGTGAAACATGATCGGTCAGAGCCTGTGATCGCCATTACGTTCAGTAAGTGACCTCAGTTATGAATGTTCATTGTGTGCACTCTGACATAGAATGATTACATAAAGTACATCAGGAAATAATTGTCTTGCACTATAGCCGTATTTGTCATTATAGGTCACGGTTCTTAACATGACTCTGCTTTTGTTTTCAGTGGATGGTGAAAGGTTAGTGATGAAAGCAGCCAAGCTGACAAGCCAGGAGATGCTTTCTGCTCTACAGACACGCTGCATTGCTAAAGATCCTCAGTCTAAAGCCACAGCAAAGAAGTAGATGTATATTTGTATAGGTGTTGTGTATATTTATTAACTTTTCATTAAATGAAACTATCTCAAATTCTCAAGCTGTATTTCAGTTGTTTGCATTGGTGGTTTTGATTAAAAAGAATGATTGGCTATTTAATAAATATAACAGTTCATATTGGATAAAATATATAATACCAGTGACCAGACTACATGGCATTGGAGTGCGTGTGACAGTTCTTTCCCAAGGCAGTTTTTGCCCATGTCTTACCATTGCTTCAGTGCATGATCTCACCTGGATGCTGTAGACTTGTTCTTACAACCTGCTGCTGTAATCATAAAGACAGTCCTGTGCTCACCTCAGGACCCGTATTCACAATATACTAATACTGAACATCCTTTCAACACTCTTAGTACCGTTTGTTTTCTACTCTACACCTGTATAGTGTAACGACTGAAATAATCTCACAATACAGTGACACCCAGAAGAGGATGGGTTCCCTTTTGAGCCAGGCTCTTTTCAAGTTTTCTTCCTCTCAAGTTTTTGCCAATCATGTGGCAGCAGCACAATGCATAAAATCGTGCAGGTACATGTCAAGAGCTTCAGGTAATGTTCAAATCAAACATCAGAATGAGGGAAAATGTGATCTCTGTGACTTTAACTGTGGCATAAGAATTGTTGCCAGATGGGCTGGTTTGAGTATTTCAGAAACTGGTGATCAGCGATCTCTAAAGTTTACACATATTGTAGCAAAAAAACATCCAGTGTGTGGAGGGTCTGCAGGCTGAAACACCTTGTTGATGAGAGAGGTCAGAGGAGAATCACCAGACTGGTTTGAGATGACGAAGTTTATAGTAACTCAAAGAATCACTCTTTACGACCGTGGTGAGCAGAAAAGCATATCAGAACACACAACACATCAAACCTTAAGGTGGATGTGCCCATGATGGCCTCAGATTCCTGTTCATGGTTGACAGAAGTATAACCTGATGTGGTCTTCTGCTGTTGTAGCTCATCCACCTCAAGGTTAGATATTTTGTGCATGCTGAGATGCTTTTTTGCTCACTTTGGTTGTAAAGAGTGGCAGTGTCCATTGTTAAAAATGCTATACAAATAAAGTTTTATTGTATTATTGGAGCTACTACTGTATATCCTTCCTGGCAGCTCAAACCAATATGCCCATTTTCCTCTGACCTCTCTTATCCACAAAGCACTTCCACCCATAGAACTGTCGCTCACCCAATGTTTTTTTTTTTCCTTTGCACTATTCTGTGTAAACCATTGAGACTGTTTGTGTGAACATCCCAGGAGATCACACTTTTTCCTCATTCGTTTGATGTGAACATTACCCAAAGCTCTTAACCTGTATCTGCATGATTTTTTTGCATTGCACTTCTGCAACTATTGCCTGATTAGACAACTGCATGAATGTTTGGGTGTACAAGTGTTCCTAATAAAGTGGACGGTGAGTGTGTATACTGTACTAGGTTTACCTTATAAATGTATTTTCAATATGCTCCTAATATGTGTCGTGTATAAAGCTACTGCGGATGTTTATTTTCCTTTTTTTCCCCCCTTTTCTTTTTGTGATCTGAATTCTTTAAACCCGCTAATGAACCTTTCCTTCCTTCTGCACTGCCTCGCGCGGGAGAGAAAACGGAACGACGCCGGGTGACGTTTGACGCATTGATTGGACAGCCCAACCGTGCGCGTGCTAAAGAAACAGTATAAAAGATCGGAGGCGGAACGTAGAGAAGCGTCGTGTTGGTGTCTGAGTTAGAAGCTGAGGTTTCTTAGTGTGTAGAGTAGGACCGAGTATTAAAGTGTAAAGATGGTGGATAAATTTGTGGGAACATGGAAGATGGTTTCCAGCGACAATTTTGACGAATACATGAAGGCACTGGGTATGTTTGCTTGACTTTTAATTTTATTTGTTTATTTACATTTGAATATGTATTAATGGCAGTTACTGTGTGTTCTTTGTGGTTTTGGGGCTGTGATTAATATATGCTAATATGGACTATCCTATTTAAATCCTATTAAATATTTAACTTATAGTAAGTGGTGTTGAGGGCTATGTCAGTATATTAAGTATAAAACTTGTAGTCATAGCCTATTTGCTGTCTTTTTGTTATGTTTTTGGGCTTTGATTGCAGATTTTGTACTACAGATATAAATGTATTGTACATTATTGTCTAATCCACTTTCAATCCAGCTATCATTGAGTTGGACCCTACTTTTAGTATGCATTTTTCACTTGGGAAAGTAAATACCGTGTACATTTAAAAGCCATTTATGATCGTAAGATAAACTGTGATCTCTGTGTGTTTTACATGAGTTTCAAAAATTCACCAAGTTAATTTTCCCAGGTAAAACACACATATTAAAGGTACAGGACATGTCTTGAGGATATCATCCCCCCGCCCCACCCCAAATTAATCCATCTCCTGTTCTTCAGGTGTGGGTTTTGCCACTCGTCAGGTAGGAAACAGGACCAAGCCCAACTTCATCTTAAATGTGGACGACCAAGGACTGATATGCATGAAATCGCAGAGCGCTTTTAAAACTACAGAGGTCAAATTCAAGCTCAACGAGACATTTGCGGAGACCACTGCTGATGACAGGAAGACCACGGTCAGTAATGACTTCTGTTCTCCTGACAGGTTACTTAATAATGAGTGCAGCTCTGTGGTAGTCACTGGACTTGTGTGAGAGTGTCTCCTCTCTGTGTGCAGACCGTGGTGAGCCTTGAGAACGGCAAACTGGTGCAAAAACAGACCTGGGATGGCAAAGAGACCACACTAGAGAGAGAAGTGATTGATGGACAATTAATAGCGGTAGGAATTTTATTTACGCTTTAGAAAATAAGAATATCATTCTTCTTTGTTTTAAACATTTTCTCATCCATTTATACCCTAACCAAATGCTTTTTGCAGGGACCACTTATAGAATAAAAAAATATAAATACGTCCATGGACTCCATGATCTTAGTACATGTCATTTATTTTATAACTATAATCCAACAATGCACATATGGACCATATATACGATATTATTTTGTTAGATTGAAGTTGACATTATGCTTCTTTTTACGTTATTGAGCTGTAGCTTGAACCCATTTGATTTGAATGACTAGTCGATTAGGCTTATGACTAAACAAGCTAAATAAGAACTATACGAACTTTTAATAGTAGTATGGTTGGTATATGTAATGTAATGACACTGTTATAAAACCATCCATAATCAGACCTAGCTTAGAGAGCATAGCATAGTTAATAAGGAAACTTTTGTTGCTGAAATGTGATTTCTCCATTCCTCTGCAGACATGCAAGATGGGGGATGTGGTGGCGGTGAGGACGTATGTAAAAGAAGCATGATAAAATGATCCTGGCTTGATTTTGGAGATGCCTGGCTCAGTTCAATGAGCAGTCATTTAATTTCTTGTTTTCTTGTAGTCATGTTTGACACCAAAGCTGTTGCATGCAGTGTATTATAAGAAGCATTGAGATTAATCTTCTGGTGCTTTGAATAAAGTTTTGATCATATCTACCTTTAATGGGGTTTTTTTTAGCCTATTTAACTGTGCATGTGGTGAAATATGTGATAGCCAAGTGTCAGTAAGGAAGGGACTCTCTCAGATTCCCAAAATTACACCAATCTTTATCCATGTTAAACTGATCATTGTAGCATTTTGAATACACTGTTCAATACAGGTGGATTTGAGCTTCAATTTTAGGAATTAAATGCTGCATGTACTTGTAACTCTTACCAATTACCAAACTCTTAAGTTTTAATGGACCTTTGTTAAAGCAGAGAAGTTACTGCTCAACAACTGAATAGCCTTAAATAAAAAATGTTATTTAACTACTGAGTGGAAAGTCTATATGAAGTGAAGAGTCTATAATACTGAGTAAAATAGTCTAAAGCAAAGACTAATATGAGAGTCACATTCAAGTAAGAATCATTTTTCTTTTTTTTAATCCAATCCAGAAAGGTCAACATATATGGTAACGTCATTAACTTTCTAAAATCACAGAAACTGTCAATTGGTCCTCATCCTTGTAACTACACTGTATACCTCTTTCTCTTTAATAACATGCTTTAAGATAAATAACTGAATAATAAGCGTGGACTTATTATCATGGGACTATAACGTTTTTATATTTGTTCCAGTTAACTGCACTGATAATATTTCGGAACATCTCATTATTCTCTGTGTGTTGAAAGTCACAGGATGTTCCTTCCTTTCCTTTTTTCCCTTTAAACATTAGCACATAGTTTTAAGATATGTAAGGAAATGAGAGTATGGTTCACCATGCCATCATTCCCTTTGACCTGCATTTGAATCATAAAATGTTCCACTCAAGGCCACTTTCCCAGGAGAGGAAAAAGAGGAGATGCGCCGATTGCAGTTACCAGCAAAAACAGCTGAAACAGGTACATTATGGGCCAACTTACTTCCAACTTCAACAAGCCCCTTTATTTAAAAAACACAATGCACTTTCCTATTCCCAAGCCTGTATAAAGTTTGACAATGGGAAGTGGTACTGGGGAAAAAACAAATGTATTGATAATAAAATACTACAGGATTTGTTTCCAGCTTCTCTCCTGACCATGCTGGGATCAAACCAGGAGGACATGTGAGCTTGATTTACTTCAGCTCTATTTATTATGACTGCACAGGAGACCCTTCAGAGATCATGGCAAGGATCAGCGCAGCTCTGTCTGTGTGCAGTAAAACAATGCACGTGTGTTTCTGGTGAATTGAGTAAAAGTTCAATTTTCCTTCATGGAAATGGATTTGTAATAAAGTTGGACAATGTTCATAATGGGGAACAATGGTTGCAGTGGAAAAGCATTCGAGGCTGGGACATGTTTTTGTATGAAAGGAGAAATGAGAACTAATTAAAAAAAAGAACTGATAAAATACCTTTTATTTCAATATATGTGTGGCATCCTGCGAAAACCTATATATATAGTTCTGAAAATTACAGCCTTTAGATTTATAACCTAATCCACTTATGGATAAATAACATTACTACCAAAATCTGAACCTGAGCCTCTTCATCATCCCTACTCTCGACTGATCTCTGTCCACTCTATTGGTGGTGAAGTAGTTGTTGATTATCTCAGTTCTGTTAGCTATACTCGTATTAGGATATTTAAACCTTTAAAAACTTTGTTTGCTGTCATCTGTACAGCGGTGTGTAAGTGTTCTTTGCTTTGATGATGAAGTGTATGAGCATTGTGGACATTTTGACAGCGACTATCTGATTACAAGCTATTAATTAGGCCTACAGTATCTCACAAAAGTGAGTACACCCCTCACATTTTTGTAAATATTTGATTATATCTTTTCATGTGACAACA
>JANDJT010000141.1:1740832-1775219 GCA_024331685.1 Stegophilus panzeri | reverse complement strand
TCATCAGCATAGCAATGATATGAGAAGCCATGAGACTCAATCACCTGCCCTAGAGATGTAGTGTAGATAGAAAAGAGGAGTGGACCCACAACTGACCCCTGTGGAACACCAGTTGTGAGTTGCTGCGTTTCAGAAATACCTCCCCTCCATGATACCTTGAAGGATCTGTCAGAGATATAGGATTCCACCCAGCGCAGAACTGTTCCGGTGATGCCCAGGCTGGAGAGAAACATACCTTTGTAAAGTGTAATAATAAATTCCTCGGTTAAGAACTCATACATGCACTTATGAATTCTTAGGTCATTAAACTCTAAATAAGTATTATACTAAGACTTTCAATAGTGTAGTTTTGAATTCATGTCTCATATTGTAAACATTTATTGACCGAGTCTCAGAACTGGCATCCATTATAAGTTAGTTGCGAATAAACTGATATTTATATGGCATCTCAGGTGACACAGTGGTTATTTTTTTAACAAGGTGTGGCCACAAATTAATACATTGAATTTAGGAATCTCAAGATCTATGTCATGGCCATTAAATATTTAACTTGTGGCAAATATTGTATTTTAAAATGAGAGGGCTAAAGAGAAATCAACTGAATTGGACCATTGTGGCCAAAAGAATCTAAGCATGGAGATTACTGTTAATATTACACTTGGAATATTACATCTTGGAATGATGCAGAAAGACATTCTGCGGTCATTGGCATTGGATCATGGATACCATTAAGCCAAGTCACTTTAAGCAAATACTCATAGCCTAAAGTTTTTTATTCCTGGCCCATACATGCCAAATGTACACCACATATTAAGTATGATGTTCCCACAACATATTAAGTTATGCAGTCTGTGGCCACAAAGTACTTAATTTGTGGCATCAAAATATTAACTTGTGGATTAAATATATTAATTTGTGGCAACACCTTATTAAATAATATCCACCATTTTGTCTGTAATAACCATGCTTATACTACAGATGTGGGAGATAGTGATTAGGTTGAAAAACTGTTGGAGAATTTCTTTAATTGAATGACATTATATTTAACATATCCTAGTAATAAAATAACTGATGTTACAGTTTTATGGTGCGAGTCATCTGTTCATTGTGTCAGATATATCATTTGTATTCAGCTGGCTCAATAATTTCACAACATCACATTCATCCCTGGGATGTGACATAAAGGTCAGCGAAAGAACAGAGCTGAGACACTTCTATGAGTACTACTGAGTCTGCTCTGAACTTTGCTGCTAGTCAGGCCTTGTCCTCTAACACAATCCTATCAACAGCAAAGTTCAGATACCAAAGGAAGATGCATTTCATAAGCAATAAGTGACCATCTGGATTCAGACTTAACCCTTAAGCAGTGTGATCCCACAGCTCGAACTAAAACCAGCATCAAGCACAGTATTGACTGTTTCTGTTTCAACACCCATTACACACACGCACGCACACGCACACACACGCACACACACGCACACACACACACTTTAACCATAATCCTTGGCTGTTGGTTTTAACAGTGGTCAGCATTTGCTGGACGCAGCTTTTATTTCACCCCAATTATTTCTAGACATGTCACGCCATGGCTTGTCAGAGGTGATCAGACTCACTCTGGTCCATTCTTTCCACCTAGAAGCCTCCATTCAGAGTTCAGCACAGTCACTGGACAAGCCAGACCTTACTCATGGATCTAGTGCAGGCCAGTCAGCAAATACGCCCCGACAGCGAGAGAGAGTGACACAGTGTTGTCTACATATCACAGCTTTTTGTCAGCTGTCTATGCCAACAAGCATCTGGTGGCAAAACCAGTTAGCTAAAGAGTTTTTTTGTTGCTATGCTCTGACTGTGGTGGCTCAGTGGTTAATGCTCTGGGTTACTGACCTGAAGGTCAGGGGTTCAAGCACCACCAAGCTGCCAATAGTTACGTTTGTGTTCAAGTTGCAAATTTAACTGGGGTGGTGGTAGCTCAGTGGTTAGACTTCTGATTGGAAGGTTATGAGTTCAAATCCCAGCACCACTAACCTTGAGTAAGGCCCTTAACCTTCAACTGCTCAGCTGTGTAAATGTAAGTCACTCTGGATAAGTGTGTCTTACATGTAAATTTATATTCCATAAATAAATGTGACTTTACGGCCACAGGAAGATCCTATGGGGTAACTCTATTCCAACTAATAGTATTCCTGAGCTATCTAGGGATCTTTTCATTAAAAGATCCCTATGGTTGCCACCATGGCCTGTTGCCACCATGGCCCTGCCAGGAAAAGAGGAAGGACTTTAAAGAATGAATGAACAGTGCTCCTGGACATGAATGGCTGGCTCAGGTACCTGGCTCAGGTGTGTTTAGGAGTGGTGTATAGAACAAAAATGAGTTCCTAACAACTAATTGGAAGTTGTTGTGATTAACCTCTGCCTCACCTCCCTCCCACTTTCAGTGGTGTGTGTTCAAGTCAGTTGAATGCCAAACCAAACCATATTCACTATACAGTTTACTAGTTAGAGAGATTTCCATCCATCCATCCATGTTCCATACCGCTTATCCTACACAGGGTCTGGGGGAGCCTGGAGCCTATCTCAGTGAACAGACACTGACACCATCGGGACACCCTGGATGGGGTTCCAACCCATCGCAGAGCACAATCTCACACACATTCGCACACTCTGACATTCACTACTGACAATTTGGAAATGCCAATCAGCCTACAACACGTCTTTGGACTAGGGTAGGAAACTGGAGTACCCGGATTCAAACCCCCAACCCCGGGAAACTCCTGAAAAAAAAACCCTACTTTTTTCTACTACTTTTTCTCAGTGTTAGCTAGGGGATGCTGAACACCCATAATGCACTTGCATTTGTAGGAAATATGGACTATGATGCCATTTCAGAACAACCCTGAACTGTTTGTCTTGGCTTGTCCAGGCATAATCTATTATAGAAATGACGCTGCTGCCATCTTGTGACAATCCCCTAAATGCGGATGCGCATATTCTAGGGATGGGGAAATGAAGCCTCAAAGCACTGAGGATTTCCCCTGACTGTTCCGGGAAAAGATTCAAAGCTTCGAGAGTGTCGAAAACAGCGCCATCTGGTGGTTAGTAAAAAAAAAAAATTAAAGCAGTCAAAAACCTGTGGAAGAAGCTCCGTCGGATGTAGCAGCCACCACACACTCCATAGATAGTTTGAATGTTATGTGCACAAATAAAAGCCGTGTGTGTGTGTGTGTGTGTGTGTGTGTGTGTGTGTGTGTGTGTTGAATTTCTCCCTCTGATGAATTAATTTACCCATTAAAGTGTGGCAATAAATGCCAGTGTGAACTAATATAATTCAATATGATGTAACAGAAGAATAATTTATACATATATGACTAAGAGAGTCGCATATGGCAAGTATTTTGCCTGAAATTATTTGTATTCTTCATATTACTTGTATGACTGGATATTTTAAAATGTAACTGAATAATTTTAAATGAAAATCATTCATTCTGACATGGACAAAACCATCCATGCATATGAAGTGTGGGACTAAAATGTGAATAATCCAAAATCCTGAGTAAATTTGTTAGGGAAGAAACAATCCTACTACCTTGCGTGCATGTAGGATTGTTCTCAGGCTGTGCGTTCTCATGAAAAGCTGAGATACCTTAGCATGGATGAAGTGTTGTTTCCATACACAAGCTCCTTGTCACACACCAAGCATCTCACCTTCTAAATAAAGTTATATGAAATGAATATATTAAATATAATAATAAAATCATTTAATGAAAGCAAAGACATGGCAAAAATTGTGATATGTAAATATTTTTTTTCTTTGAAAATACCACACCATACCAACAATTGGAAGTGAAATTGCAGCTGAAAATGCTGAAAAGCTGAAAAAAGCTGAAAATTCCCAAACAGGGGAAGTCTTTCTTCTTTTGGCTGGTGCCATTGTTATATACTGTAAGTAAATAGTGAATAAATAAACAGTCACTCCTTCACCAAACCCTAAACCCCACCCTATCCCAAATCCCAACACCAAATGACCAAAACAAAACCAAAAGTGCAAAAATTCACCAAGAAAAAAACAAAACAACAAATAATCAGTGATTATTTAAATGTGACGTATTGTTTATCCAACTTTCAAAGTACAGTACTCCTCACAAACCAACCAGACTGAGCCAACGAGGAAAGATCTTGGGTCCGAACAAAGCGAATCGCACACTGAACGCGAATCGGTTCATCGCCTTCAGCTAATTCACTCCTGCACGATAGGGGGCGCTGACTGAGACTGCATTGACACACTGAGTATTGTTTTCTGCTACAAAAAGTAACTGTAGCATTATGAAAAAATATTTGTTCGCATTCAAACAAATATGAAGTATTTCAGTAAGAAATATACTTTTTTTTGGCAGCTACTACACACCACGGCGTGTGACGACAGCTTGTTTGCATCTCCATGGTACGTGTGTGTGTGTGTGTGTGTGAGAGAGAGAGAGAGAGAGAGAGTACGATGGACAATAGTAATCAAATATTAACCCGATTAAGACGCATAGAAATTCTAGAGCATTATTTACAAATATATATTTTTAAACCTGTATGTAAGTCGAGATTGTTAAGCTTTAGCTGAGAAACTGAATACAGAAGAGCCTAGCGTGAAAAAAAAACGAAATTGCGAAAATTTGAGAACTCTAGGGGGCCACAAAGAGATGCACCGTACACAAGGGGGCCTCACGCTGAAACAGTTTGAGAACCACTGGTTTAGACTTTATCAGATTACTTTATTAAAAAAACAAAAAACATTAACCTTCTAATTTTACTAAACTTTCTGTAAAGTGCACACTGTTGCTCTCACGGTCTTGACTGTGGCCATAGGAGAGCACCATCAACATGTCTGTTTGCAAAATATTGTTAGTTATTTTAAACGCGTTTTCACATAAGTAATTTTAATTTTAGTTCACATCGAATATTTTAAATGGATCACAGTCTCTCTTGAAGACCACTCAACACTCCATAAGACCAAAAACAGCGCACAGTGGTACAGTCCGGACTGTAGCAACAAGCAGAGCTGTTCGATTCCAGAAATTGTGGAGTCGACTCAGAGTCATATTTCAGTCGATTCAGCCCAATAATTATTAATTTTCTTTTCGATTTTCGATAAAATATTCTCAGAGTGTATGTTTTGTTGTATGGGGAGGCATGTGGAAGATGTGGTCAACTGAGCTCAAATTCTGTCGCTTCACACTTCTGTGTGAAAACTTTGGAGTCGATTCTCAATACTTGTTTGCTCAGAATCGAACATTGGACTCGTTTTTGAGACAAGACCTAGCAAGACATAGTAATGGCCGATGCGTTTGGACAGATTAGGTTCTGCAGGCTAAGGTAACAGTGACGATTAAATACGATTATTACCCGAATAAAAATGGCTACAGTGAAAAACGAGGTAGAGCGAAGAAGACAAACGGATGTTAAGGGACTGAACGGGCATGTGGACGTGTCACGGACGGAGTACTGTAATAAGCTGCGGGAGTGGATGTGGCACTACTACTGCGGCTACGCGAGCTGGCAGAGCTGGATGTGCATGTCGGCGCTGCCGTTATCTCCTCCGTGGTTTCCGATGCAGCCTGGCAGCCAAGCGGCTAACATCCCTCCTTATCCACCCGCCCCGACATCTGCGGACATCTCCAACTGGTACATCCAGCTCACCAGTCCGCCTCAGACGAATGCCTCAGCGGCTCCTCAGGCCGGGAATTCATCAACATCAACACCACCGGCACAGGCGAATGGAAACCCGGTTCAGCAAGCAGGTACGTTAGTTAGCGCGTTAGCTTCATGCTAGTTAGCTAACTATGTAGCAGCTAAAGCGGAAAACGGGTGGTCAGATACTTCACTGAATCATAGCAATTTTACAATTTTAATTCAGCACAAGACGTAAAATAAAGAGAGTATGTTCCTGAATATACTTTAAATAAAGTAAGTAATTCCACGAAAACCTACACGTACCCTACAGGTACACCCCTAAACCTACACGTACCCTACAGGTACACCCCTAAACCTACACGTACCCTACAGGTACACCCCTAAACCTACACGTAACCCACACGTACCCTACACGTGCCCTATACCCTTACACCTATACGTGCCTTACACCCTTAAACCTACACGTACCCTACTCCTACACCCTTAAACCTACACGTGCCCTACCCTTACACCCTTAAACCTACACGTGCCCTACCCTTACACCCTTAAACCTACACGTGCCCTACCCATACACCCTTAAACCTACACGTGCCCTACCCATACACCCTTAAACCTACACGTGCCCTGTTATTGGCTGCCACAACAACAGCAATAAACTTGAGAAATTACTGGAAAATACTTGTTTTGAGCACCAGCAAACCCGAAAACAATGTCAAATATTGGTGAGAGGAAACGAGCATGGCTTGCAGCATTAAAGTTAAAATACCCCTCAAAGAAGGTTCATATTTTGTGGAACTTCACCACGATCCGGAGCTGTATTTAGGATATGAACGCCCACCTGTTAGCAAACGGCGAAAGCTAGTTACCCAAACTGCTAACTTTCTGACTGAGCTCTAACTCTGTGTTTCAGAGTTGCCGTGTTTCCTGTACAAAACTTGGCCTGTTTTATTGCTGTGTAGGTCATTCTTCGCCATCAATGTCTTCAAAGAAACCGAAGTTAATTATATCAATGTAGCTGACCTCAGGCCATAGCTTCATGTCATGTACCCAGTCATTAATCTTTGACGGGTGAGGCACTGTCAAAAGACGGTCATCGCAACACTGTAAAGTCTCGGCACTATGGAGCCATATGCGTTTTTAGCCATTTTCAGATGTTTAACGTCACGTTATCAGCTAGGAACATGTGCAATTTTTTTATTTATTTATTTATCCCCCCCAAACCAAAAGAAAGAGGGGCAACAAAAAAAAACAACAACAAATAAACAAACAAAACAAACAAACAATTTAAAAAAAAGATAAAAAAATAAGATGATTAGTATTTACCGTCTATCTTCCCACAATCCACCTCCAGGGTGCGTACATCATTGAAGTAGGTAATAAATTGTTGCCATTTTCCCCAAAATGATTCACCCCCGCCTTGATTTTTTTCAAGTTTTAAAAAGAAGGAACATCACTAATTTGACTGTAAACACCGTAGACTGTAAATGTAAAACAGGCTTCTGGTGTGAGCCAGGCGAGACTGCTTTCAGGAAAAATGTGGATATGATGCTTGTATTTTTATTATGCTGGGTTTTTTGTGTACTTTTTTTGTAACAAACAACATTAAACAGCCTGTAATATTGAACAAGCGGGAAACTAATGAGATGCATTGCAGGAGCAAAAGACGTCGGTGTTACATACAGTATATGAACACAGACAACAATGTAGTTCGAGTAGACAAAATGCCCATCCCTTGTACCCACCACTTTTCCTTGGCGATTGGCTCTTATATTTTAAGACATCATAAGATTGTGCTTGTAATGAAATCTCCACCCTGAAACACATTAAATATGTTTATACTGCAATATCTATGATGTGCTTAGTGATTCTGCCGTTATTTGCGTTAACTCCTCTGAGAAGTTAGAAGTTACAGAGGGACATTGCTGATGCAGTTTACTAGGAGTAAAAAAAAAAAATTATTAAATAGAACAATAGCAAACATAAGGGATAACGATCAAGTTTCACTGTTAGTTATCTAAAAACAAAAGGAGCCTTTTTTCTCACTCACCATTTTCCAACCATGTTCAAAGCCATATTAATGACAAATCCAACATGGAAGGAGTGGAGACAAAAAAACAACAAACAAAACGTTGGACTTAAAGTTCCACAGTGCAGTGCAGCTCTGAATTACAACAGAGATGGGCTGGTTAACGATCTGATCCGAGATGATCAGCGTGATTATTAACAACAAAGCTGGTTAGAGGTGAGAGAGCTGGGTAGAATAAAGGACTAAAGCTCTGCTGCATCACTCTCTTTAGGTAGAGACCACTGTCAGCGGGTAATTGAATGGCATTGTGGGTAATGTAGGGCACCATTAGCTAAAGTGAAAATATAACTACAGCTAGAATGACCATGACTGTCAACTCAGAATTTCGTTGCAAAATAAATATTTGACTCCATTTTATATCAAATGCCAGTTTTAGAGATAAATATGCAGGTTGTTCAGGGTGGATTTTGAAGTATATGAGTTCTGTCCAAATCAAGTTTCATTCAATCATGTCTTTTTTTTCTTTTGTTTTAATCTGTTGTAGGTAGAGAGTACACCATTCCCTCACCTTTACACAGATTTCTAGCTGAAATGGTGGATTTCTTCATCCTCTTCTGTGTTAAAGCGACAATAGTTTTGTGGATAATGCACCTAAGTGGGATGAAGTAAGTCTCAAAACAAGACCGGTGACACTGATGCACAAACGATCTTCATTTTGTCCTAATCATGTGAAAGTCTGTACATTTGTGTGAGTTTGAGTTGTTTTGCTCTCTGCCCACCACAGGGATATTTCTAAAGTCATCATGCAGTTTGTAGTGGAGGAGATCGATGAGAACACGTCTCTGGAAGACCTGCAGAAGATGATGGTGGTGGCTCTGGTGTACAGGGTTTTAGTTTGTTTCTATGAGGTCAGTGAATGTTTTCTGCCCTGGTGTTGTGAACAGAGCTCGAGAGCGAGGTTTCAGAAGTAAAAAAAAATGCAGTTCATTTTCGGTATCGAGAATTTGATGTTTACAAAAACGTTTTTAATCTGACGGAAGCCGTAAATCAGTATTTCAGCTATCTTCAAAAACTAGCATTTCACTGCCACCAATCAGAGATAGGGCCTGTGAAATGATGCCACGCCTTCTTTTTGGCATTGTGGGAGTGGTCTGCCCTTGTTGTTGACATGATCATTTTTTTCTGCGTCTCAATTCGCCTACTATCCGTCCTAAATAGTGTCCAAGATTTGGATTAGTGTCCAAGATTTGGATGCTGCGTCTGTCTAATATACAGGTCTTTAGACCAATATTCCTTCTTTGCACTTGTTGTTTTTTTTCTTTTTTCCGCAGATTATCTGTATTTGGGGAGCAGGAGGTGCCACACCTGGGAAATTCCTACTTGGATTGCGTGTCGTCACCTGTGACTCTACAGTTTTGGTACGACCCAACCGTGTCCTCGTGGTACCAGCATCTAATGTCACCTTATCAGCGTGAGTAACATCCTCAGAATTCCTGCTGATTTGTCAAAAACATGCTAATACCAATATGTAATTTGTTCTTCCCTTGTTTTCTCCTCCAGATCCACCGTACGGGCCTTGAATAAGAACCTATCCATCGCGTTCCTCTTTCCGGTCTTCATCACTCTGCTTTTCTTCCAGCACAACAGGACTGTGTATGACATTGTGGCAGGAACCATTGTGGTCCGGCGTAGGGGGGCGAGATGACCAGTTCAAAGAGTGATTCAATGTACTGTAAAATAGTATTACTGAAGCCTAAAGGTTATAGCCATAGAAGTTCAGACCTGGTTTTTTTTTTTTGTTTATTTGTTTGTTTAATTGTAATAAATATGCTTAATTTATTCGATTATAGGTTTGTTAGACGCTTTTTAGTTGGTAAACAACGCGTTGCTTGTTAATACACTCCAACCAAAAATCTGAAATGTAACCACTGATACATCACTTGTAAAGATGCCTACTCCTCTCATTTGACTCGTTTTACATGTCCTCATTTACTGGCTTCTAAGAATACTTGAGATTACAGCTGCTTCTAGTTTGGGGTTTGTAGATTTTCTGGATTTAAAGATTTACAAGCTGCCTTACTAGATTATGTACATTTAAGTCAGAGATCCGTGGCTCAGAAAGCAACTGAGCAACATTACAACAGAGAGCATGAATTACTCCAGCGAGAGGCACTGCAATCTTACATTTCTGTAAGAAATCTTACATTTCTGAGCGCGTACACATGATGAAGAGGTACGGCATGAGGCAGGCCTTAAAAATGAGCTGGAAAGCTTTTTAATAATCTGCACATATTCTCTAAACAAACTGAGACAGGTAACAAAGTACACACCTCATGTGTGTAGTAGGATATAATATTACATGTTGGCCAATGTTAGCTTTGAATGGCAGGGCAGGTTTCTTTAGAAACTTCTGTGTTGATTTCTCAGGGTACTTCTGATGGTATCAACACTAAACAGCTGTATTCACCTGCTGTTTTCATGTGTTGCAGATGTGCCTCGAGTAACCACTTGGGTTTTTGTGACTAAACCAATTTCATTTGATTTGGTGCTTTTGTTGATGTGACCCATATCCCCCCCTTTCAGATTTTACCTTGTGTATTATATGAGAAGATCTAAAATCACAGGTGGACAAATGATATCTTTATTAATGAGCCCTCCAGGCAAGTAAAAGCTCCGGCATGCTGCCAAGCCCATATTTTGGTTAGTAGCTAATGTCATGTAATAATGTATGCCCAGCTAAGTACATTAATACAGACTTTATGAATTCCTGGGGAGTGCACAACTGTACTAGCTATATTCCTTGTCCTTTCCACATTGTATCTGCAACCCTGACAGAAGGTCACTGGTGAAAGTTTAGGAGCTGCAGGGATCTCTCATTGCATTGCAAGACAGTCCATTTTTCTGGATTTCGCTGTTTTTATATTTTATTTTTGCAAAATTTGTGATGAAATTTGCAGAGTGTTTTTGCGGAAAACTACTTGAATTGGTGAAACTGCAATTACAAGGAATTTTGTTTCGCACAGCCTTTCGTAGGGATGTTTGTTGGTAATTCAGACCTTTTAGCTGTAATCATGTTTGACGCACATGAATCGAAGAGGGCTTCGACTGAATGCGTGTTGTGGTGATGTCAGGTGACGCATCTTGGTCCAAATGTGTGGAAAATGCTGTAATTTTGAAAAATTGCAAACTCCTCTGAATATTGCAGAGTTTGCTTGATTTTGCGTTAATTTCTGTGATCGCAAAGCCACAAAATCTCAGAGGGACTGGCAAGATAGTATTCGAGTCTGGATAGCATCTTTAGTTCCTCTCGTGTTCATGTTTAATTAACCTCAAGGCGACTGTGTGCAGTAAGGTATTATATCACATTGTGAGGCACATTAAGTTTAACTATATTATGATTCGTGAAGTCAATGGGAAGTAAGGTTTATTCTCTTTCTTTGGTTGCTGAACCTATATTTTCCAAATTCAAAACAAAACAAAGGCCTGGACATGAATCTGTTTGTCATGGGCACCCAGGCTACTGATTCGTCCAAAAAATGTATTCTGTAGTGTGCTGTTGTTCTTCAGATGGAAAGATATCTTATTCTGGGATACATTATTTTTCCCCTCATAATTTTTCCTGTTTTGCTGAATCCTACCTCTGCACTATGACAAGCTAGAAGATGTCACTCGAGTGCTATACAACTAATAATTGTTTACTCACTGCTACTCCCATTATCGCAGCGCATCAGTGTAATGCTTATTGAGTAATTGTAGTGCCTAAATATTTACTGATGCAAAGTTGACAATCTAAAATGGTGTAATCTGCCAAAACAACATTAAATGGTAGAGTTATACTGGAATATTGTTTTTAAAAGAGAACATTTCTCCCCCCAACGCACACACCAATTCTAGTGTAATAGGAAAATTTTACATTTTAATATTGTAGGTTTCACATTAACAAATTGTCCATCTGAGATGTCTATTAGGATTCCACTCTCGCCGCGAGGTTTTCATTAGTGATATCCAGAGCCGGACTTTACAGACTACAGCTGTTCTGAGTTGCACTGCAGTCAGGGAGTTTGGAGGCTAAAAAAAATGTCTGCCCTGCGTTTATCCTGTGTATAGCATTTTTCTCTGGAATGTTCCACTCTGTTAAGGCCATCAGTGTCTGGAAGGCATTACTATGATACTACATGTATATAAGGACTTAAAAATAATGCTCACTGGTGGTTGCTGATTAAACTTGTCACAATGCCCGATTGCCCATAATACTGTTGTTTGTTTTGTTTTTGTTTACATTGTGTTTTATGATGACTGAAAGAGAGAATTTAAAATTTTATGTAAAAACCCATGTACAGTTGTGATTTTTAAAAGATTTATTTGTGTGAATATAAACTTCTGTGTTTATTTCAAGTTTGAATATACAGCCTGGCATTACAAGCAATATTCTGAGAGTATAACGATTATAAAATTCCGGTGTCCTGTTTTTATTTGTTGTTGCTGTTTTGTTTAGTTGTTTTTTTTTCTTGTTCTTTTTTTAAGATTGGTTTAATTTTAAGGACATTTAATTGAATTGTTTAATAATATATTTTTATTTATAATATACTTTTTATATATCAGTGTCCACATCGGAATTCTTTTTAACAGGACAGGGGTGTCAAACTCTTTTTATGTAACAGGCCACACTTAGTCAGACGGGGGGGCGGAAATCATTGAGTGACGAATAACACAATCAGCAAATCCTCTTAAATGTGTTGATTTTATCAGCTCTTATCTGAACGTTACTTTCTGAATGCACAAATGGATTTTTTTTTATTTTTTTAATCAGCAAAATTATTTACAAATATTACAAAATATAGATGTTGTGATTGCATAAGTATTCTCCCTTGTTGCTGTGAAACCCATACTTTAGTTATTTTGGAAAGAGACATGCTTACAGCATCAACTTTTTAGCTTGCTAATCAAGAATTATATCATTAGCACATTTTGTCAGGAGATGAGTTTATTGCTATTTTGCTTCCTAGTGGAATAACGAATTCAATTAGATGAAATTTAGTACACAGACTCTTCATTTGCTGGATTGGATTCATTTGCTGGATTAGATTATAACCTTTATCAGGCCACATGTTTGACATTAGGATTCTTTGGTTGTTCCCTCTGAAGGAACCCTTAAAGATTCTATGTAGAAGTCTAATATGAATGGTTTACTTTTCAGAAAAGCTTCCAGGAAGCACATCTTTATGAAGCTAGAACCCTTAACCTTCCACCAAACCCTTGAGGAACTCTTTCTAACAGTAGGCTAGAACACCTGGGTGCTAGTCCAAGAGGCAGAGCTTTCTGAACTGACAGGTGAGTAAAGACACCTTATTGTCCTGATTGGATAATTTTAGGACACGGTAGCCTTTTAGTATTGAAGGTGATGAATCGTTGAGAAAGGTCAGTTTTAAAAGTTTCTGATTTTATTAAAGAATAAGAGCTTTTTTCCTCAGCATATAGTAGGTAAAAAAAAAAAAAAATTGACACGTTTCATCAATTTACTCTCCTGCAAACCAGGAGGTGTTGATTATATATTATAGATGCTAAATGGATTTAGTTGGAAGTCCAGTAGAGGGTGGTATTTGCACACATGTAAAAAGTGTTACTGTTTAAATTTGGGTGTACAGCATAGAGACAGCCCCAAAACAAAAAGTAAAATAAGTCATTACATATTATGGCCAATCATAGACAATTACCCCCCAGAAAACTTGCACTAGCGTATACATCAACACAAGCATGCAATCTAACCTGTGTCATGGTTGCAAACATACAGTGGAGGAAATAAGTATTGAACACATCAACATTTTTTTCAGTAAATATATTTCCAGTGAGGCTATTCACATAAAATTCTCACCAGACTTTGGTGTTAACTCGAGAAATCCACACATATAATGAAATCCAAACATTAAAGTCCATAAATAAAGTTAGGTGTAATAAAGTGGAATGACACAGGAAAAAGAATTGAACACACTAACTAAAATTTATTTAATACTTAGTGGAGAAGCCTTTGTTTGTAATGACAGCTTCAAGACGCTTCCTGTATGAAGAAATTAATTGGCCGCTGTATTCAGGTGTGATTTTGGCCCATTCTTCTAAACATATTGTCTTTAAATCTTTTTTCAGTTGGATTCAAGTCAGGTGATTGACTCATGATTGGAAATATATTTACTGAAAAAAATGTTGACGTGTTCAATACTTATTTCCCCGACTGGAACAACCGTAGCATTGTACATTAATGTTCTGTAATGTTTATGTGATGTTTTTGTGTGATGTAATAGGGAATATAATGAATTCTATGTTGGGATGCATTATGCCATCATGTCGCAGATTATTACCTTAACCACATTCACACAAAATTGGGAGCTGTAAGGAGAATTTTGAAATGTTCACTGTTGTAGAAGCTCAGTGAGTAAAACCTTTAACCAATTAAATGTTTGGCTCGACCAGCAGCATGCCATTATGCTGAAAACATCACAGTTAAAGTTTAAAAAATAATTACAACCATACTCTTTAGGTGTACACAACCCACAAACTTCACTCACATGTCTTCTTCATCTTTGGGGTAATTGTAACTGAGCTGCACATCTGGTTTAGCCGAGGGATTTCTGGGAAAGTCGTCCAGCAGTACAAGCTAAGAACGATTGATTCTGGGAAATGGAAATGAGTGTGTTTTATGTACATCTTCATCCATATTCCAAAGGCTTTGGTTTAAAAAAAAGGTAACAGCAGATAAATCTGGCTAAATATGGTTGAGTTTAAGCTCATGGCAATGGCAACTGTACGCAATGTTAATCAGACACTTTTTTTATGTTTTCAACAGCATTTGGAATCTGGGTCAACCAACTCTTTTATTAGTCCAAAAGTGGCCCAGCTGTAAACATTTGGTCCCACCAAGGCTGAGTTGTGGCAGTGTTTAGTCAGTTAGCTTTGGATGAGTTTGTTGCAGTCATTCTGTGCCAGATGAAGTAGAAAATATGATCGGGCCATTACTCATTTTCATTAGCAATAGTTCCCAGATGGCAGTCTGAGAATCCCTTCACATTACTACTATATACGGACTTTCCTGAACTGAAATATGTTTCTCTTTAGCATGTATAGTCAGTTTGAGGACATCTGATCATCACACACATGCGGTCCTTCCCCAACTGTTGGAAGCACATAATTGTATAGGATGTCTTTGTATGCTGTAGCATTACATTTTCTCTGGAACTAAAAGGCCCAGACATATACAGTATGAGGCGGTCTGGGAATAGTCATTGGCTGTTTCTGTAGTGAAATTCTGGCAAATAGGCAACAATTGTATCACAGTAGACATTTTGACAGCCAGTAATTACAAATTGAATTGATTTGGCTTATTTCACCACAACACATGGCTGTGCTACAACTTCATCAAGGTGTGACTTTCACTGTGTGAGGAAATCACACTTGGTTAGCAATGTTTTAGACATCTTTAGGCAGACTGACTCTTTTCTGGCTCCTTACCCAGCATGATCTTTGCAGGAAGATAGCCTAGAGAAGATAAATTAAAAAATAAATAAAAGTATATTCATATTGTTTTAGTGATATTTGTTTATGGTTTCTTAATTTTGCGATGCAACTTGTTTAGTTTTTTTGTGCTTTTTTTTGCAGAAAATTGCAATAAATTGTTTTGCAATGACCCTGTTTGTTTGTTGGTAAATGAGACCTTTTAGCTGTTCGACGTTTCATCAATTTACTGTCCTGCAATGTTCGACGCACGTGAATCGAAGAGGGTTTTGGCTGAATGCACGTTGTGATGACGTCACACGCCGTGTCTTGGCCCAAAACTACGGAAAATCTTCAGTAATTTTGAAAAATTGCAAGCTTCTCAGAATATTGCAGAGTTAGCTTGATTTTACATTAATTTCTGTAATCACAAAGTTGTGATCACAAAATATTAAATAATATGCTAATACATGGTTGTATATTTGCAGAATGCACAATTATATGTTCCTAATATACCAGAGGTTTATTCATACATGCTCTCCAGTTATTGTGAATATACATAATGCATCATTTTTCCTACTACATTGAACATACTTTACCTAATATCTGTCCCAGGGGTTCCTAGAATGTGACGTATAGGGATCTGAGAAAAACAAATGCAGATATTTACCATCAGTATGGAACATCTCATATATGTGCATGTCATGTGAAAAATCATTAACCTTTAAGCAAATGAGTTATTAGAACTACAGAGGTTGTAGTCTGTAAGAATGACAGTTTATTTAACCTTATTTTGGTTTTGGAATAGTGACTGTGATGATGGGATGAAATTTGTTTGGTTTTTTCCCCCGTCATATCTGGCATATCTAAAAACAAGTCATTAAGGTGACTACTGTTTACTGCAGTGTTATTTTGTGTTGCGTGTTAGCAGCTCTGAGGAAGGTGAGAGGAACACTGAGGTCTAAATAGAAGAAAACACAGCAAGAGGTGTTAGTGAGAAATCCTGTGAAAACAAGAAGTCGATTCTGCACAGGAAATAACCATCCTGCAATGATCCTCCTACACAATGTGCTGCAGAGAAAAATGAGATAAATACTGATCACTGTTATAAGCAAGATCTGTTTTATTTGTGTTTCACTCTACAGTATTACACTTTTTGGTACTCTTTTGGGATACCCTTTTTTTTTTTTTTTTTGTGACCTCCATGAAATACACTATATGGCCAAAGGTTTGTGGACATCTAACCATCACACTTATATGAGCTTGCTGGACATAACATTCCAAAGCCATCCATCAAACCATTTTCCCTACCACTTATCCCACACAGGGTCACGGGAGAGCCTGGAGCCTATCCCACAAGGTGGGGGACACCATGGACGGGGTGCCAACCCATCGCAGGCCACACACATTCACACACAACATTTAGAAATGCCTACAACACACGTCTTTGAACTGGAGCGGGAAACCCCCGAAGCACGAGGAGAACATGTTTAATGTTCTAATGTTTAAGATCCCTTGTGTTTCATTTCCTCGTCTAACACAAGTCTAAAGAAACATGTTGTGTTCTCCCAAATGCTTGTTGCTTGACCTTGGAAAAGGGGCCTCTCAGTAGGGGTCCAGATGTTTGATGATGGCAGTTTTTAAAAGCTATCTGACTGGTAAAGATCCATAATTGAATACTGATGGTTTTAGGAGTGCAGTGCATGTTAAGACCTGCAGATGGAGGTTACCATTCACAGACCTAAAGTCTGACATTTAAAAAAAAGTCAGATTTCTAAAGGAAAATGTCATTCATTAAATCATTAAAGGTGTTGCCAAATATGAAATGTAGCGTTTGGGAAGTTAGGGATGCTTATCACCACCAGTTTAGCACTGTGCTCATTCACTGTCTAAATCATCACACACTCGCCCTGTGACTTATAGGTAACATGTCTGCCTCGTACCTCCAGGGTTGGGGATTTGAATCCTACCTCCACCCTGTGTGCACGTGGTTTCCATGTTCTCTCCATGCTCCGGGGGTTTCCTCCGGGTGCTCTGGTTTCCTCCCCCAGTCCAAAGACATGCGTTGTAGGCTGATTAGCATTTCTAAATTGTCCATAGTGTGTGAAGGTATGTGCGATTGTGCCCTGCAAAGGGTTAGCACCCCATCCAGGGTGTCATCTGCCTTGTGCCCCAAGTTCCCTGGGATAGGCTCCAGGCTCTCCGCATCCCTGTGTAGTATAAGTGGCATGGAAAATGGATGGATGAATGGATGGACTTTTAATGTACAATATAAACACCCCCTACTCCTATTTTTTTTAGCTCTGCAATGTCCTTGTGTCAAAATCACAGAAGCAAATCATGTCACGTTTTAACCCTAACGTATCATGATTTAGAAATTTGCACAATGCTGAACTGGTGGCTGTAAGTTTCCTTTACCTGGTACTAACTTTATCCTTTTAGCTCCAGTACAAAGCTAGAGAAGCAAACTTCAGACACCAAACATGTCTTGTCTGATTCAAGTGGGAAGTTGTAGATCTGTTGTAAAAGTTTTTCTCACCAAACGATCACTTTAAGATGAGATCACTAAATCCAGACACATTCCAAAAATGTTGAGTGTAATGAGACAAACAAGCATCACTGTGTTAATCCAGCATGTGGACAGACTGAATAGACTTCTTCCATGTGACTTCAGGAAACAGCCAGTAACACAGAAGTGACTCAGCAGTTGACCCAGATGCTGTGTTTGGATAAACTCCTACATTTTCTCTGGCCCAAGAGCTTTAATAATGAGTTAGGAACAGGATGTGAGGGGTTACTTGACTGGCTGCAGATGAAAGCAGATGAAGATGATTTTTGTGGAGTCGTGGACTAAGAGAGCAACTTTAGAGCCCTAGAAGCATAAGTATTGACACCATTTAACTTTTTGTTTCTCACTGTTGCAAGTTGATTTGACATGAGTATGTATTTTGTAACAAGGGTTTAATTCTCCCTTCATTTCATTATTAAGTAACTTTGTTTAGTAAATGATTTTCAAAAGATCATGGACTTTTTTCCATCCATCCATCCATCCATTTTCCATATTTTGTATCCTACACACGGTCGCAGGAGAGCCTGTGTAGGAGAACTCGGGGTACAAGGCGGGGGACGATTTGGAAATGCCAATCAGCCTATAATGTGTTTGGACTGGGGGAGAAAACTGGTGTACCTGGAGGAAACCCCCAAAGCACGGGGAGAACATGCAAACTCAGCACACATAGGGCGGAGAATGGATTGAAACCCCCAACCCTGGAGGTGCGAGGCAAATTTTTAATAACATAGTTTCAGTGTTTTGTTACTAAGACTTTAGCAAAACAAAACAGGCATACACCTTTGAAGGTTAATGTGCTCGTGAATGTGTAATAAAAATCTCATTATGAGCTCATACATGAAATGAGTATCAACCATTCAATATTTTTTGCCAGCCTCTAGATGTCAGTGTTTAATGAGAGAATGGATTAAAAATGGGCCTCACCATGCCTAACAGTATGATATATGAAAATAATACATTTTGTCTCACTGTGTAACAAAGTGACTGGATAACTGCTATTTCTCTGTTTTTTCCATAGTGTGCACTTGTGCTTGACTCTGTCACGGTGTATGACCCTGAAAACATCTACTATCACTCTTGCTCTTGTCACACAGAACTCTTGTCTGATTGGCTGGCTGGCTCTGTGCTTCATGGCCCTGGCTCTTCCACCAATCAGAGTGCTTCTGGGGCACAAACATCTGAAGTAGTAACGATGTGGAATGTGCTGCCTCGGCATGTGCTGTCAGCTGTGGTGTGTAGTACTATCAACAGCCTGTGGAGGAGAGAGAGAGAGAGAGAGAGAGAGAGTGTGAGTGAGTAGGGGATAAAAACAGTGGGACGACTAAGCACTTGATGACAGAGCTGTAGTTGATGTGGTTACTGCAGCTTCAGCTGTGATCCATTTTCCCCCTCATTTAAATAAGCACTCATCTCCCAAGCATGAAACAAATGTTCTGAACGACTGCACAATCGATTAAACATTAAATGCATATTATTTGCACCACATGAAAAACAAATGAACATCACATGAAAAACAATGAGGTAATGCATCACTGCTGGAGAATTGATGTTATTTAGATATCTGGGGGTATCATTTGGATGAGTTTGGTTAAAAAAAAAAAAAAGATCCATCCTGGATACTTGCTTCATCCGATTATTAGTCTATAATAGGAATTAGCCATCCAAGACGCACTAACTATTTTACAAATCACACTTTTTAGTACAGGGATACTTCCATCTGAGGCGATATTTAGCTAGCTGCAATTTTATCTAGCATTAGCAATGGCAGTGAAAATATGCAGTTTTTATTTACAAGTGACTAAATTAGCAAAAGGTTTCCTATATATTCAGTCCTCTAGTTTCTGCATTGTCCAAAAAAATGGAAAAAATGATACTACTGTATGTTTTCAACTCCTTCGTAGCTCATATTATCTATATATATATATGGCTAGTTAACATTACTTATAATTGATAATTGATTGATTGATATTTAATTGCATGTAATATATAGCCATATCCAAAGGATTGGCACTTAAACATATAGAGTTTTGGATTAAAAAACTAAATAAAACAGGAAAAATGAGCAATAGGAAAAAGCATCCAAAAAATAGTCACATGGATTAGCTTAGCATAGAAATGGTAGTCACTTGTTGACTATTGTAAAAGTGAATTTAGGACAAAGTAAATTCTTCCTGTTATATTGTTATACAAAAATACACAAAGCACTTTTTTTTTTTTTTTTTAACTTTTTTTTTTTACTTTTTTTGGTTCCTGCATGAAATTTACTTCATGTTTCTGCAGTTGTCTGTAAATGATTAACTGTTTGCTAGCTCATGTAAGTTATATGACTGGACTATAGCTAGCTAGCATTATTCATGCTTTTACTGACAGATTGTTGGCTTCTATTTAAGGTGTTTACCGCCACATACTGTTCATGTTTCTCAAGCGACTCCCGATTATGCTCATTTACACAATAGGGAGTCAAAAACACCGACCTACTTTTGGAGCCTTCTCTGCAGGAGGTATTGAGCAGGAATATGAAAATGATACAATGATGCCAGTCTTTTTCCCCCCTACAGTACTGAGGCATTTCCTTTAGATTGTACATGTGGAAACCTCCACTAATGTCCAAGGTCTGCTATTATCTAACTGTTCTCACTATTGGTCACTTGTGAGAGAGTCCAATCAAGGACATGTCGTTAATAAGCACCCTTTAACTACTTATGGATGAGAGTCTCATAGACAGTAGTGGTGTGTGTGTGTGTGTGTGTGTGTGTGTGAGTGAGTGTGTGTGAAAGAGACAGTGTGTTTATGTGTGAGCATGTGTTGGTCCCATAGGGTGTCATCTTACTGGAATGAGCTCAGCTCCTGATAATCCTGTTTACATAGCCATTAAACCCCCCTCACTCACTGGAGCTCTATCTGTCTCCCCTGCGGCTTGGCTGGCCTCTCCTTAACTTCATAAGTCCACAACAGGAAGACATCTCAGTTGTCCACAATTTCTAACCACCACCAAATCCCCTCAGTGAAGCCTTTATTACTGTGCTGTAGAGTAGATGAAACCTGAAAGGAGACTCAGACATCATCTAACAGACTGCATCAGTCAGAATGCTCAGGACTGAGGCCTGGTCACGCTTAGTTTCATCTGAAATTACGTTATACAATTCATGATCAACCGTATCACGTTGATAACCTCTGGTTTGCACAAGCAAAACTTTGTGTTGAATCAACTTTGGCAAACATTGACAAGGAAATTTGCATCTTTTACCAAGAGCAGAACTGCTTTGGTTCTGTTGACCTCTGCTCTTCATATTACAGGGTGGGAAACTCAAAATGAAGGGAATGCTAATATTAACAGTGTACAGGCATGAGATTTCATGACTATAATATTTACAATAAAAAATGAGCCCACATGCTTATGCACTCATTTGGATGACTGGATAAGGTGTATTTTAGAAACTGAGCTGAAATTTGTACAGATTTTTTCCCCCTGCCAATTCTCACCCACCAGCCAGCTCTTCCTTTTCATATGACTACCAATGTGTTGGTAGGGTGAAGGTACCATGTGCTTCCTCCAAGACATGCTACATCACACTTGAAGAAAAGCACTATCTATGCTCTACTGCATAAATGAGCTCACAGATGCCCACAATTGGCTAGTCACTATGATTGCCATTCCTCCCATTGAGAGAGCATGGCCATTTTTGCTCCCTTGGTGGCCGGGTACAGATGGGTGTGGCATCATTGGGATTTGAACAGATGGGTGTGACATCGTTGGGATTTGAACAGATGAGTGTGGCATTATTGGGATTTGAACAGATGGGTGTGGCATTATTGGGATTTGAACAGATGGGTGTGGCATCATTGGGATTTGAACAGATGGGTGTGGCATTGTTGGGATTTGAACAGATGAGTGTGGCATCGTTGGGATTTGAACAGATGGGTGTGGCATCATTGGGATTTGAACAGATGGGTGTGGCATCGTTGGGATTTGAACAGATGGGTGTGGCATTATTGGGATTTGAACAGATGGGTGTGGCATCATTGGGATTTGAACAGATGGGTGTGGCATTGTTGGGATTTGAACAGTTGAGTGTGGCATCATTGGGATTTGAACAGATGGGTGTGGCATTGTTGGGAATCGAACTCGCAATCTCTTGGTGATAGAGCAAACACTTCTCTGTTGTGCTAACTGGAAGCCCTGAAATTAGAAATTTTCTTATTTTACTAAGAAATAGTCTAAACACAAACCCTGCACTTAACATAAATATTTTTATATTTATATGTGTATTTTATATATATATTTTTACTGTTTATGGTTGGTGAGCTATCTAGCTTGCAAGCATAACCTGTACAAGTTAGCAAGCAAACTCCTACAGATGATAAAATAGTCTCACATTCAAATTCAAATTTTATGTCACACACAAAACCATACTCAATACGACGTGCAGTGAAATGCTGTCTGTGACACAAAATAGAATTTACGTAGACTAGAATTTACTTGTATACAGTTAGAAAAATGAATAGTATATAAAAGGTATTTAAGGGGGTATAAAAATATAACGTAGGATGTAAAGATGGGTGGCAGCAGCAGTCTGACTATAATTGGTATGAAGTGCGGATATGCAATTATTTGTGCATAATGTTTAAAGTTATTTTACACTTAAATGGTTAAATCACGAATGTGAAGCTAAGATAATAAATCACGGGTAAACTGCTAGCTGCACCAAAATGTACCTTTTTTGTTTATTTAGTTTTTCTTATTTAAGCTGCAATGTCCAAAATTGTTGTGTATATGTATGACTTAATTTACTACATCTAAATTAATTGAGAAAAATTATATTGTATTTACAAGGCCTGTGAATTGGTGCACCAAAATGCTAGGCTTTATTTTCAGAACTTCACATTTCTAGTGTGACTGTGACTTTAAAGAACCATCTGCTTCGTCTGCAAAGCTGGGCAGAATTTCTGCTGCTGCTATTGACGCAGTCCAGCCAGGCAGAATGTGCCCTCGACCTTTGGGCGTGTTGCCCAAGCCAAGGGAGCAGTCTGCAGCATACAACCCTGGATTAGTGCCCTCTGCAGACATGGCACCTGGTTCACCCAGCCGGAGATATGTACTGTATGCCAGGACGCCTGTGGCTCATATCTCCAAAATAGAGCGGGAAGAGAGTGTGGCGAGATGGGGAGGAATGGTGGGAGGCATACCGTGGCAGGAGAATATCCTCAGTGAAGGAAGAGGACCATAGCAGACATCTGATTAGTACGGGCTCACTGTTTATAGTGTGGCATGTGAGGCAACAACTTGTTAATCATAGCATAGAGTTAGTGTGCTTGTCTTCAGTATGTTCTTATTATGGGTATACGTCAGCATATATACTATATATATATTTTACCATCTTTTTCCACACCTGTATGTTTTGCTGACATAGCCACATCACCTGTTCTTACACTGATGCCACCAGATGCCTCGCATTAAAACAAGACTGGATATGAAATGTAATATAGTAACAGATGGTTGAAAAACAGTCGAATCTGCGAGCCTGAGAACTGTCAGCATGCTACTAGGCTGATTAAAAATAGCCTAACAGACACAGATCCATCCAGTGACCACCCAAATAATACATCGAGCACTGGCCAGCCATCTGTGTGTATGCATGTGTATGTGTGTGTTTGTGTGTGCTGTCCAGTCTCCATGACCCTTGTTCGGATACGTGCTGAAAAAGTCCCATGGGAGGAGAAGTAATAAACACAGAGACTGTGTATTGTACATTTTTTAACCATCTCACTGCAGTACTGGAGTATATGAGGAGCCATTAAGGAAAGAGAATGATTCATTTATTACGAACTTTATAAGCAGAGTAGTTTATTTCTGATTGTTTTTATTATATACACAGTAATAAAACTGACATAAGTAGCCACTGTTGCTGTAAATTACGATGTGGTATAGACACTTGAGTGACTCATAAAATAAAGCAACACCATTCAGGCTGATGTTCCATGAAATGATGTGAAAGCTTTTTCAGAATAAATAATCCTGTTTGGATCATATAAAATGGTTTAATAGCGTCAGTATAGAGAGTGGGACCGACAGTGTGACTCCAAATTCTTCATGTAGGAAACAATGTGGGATTTAATTAATTTGGGTGTCCTAATGGAGAACCTTATCTCTGAGCATTAGAATGTTTGTCTCCAAATGAATCAAACAGAAAGATTGTATGGGTTCCAAACAGTTCCATTCACTGAACTGCAAATTAAACTATTCAACAAAAAGCCAATGACATTTGAATCCATTTCAATATTATTTAAAACTTCAGTTTGTTATATATATATATATGTATCATATACCTCTAATTGGGGATGGATCGATACTAGTACTGATATCACCCAGTAATCTAATACTGTGCTCTGACACTGGGATTGTCACGTTTTTAATGTAATGAAGGTTAGGACGGATGCAAGTGCAGATAAGAGCTTTTAATGAAGAGAGGCAGGCAGACAAAACCAAATCATGAGACAATAATGTGGTCAAAAACAGGCAATGGGTCAGGCGATCAGCAAACAGGCATAAACAAGGCAAGGCAAGAATCGCGAACAAGAAACCAGAAACAAAATCAAAGAACATGAATCAAACTGAGGACCAGGGTACAAACGCTTGTTTTGGTGATAACACTCAATACTTCGCAAAGAGTGAAAGCCTCGAAAGTCCTTTTAAACTGTGGTGTGATTGTGTGTGAGACTGGATGCAGGTGTGCGAGATTAGAATGAATGAGTGTTCTGGGAATTGCAGTCCATGGCGGCCATGTTTGTAGGCTACAGTGCAGGATGGGAAATGTAGTCACTGGTTTGCTGTGACATGACAGGGATGGTATTGCTACTTGTAATGTACAGTTTTGACAATTATTGATACATATTTCTATTTCTATTCTACTTTCTGTTCCATTTAGCATACTATAATTGTAATTATTTTCTTTTTCAGTTTTGTAATTTTACTATAATTGTAATGTTTGTATTATATTCTTAACTGTAAATTTTTCTATTCATATATTCTAATTTTATTCTCTATTATATTATATTCTTTATTATATTTTTATCTTTATTATATTTTATTTTTTAATTCTCTTTTATATATTGGTGCGGTCGAAAAAAGCATTTCACTGCATGTCATACTATGCATGGTTATATATGTGACAAATAAAATTTGATTTGATATAATATATATAATATATATCATGTAATATAATTGCAATACTGTGCATCCAAATATGGTCCATTGCAATGCATTTTTATGGATCTAGCTACTTCCTGTGTTTCAGACTTTGGAATAGATTTTTCTGGTTCAAAAATAAACTCCACCCCAGCTCAAAAAAGGTAGTCGGTTATGCCCATTATTCTTAAAAGGTGATTATTGAGGATAGGAAATTTTACCAGATTGGTTGGAGTCCGTTGGAGGGAAAAGGAAGGCTTGTTAATGTTTTTCAGGCAGCAGAAGATTTCAAAAATAACAAACCATTTAAGCATTTATTAGCCAAGTGAATTATGTACACTATGATCTTTATAATCATGTGATTATATTACTAATGCTCAAGCGCAACTCACTCATCAACAAAAGGAGCTTATAACAAGGGTCAAAGTATTCTGTTTGTATTAAAATGAGGTGTGTGTAGTATGCATGGATTTTTTTAGCATGACAGGCATGTGTATATCAGTATCTCATAAACGTCTGGCATATAAAATCGCCTATCCCATGAGAATTTAACATAATTACTACAGATGCTCACGGGCAACATCCCTTTAAAAAAAGTTGTTTGTAATGAACGTTGTGATGATTCGCAGAGCTATAATCCTGAAGTACATTGTATACTTTTGTCTACAGTAGTGGGATGTGTATTGGCCAAGGTTAATATAACACCATACACAGAAATAAGAGATATTAAACAGAGCTTTGGTCCATGATAGAGTCCAAACTCTTGCCCGATGGACTCTTTTCCTGTCTGTGGTCACCGTTGTGTTCTAACCCTCCATGACAAAACCTGATTTACTCATGGAATATCCTTCAGTACTTAATGTGTTTCTTAATCTCCAGAGAGCTATGCTGAGGGAACGACATGGAAGGTGAACGTGTAAGTGGAGTGACTAAGCATGCGTGTCTAATCATTGAGGTCCCTAAGGAGTCTGTTGAGAGCAAAACAACTTGGACATGTGTCCAAGAAGGGACACAGTTAATTAGCTCTCTGTCTCTGTTTTACTTACATAAACACATGTACAAACACTTATATCTTAAGAGTGACTCACGTCTCTTGGGTCTGTGTGTGTGTGTGTGTGTGTGTGTGTGAGAGAATGTGCACGTCTCAGTATAACCTTTGCATCCCTGGTCACTGCGCATCCATCTGATAAACTCAGCAGCTGTTTGTCTTACACCCAAATGCAACATTAATATGTTATTTGAGTTTAGTCGAACTCAGTATTATAAGACTGACATAACCATGTCATGACTGTTTAGCCATAAAAACTGATGCTATTACCAGTAATTGTAATGATAGCTGCCATAATGTTTGATTCTATGAAACCTTATGTCACATCGTAATTTTTGCTAGTTGTTAGCGTATGCTAGTTCGCAATGTTTTATCCCGAGGTGATTGTTCACAAACTCCTTATTCAACTAAAACAATACTTTAAAAGTTAGACTACAGCTTCAAATTCTTTAAGTGTAAAAATACAAACTTCTAAAATACTTAAAGCATGAATGCAAAAAATACAGTAAAGAGTCCCGGTAACACTTTTCAATAACAGTATATGAATACCCACGCACTAATACCTGAATTAATACTTACTTCTATATGAACTAATGATGAGTTAAGGCATGTACTAACCACGAACTAATGAAGCACTAACCTTAACTACGACATGAGTCTCATGAATTCATGCGTGAATAATGACCATCTTAAGTACATGTTAGTACGTGTTTGTTAGTTAATGTATTCATTAACACACGGGGGTAAACTAAATCAAACATGCTCTATAAGAAAGGATATAAATTAAACATGCATCATTTCAAATTATTTATATAGTTTGCCATATGCAGCTGTGTACACAAACATCACTGGAAGGCACCGAGATGAAATGATTGGTGTTTATTATTAGTGTGTCATTCGATAAGGAGGATCAATGTAAATTATGAATGTAATCCAGCACCATTCAGTGATGTTTGTGTACGCAGCTGCATATGACAAATTATATAAACAATTTGGCTGACAAAATGACATACTCAAGAGTCTTTAATGTTATAAGGATGCCATTTTGTATCTGTATTTGAATTATATCTGTCGCTGTCACAAAACAAAGTCTTTTATTATGTTCTATGAACACTCCAAGAATAGCGTTCTGCTACAGAGGCATTCACAGTATACTGTATAAGACTGTACAGGATCTGTACAGGATCAAATATATATGTTTTTTTTATTATTTTTTATTTTTTTTATAAAGCGTCATTATTTAAGATGGCCATTGCAAATGATTGTGTTCAAATGGTTGAAACATTATGCTTGAGCAATACTCACAATACAACAATGCAGGAATATATATATATATATATATATATATATATATATGTGTGTGTGTGTGTGTGTGTGTGTGTGTGTGTGTGTGTATCCATCAGGATGACTTACATAAAACTCTTTAAAAGAAAAACCCGCAAAATACAAACATCAGTGCAAATATGTGCAAAAGTTCAAATAAAAGAACTGTATAATATTTATACAGCATAATTTAACAGTACAAAAAACAAAGGCTTACCATGAATAGAATTTTATAATAGCATGTTAATTGGCCCAGATTCATTGTTTTTTCCCCTCCAAAATCTGTTCCAGCATTTTCTGGTCACCAATACTTGATACTTGACGTAAGATCAGTGCCCTCTCTACATAGAACGCTTATGTCACTGACATTTAATACAGTGCATGATAGCTGTCATGGCGTTTATTAAATTGTTATATCAGTCTTACGACACAAGGTTCAAATAAAGTATTACTGTTATTTCATACAATCCAGGGCCTTCAATCTGTCTCCTGGATTGCTATTGGTTGATAGAAAGTGTGCAGTTTGACCCTCCTACTGCAGAGAAAAGATTAAAAACTAGTTATTCAGGCAGACCTTGGAAGAGTCGTGTTGTGTAATTTGCTGGAAGAAAGATAGGAGTGAAATAGTAGTAAAACACACCCTCCCACCAGAGGCTATTATGAACAATAGTGTGTGTGGGTGTGTGCATGTGTACACATGCGTGCATGTGTGTGTGTGAGTGTGTGTGTGTGTGTGTGTGTGTGTGTGTGTGAGTGAGAGTGTGTGTGTGGGTGAGTTGAGTAGAAGCTTGATTTATTTTGCAGGGACTATGTGAGAGCAAGCTTCAGCTGGCAGTCTGCCACAGGGAGAGCCCTTGACCTAGAAAATAAGTCACAAAAAAGTAAAGTGAATGCAGTGCCAGATATACAGCTTTACACAAAGTGACTGTCTTTATCTTGTTTACAAAACCCTCAACTTTACATTATGCCCCAAGGACATTTTATTGACACCTGAGTCCATATAGCTGACCTTGTCTTTTTTTCCCCAGTGTATTGCACAGAGTTAATTTATAACATCAAACAAGACTTGTTATATCATAGCACAACTTTCTCATGTCTGTAAAAATCTACATGTTTTTTGTACAAGTGATTCTTACATGTACAGTGCTGTGAAAAAGTATTTGCCCCCATCCTGATTTCTTCTGTTTTTGTTTATATCTCATACTAAATAGTTTTAGATCTTCAAATGAAATACAACATAAAACAAAGGCAACCTGAGTAAACACACAATACAGCTATTTATTTATTTATTTATTTATTTATTTATTTATTTTTAGTGAAGCAAAACAACAAAAAACAAAATTATCCAACACCTATCCAACTAGTTTCCCCCTTAAACTTAAAATCTGGTTGAGCCACCTTAGGCAGCAATAATGCAACCAGGTCCTGTAACAGGACCTCAGTCTTCCAAACAGTTCCACTTTCGACTCATCAAACCACAGAACATTCTCACAAAAGGTTTGGGGATCATCAAGGTGTGTTTTTTCAGATGTGCCTTAATGTTCTTCTGGGTTAGCAGTGGTTTTCAACTCGCCACTCTTCCATGGATGCCATTTTTGCCATGAACAGTGGCCTTTATTGATGCAAGAGAGGCCTATAGGTCCTTTGATGTTGTCCTTGGCTCTTTTAGTGACTTCCTGGATGAGTAGTTGCTGTGCTCTTGGAGGAATTTTGGAAGATCGACCACTTCTGGGAAGGTTCAGTAATGTGCCAAGATTTTTTTTTTTTTTTTTCATTTTTTCAACTTCATGCTGTTGAAAAAGTTAAGTGTTGATTTGATTGAACAGGGTTTGCAGTAATCAGGCCTGGTTGTGTCTAATCCAGCTGAACCCCATTATGAATGCAGGTTCATAGATTTGGGGAATTAGTAACTATGGGGGCAAATATATTTTCACACAGGCCCAGTTGGTTTTGGATAACTTTTTTGCCTCAATAAATAACATTATCATTTAAAATCTGTATTTTGTGTTTACTCAGGTTGCCTTTGATTTAACTTAGATTTTGTTTTAATTTGTGAAACAATTTAGTATGAGATATACACAAAAACAGAAGAAATCAAGATGGGGCAAATACATTTTCCACAGCACTTTACATAAATAAATCTAGTGGCATATGTGTACTACTGAACACTGGGGACATTATGCACTGGGTTGCCAGGATTGCACTACACCCATTTGCTCTGCAATAATGACATATTTTTGAAAGCCAGTTGAGCAGCATCTCCATATAATCTATGCTGAGGCCTTTTCTTTGCCATTCACATTCTCGACAATCAATCAGTCTGTCACGTAATGTAGGCGCAGGACAGAAGCAAGTGCAGGTATGGCAGTTTAATGAAACAACAACAAGTCCAAAGGATAAGGCAGAAGACAATAATCATGAACATGCAGAGGTCAGGCAATCAGGCAAACATCACAAACAGAGCAGAGAAAAGCAAAGAGACGAAGTCGTAAACGTAAGCAAAGTCAAAACATCAGGATAAACAGCCATGATAGAAGGCTTGGTAACGACAGAGACAAGGCAACTGAGCGTATACTTTGCCAAGAGTGGAAGTCCTTTTAAACTGTGGTTGTGATTGTGCTGTGAATTGGATGCAGGTGTGCGTGATTAGAATGAAGGCGAGGGTTCTGGGAATTGCGGTCCTTGGCGGCCATGTTTGTAGGCCAAAGTGCAAGATGAGAAAGTAGTCACTGGATTGCTGTGATATGACACAGTCGACTATAAAGCAACACCCCTGTGGTCACGGAATGGCAAAGTATGTGCAAAAGCACATGGTTTAGGTTTTTACAATCATTCAAATGTCCACTTCTACTAGAGATATAAAGACTGATTTCTTATATCATTATGTGACTCTTTCAGATGGCAATGGATAAAAATACTTCCCAACTCTTGACTAGCTTGTGAATTTTGACAAGAACTGTAAAATCTTTAAAAGATGTTTGTAATAGAGCAGTGTATAAAGCACAGAAAGCCGAAGTACTTTGTGAAGAGTAGCAATAAAAGAGACTCTGTATTGCTTTCTGTTCTCCTTACTCACTTCATTTATAGTATTTAAATGCTACGTACCTAAAGGGAGAGACAAAATGAGCTATTAAATCTCTGCAAAAATCACTTCAATTATTCGTTGTAGGTTGCTTGATGCCTAGCATTTATGTTATCCTGTGCTTACAGAAAGAATAAAGACCCTCTAGGGTACGAAACTTGGAAACTAATCTATTGCATTGTATTGTGCAACTTCATAAGAATGCTGGGTATTTTACACTATATAGTGAATAGTGTGTGTTTTTACACATATAGTATACAGTATATGGACAGTTACCATTTGAAATGCATTACAAGATTTCAAGAATGCACAGGGGGTACAAGCAGGGGTACAAGTAAATTCTTCCAAGGTGCACTTACAGAAATGTCCTTGTTAACTAAGGTCTGGATATGCAACTAACATGACGCAATGAACACAACAGTTACCTTTTTATTCTGAGCCATTAATGTTCAATTTATAACTAAAAATAAGACCATTCAAAAATGGTTATGCTTTTGTTTCATATGTGGGGCGTTCATGTTACCACTTTTCACTAGTGCTCAGTTTTGAATGTAATACAGGAAGAATAAGCGCATACGTCTCTGTCTAATCATCTTTAAACGTTCTGTTTTTCCACAATATTTCACAATACAATATCACAATTTCATAATCTGTAAAAGAGTGAGAGATTTGTATTCTGTGAGTGGAAAACTTAGAAATAAAATCTGATTACCTGCTTTAGTCCTTAGCTAGGGTTAGTGTCTGTGTAGAGTTTTGCATGTTCTCCCCGTGTCTGTATGGGTTTCCTGTGGGCTCTCTGGTTTCCTCCCACCTCCCAAAAATAGGTCAGTAGGTTATGGCTATGCTAAATTGCTAAATTGTTATGGCTATGATAACTGGCTATGCTAAATTTCCCCCAAGTGTGTGAATGTGTGTGCAGTTTCCTCTGATGAACTGGTGTCTCATCCAGTGTGTATTCACACCTAGCCTCCAGTGTTCCTGGGATAGTCTCTGGATCCACCGTGACCCTGACCAGGATAAAGTGCTCACTGAAATGATTGAATGAATGCTTTCAAGTCCATAAAATAAGTTTGTGTTGTGATTATAACAGGCGCCATAGTTTATTTTTAAGTCCCTAGTTGCAACAAGTTTGAGAACCCTTGCTGTAGTCTTCTTGGATTTGCACCACGAAAGAGGATGTGCCTGATTTCTGCGTTTCTAGCTTTTTGCTGTATCCACATACTGCGATTGAGCTGATTCTGAAATGTATGTCTGAGTGTGGATCACATGGCCCACATACCACTGAGCGTGTGATAGGAATGAAAGATTGGGGTAAGATATGATGGTGTGATAGAGTGATGCTTGGTTTGCTCACAGTTTGCTCTCTCTTTGTCTCTCAGCAGGCAATGCAGAGAATGCATTAAGCAGATGCAAAGATGATAACATGTCTGATGGGCCTTGTTGCAGCGAATGTGTTTTTAAATTAGCAGCTCCAAGTTGTTTAATTGGAAGAGAACTAATAGGATGTGACACATTGAATGTGCTGAGTGTGGGATAGAAATAGAACTGAGCAGGCAGAACTGGGCCAGTATGGAAGGAGCTTGCGAGTCTGTCACTGTGAAGGTCTACAGTGCAGTAGGAATGATTTATTTTCTCTCTAATGCTTTAGACAGGTGGCTGCCTCACTGCTCCCTTGCACGCCGCAGCTGCTGTGCGTATCATTACAGGTACACAAAGAGCTCCGAGAGCAGAGGGAACATGTGTAAACATGCTCACTACCTTCCTTGCAGTTCTCCCAGCCTTCTTCTGCTTCAATGCTTTCTGCATTTCTTTCTTTTACCTCTGTGGCTTTCTGTGGATAAAGTAAACTCATGCTAATGACTGTAATTAATAGCGATTTGTTTTGTGCACTTGTTTGGTTAAGTTCTGCAAGAGGCAAATCATACCAGTCGCTAAACGTCTTCATTCCACAGCTCTTTTGTGGTCAGAAGGTGTTGAGATGGTGTCTATAACAGCTGCTCTGACAATAATTGCAGCTGTTTGTAAATAAATAAATTCGCTTGTTCTAATACAGGATCATTTCCTACAGTAACAACTTACACAGGAACTTGTATAGCAGACTCTCCACATGAACACATTTAAAATCATGTTACTGTTACTGATATGATTTCTGTAAGGAGATGTTTCTTTAAGGAGGCTACAGCCTGGAAATTGCTGAGGAGATCGCTTGAATTCCCATGGAAATGATTTTGGACCACATGGACATTTTCGCTGTGGTTGCTGGGACTACGGTTGCTATTATGGCCTTAGGACTGCAATTACCACATACAGTTTTGCATATAATCTTGCACGCAAGTCTCCTTTAGTGAACAGTGGACTAATTTAACAAACAGACTTCATATAAAAACCATAATGAACTTTCTTTTACTTTCACACTATCTGTTGTTACCCAGATGAGGATGAGGTTCCCTTCTGAGTCTGGTTCCTCTCAAGGTTCTTCCTCATATCATCTTAGGGAGTTTTTCCTTGTCACCGTCACCACCAGCTTGCTCAATAGGGATAAATCCACACACATAAAATCTGTATCCTGTGTTTATATGTTTCTGTATGTCATGTATCAGAGAACGAACGCTGAACTACAGTTCCCAGCCAGCACTGCACCTCACAACATCACAGTCACATGACCACCTGCATCTGAATGTTGATCTCAAAGTGTTGGATTATTTGCTGATGCATCTGTTGGTGGATTGTTGAGCCTCAATCCATCCTTGCTCTTGAAGGACTAGGCCTTTTTTGGAGGCTCCTTATTAGACGATTTCCTCACCTGTTTCACATCACCTTCTTATTTCAACTTGTCACATTGCTATTAGTCCTAAATTGCCCCTATCCCAACTTTTTTACAATGTGTTGTATGCATCAATTTCAAAATAAACATTTATTTTCAAAAAAACGATGCAGTTGATTAGGTAAAACATCAAATACCTTGTCTTTATATGTTTTTTGTTTAAATACAAGTCAAAGTACATTTACAAATCACTCCTCTTTGTTTTTATTAGCATTTTCCATACTGTTCCAGGTTTTTCGGAATTGAGGTTGTATTTTGTAAGGGTTTCACAACATTACATGTTACTATAACTGGAAAAAAGTATGATGTGCCATTCTATAATTCATAAAATTGGTAATCATTGTCAAATTGCTGTGGTGTAAGTTGAATAAATCACTTTGGGAAATGTTGTTATTGGAAAACAAGTAACTCCACTTCACGTATGTTTCACAGACTGTATCACACCACCCCATTCTTGATTATTTTCCCATAACACCATGTCCAATTGTGTTTTATTTCTCACTTATCCATTATCTGAATGAAACCAGTACAACCTAAGCTTCCCTCATTCAATCCTCCACATCAGCTCAACCTTTGACCTACATTGACTCAGAGCTGTGCTCAGCGCCCTTTACTCGCACTGCTGAGAAAGCTGACGCCTGTTTAGTTCAGCGGCTGCCTCTGCTTTGCTCATCCATAATTCAGTTGTCCCCTGTATGACCCCTTATTCACAGAGACACAGTGTAGGAGGCAGTGTTTCCTCACACAGTCTTTCTCTCCTGTCAATATTTAACCAACACTTATCATCAGACACCAGAACTGGACACATCCCATATTTAGGACCTGTGAAGAGATAGGAAGGCTTTTACTTGGTTATATGCATACTGTACATTCCACTAGCAGAGTCATGCTTCAATTTTACACTAAGGCCTACAGAAACGCACAATGAGCAACAAAGATTAGAGCCATATTCAACATGATGTCATGCTCCAAAAGTCATAGCTATTTGCACAATTCAACTTGTGAGAAATGTTGTGCAAGATAATGTCAGGGTAAGGAACAGGGTTAGTTTGTACCCATTAGTATAAAAATTGAATGAACCACCATATCAGCTTTGTTCATTTAAAGTCCCCATGAAATCAAAATTGAAGTTTTGTGGATTTTAGTATGAATATGTTAGCCTTAAGGTATA
>JANDJT010000141.1:1724837-1736642 GCA_024331685.1 Stegophilus panzeri | reverse complement strand
ACACACACATATATACACACACACACACACATAAACATATAAAATAAACAATTGACTCAAACAATCATAGAATTATATACTTACTGGTCATGTGCATTGAACAAAAAATATTCATTGTATAAATATTAAATAAATAAAATACTCTTACTGCTCTGTTGAATCAAAGGCTTTTTAAATGAAAAACAAATACATAAAAGTCATGGAAATCGTACAAATATTTGAGTTTCTAATTAATGTATGTAATGTCATTTGTAATATTCTCACAAATATGCCACATAGAGATGGATGACAAATTATAGGAAATCTGCCTCTGTTATGTTTTTTCCTTTAATTTGTCACTCAGCTGTATATATTTTGAATTCCTTTTGTTCTCCCTTATTTTATGAACATGTTGAATGTGAAGTTTAGGTTCAGAAACAGTGTACTGTACTGGGAAGATATCATTATATAGTTTTCTATCAATGATTCATTTGATAAATTCAGTCTGGCTTTGAAAGTGCTGCTGTTTCTAGCCCTTTCAAAAATTCTTAATTTGCCCAGTAGAGGGTGTGACACTTCGAGTAACGGGAAATGCACAACCTTTTTAAAGTACCCTGACTGTGATGTTCTACACACAGCTTCACACCTCTCTTACATCAAACACAGTGGTGTACAGAGGACACAGATGAGCCCCTCCGTAACAACACTGCATGCAGGATGAAGATAGGAAACATGACAGTGTCTGCTGGTGAAGGTCATGTGTTCAGTCTGATCTCTGCCTGGATGTCTGACATGCCCATGTGTAGAAGAGTGTATTGTACTCTGTGTGTGTGTGTGTGTGTGTGTGTGTGTGTGTGTGTGTGTGAGAGAGAGAGAGAGAGAGAGAGAGAAACCTCTTGAGAAGCCCTCGGGTACCCAGGCAAACAGGCATTCCCATGCCCTCAAGAAACAGATGATGAGACAAATGCGGAAAATAAATGTCAGATGTTGATGTTCTGTTCTGCCCCAACACCTCCCTCCACCATCTCCTCCTCCTTCTCTCTCTCCCTCCCTCCCTCCCTTGCTTTTCATTTAACAGTGTGTACTTTTAAGCAAATTTTACTTTAACATATAAATGTGGCCTTAAAATGTCTTTATAAATCATAATAAGGTGGTTTTTTTTCTACATCAAAAATCTTGTCAACAGAATGAGAATATTAAGATACTAATAGGTGGAATGCTTTGACTTTGCGGTCTTCATAACAGCTTGGGACCTTGTTTATGGAAAAAACTGATGGAAAGCGTGCATGGCTCGGTGAAGTAAATAACATTTCAGCAAGTCCAGTATCATAAATCAACAGTAACTTTTTACTAAGGTTGTTTACAAGGATGGAAGTATGGCCCTAGGCCTTCACCCAGGGGTGTGGCAGCTGCTACTCTTAAAGCCTTGCCACCTAAGATGCCTTTTACTCCCATGCAATTAGTGCAGACTAAATGAATCATAGCTAATGATTGATTCAAATATTAATTTCACCATATGAATGAAGCCAATGTAGTAATGTCATTATTTGAACAGGAAACAAACGAGCTATTTTGTACATGTAAATTTGTCTTCTGTATATTTAGGAGGTGCCACCCCTTAGTGAGCTCTTGCCCTCCCTTTGCCATCCCATGTCCAAAACCTTGGACTGACTAGGTGTGACTAATCACCAAGAACAAGGGTCTATAAAAGCTGTAAGTCTAAGTACACTGACATAAACAGCACTCAGTACATGTCTCTGTTGTACTCTAGCTCAGAGCAATAGCAGCAGGACAGAAGAATGATTCTATTTAAAGACTGTGGATTAGTCTGTTAGATCCTATAACACATTTCTGCAAAGGTCTTCAGTTAATTTTTTGTTTTATTTCATGTTCTCAAAAGGTTCCAAAATTATAAAGTAGTCCTCTGTTTTTTTTTTTGTTTGTTTTTTTTAATGGAATGAAACAGCTAGCCTAAGCTAAGCTAACGGGGCTGGCCAAGTGCTCCATATTTGGGTTACACATTGACACACACACACACGCACGTACGCACGCCTTTACACACACACGCGCGCGCGCGCGCACACACACACACGGGAGGTGGGAACACAGAGAGAGTGAGAGAGAGAGAGAGAGATTTAGAGAGAGAGAGAGAGAGAGAGAGAGAGCGAACGCTACTAGCTCAGCTGCAGCAGACGCCGTCAGTGCTAGTGGAGGTGAAGCGGGCGCAGGGAGCAGGGAGCTCGGCAGCAGCAGTGCGGACAGCCGCTCACTTCCGGCGCACAGTAAGTCCGCTTTCTGCCCAACACAGAGCGAGGCTTAGCCGCGGGATCCGGGGGGGAATTTAGCTGGAACGAAAAAGGGCGCATCGGATCACAGACTGACATTCATTTACAATATATATATATATATATATATATATATATATATATATATAAACACTTAAAAAGCGCATGCACTACTTTGTCATTTGATTAAAACAGCTCGAGCTGAACTAGAACAGTGTTTGGCACTTGAGTCACAGCTGTACTGTTATGGAAAAAAAGTGTTAGAGAGACAGATAAACAGCGCGCGCCAGTTTCGGAGGGGGAAGCCGGGCAGGGAGCGCTCGCGCCGGCTCCGAGTTTAAAGCGAGAGCGCTGGAGAACTGCGCCACTCATCTGCTACACACACACACACGCGCCCGCGCACGCACGCACACACACTACACTACACTACACTGCTGTACTGTAACCTACTTTTACAACGTCAGTGCTTCAACGTGGCTTTTTTTGCACTTTCTCTCTGTGCGTGAAAACACAATCGCGGAAGTTGTAAGCGGCGCTGATCTCTCGCAGGAACAACACACACACACGGTTTAGTGACACGGAACACCGCGATCACAAGGAACATTCAGTCACATTTCCAACAGCTATGTACGCGATAATACGTGTTTATTAGTGCACTCGATGAAATACGCGCGTGTGTGTATGCGTGTGTGTCTCGCAGTTTCATTGAGGTTTGTTCCATTTGGAGGTTTGTGGTGCACATCGGGTCCAGTTATATAACGGGTTGCTGGGATCCCTGATACCGCTGACAGGCTCCCCCCCCTTGTTTACATTTACATAACTCGTATCATGTGTATTACATAAATGAGCGCATTATAAAGATTGTTGCAGATAGAAAATATTTGTCCAGACAGTTCATATGTGCGCTATGACGTGCAACCATTAGCTGCCCATAAGTTTTGCCAACTAGAGCAGAAAATAAATTCTCCAGAGTCCCGCGGAGGCGTTGGAGCATCTGTAGCAACCAGCAGGAACTGTTGCTAATACAGACACCGTATATAATGCACCAGTTTGTAAATCACCCCCATATCAGCTTTTTCTATCTGTCTATCTGTCTATCTATCTATGTGTCTATATGTGTCTGTCTGAGGAAACAGAAAGTTGCAATATGCAAATGACTCATGTGACCAATCAATAATTGTTTTTATTATATGCTACTCTAAAGAGTTCCCCAGGCTGTCATTTTGAGGAAACTCTCACCTTAAGTTCACACAGAAAAGTGACAAGTCCCTGGTGGTGCCTTGAGTGCTGCTAAATCTTTTCAGGGGAAAGTAGTTAGTGCATGCTCAAAAAGGCGCTGGAACATTCCAGATGACGTCATCGACTAATTTGCATGTTGTTGAATTGATTACCATGATTATTTCCATATCAAAATGTGCTACATGAAAGAAGATATGAGTTTTATCAGAATAGAAAATGCTAGAATTTAAGTCATTTCTTATAGAAAGAGGAAGTTCTTAGTCATAGCATCACAAAATAACGAATGGCATATTTAGAAAGTATAGAAACCAACTATTCAAGCAAGAACGAAAACAAGACAAAAGAATAAGCTGTAGTTGACAAATGGACATGAAGGAAAACAGTTTTAGTTGTAATTCTAAATGAGAAGAGAGTTTGAAACAAGAATAAAGATGCATGAGTGATCAGTGATTGGTTGTTGGGGACAGTAGTGATCGGTGGTTGGTTGTTGGGGACAGTAGTGATCGGTGGTTTGTCGTTGGGGACAGTAGTGATCAGTGGTTGGTCGTTGGGGCAGTAGTGATCAGTGATTGGTTGTTGGGGCAGTAGTGATCAGTGATTGGTTGTTGGGGGCACTAGTGATCAGTGATTGGTTGTTGGGGACAGTAGTGATCACTGATTACTCGTTGGGGGCAGGAGTGATCAGTGATTGGTTGTTGGGGACATAGGCTCATGCAACCAGGCTTTACACAAACTGCATGTGAGTCGACCGAACCTGCTCTCTCAGGTAGTATAACCAGCATCTGGGATGTGAGCTGGAGAGCGGTATTGAGTGCAAGACAGTCGCTGATATCTGCCTCTTTTTCAAAATAAAGTCACTAAAGGGGTCTAAAAAAAATCCACAAATCTAGAAACAAAGTCACTAAATTGGCAACACTGGTTGCTTGTAGTTTGTGTCTATCGTCTATCTATATATAACCTAATCTATAATCTGTTTTTATAGATAGATAGATAGATAGATAGATAGATTTTTTTTTTTGCTTTTGTGTTTTTGTACTTTTTTTAATTACTTTTCATAACTTTTATGATTAAAAAAATATAACTTTTATGACTTTTATAAAATTATATAATGGACAGGTATGGAACATGAATGATCAAACATGTTTCTGAACACTATAACTACTTTGAACAAGAGAACTAGGCTGTAATAATGTGGACTATTTTACATGTAAAACATGTTGCATTCCATTCATCTTGCGTTCTAAAAACATTCGCACACGAAATATGCAAATTGGGACGAAGGGCGCGTCTCATTATCCATGACATTGTTAGACCCCTGGCTCTCAGCCACTCACTGAACAGAGCAGACGTGAGAGAGGTGAGAGTGCAGCGGGAAAGCAAGACCTCTTGCAGGACAGTACTGGCCACATTTGGAAAGTTGCTAAGGTTTGTCCAAAAAGTCGCTAGATTTGTCGCTAGGCGCTTTTTTCTTTTTTGTGCAAAAAAGGCGCTATAAGGGGTCTGAAAAGTGGCTAAGTTGGCAACACTGGTCTGCACTGACAGCTAGATAAAAGGCAGACTAAGCTCCACCTCTCCCCAGCAACAAGAAAATACAGAGGAAGAGGGAACGCGGGGTTTTTCATTTATGCACATTCTATTTGAAAAACAATAAAATACACAGAGTACCCAAATGATGCCCTGTCTGTGTTTTTTTTCGTTGAAAACACTTTACTCCCCCTTCCGCACCACTGAACCACTGTTCTAACGTGAGCATGGTTGTAGAATTTGAAGGTTTTTTATTAAGTTGCTTAAAACGTTTGTGCATTGTATTTTACGGTGATCTGGGAGCACAACTGTCCTCGGTACTGCTTACGTTTAATTGTTAATGAGTTGTAATGAAGACACAGTGTGTGGTCTAATCAAGAGTGCTCTTGTGTAGCAGATTATTTGTCTTGAGTTACAGCACACACAGACACACATACAAACGTTGCTACCGATTCCTTAGTGTCCATTCTTGTCAGTGTTTCTTTTAAACTGCACCTGCACGTTTAAGGGCACTAAACGTGTTCTAATGGGCTTGGTTTGCTGAACCATGCAGAGGGAGTGACAGGTGCAGGCAAGGCTAACCTTTCATGCTCGAGTGCCAGTGAAATATGGAGGGACACACCTCCACCTGCAGATAGTGCTTATATGAGGCGGCAGTGATTGACAGAGACAGGATCAGCCAATGGCCAAACAGAGCCAGCTGAACCAGAAATTTGTTTACACACCAGAGGGGAGGGATGAACAGCAACCTGGCTTCACCTTGTTCTGAGAACACACTGTAAAATGAGGCCTATCCAGACAAGCTCTCAGCACACACTCCCTCACAGGTTTGCGTGCAAAAGCAGAGCAAGCCAAGCTGTGCTGTTTGTCTCTGAAGACACTCTTTTTAATGGCCGTTTTATCAGGACACTCAAGTTTACAAATGCACCAACAGTTGGTTAATTGATGTACCTTAGTACTCAGCAAGCATTATATTGCCACAATGGATACCTTACAATATCGCTACTGTCCCTATGTACCTTCTGCGTAGAAAGAATTTTTCAGCAAAGCATGCACACTTGCAGTATAAAGATTGTTTCATTTATCAGAAAAGATAGCAAAATTATTCTAAGGTACTGTATTTTGGCCACATTTGAAAGCTGTATCACATGTATATTTCTTAAAGACAATTCAAGTACCATTAAAATCCAGTGTCAGCACTTTGGTTAAGTAGTTCCTTTAAATTTTCCAGCACTGGAAAGTCTTCAGGACCTCAAGGTGGCATCATACCACCATGTCTTTGATTATTTTTCTTTAACAGAGTGCCAGTTATGTTTTATTTCTCACATAAAGTACCTAGCTAGCTTTGCTAGCTTCAGCGAACGCAAGTTTGAATCCGGACGATGCCACAGCCATCAATGGCAGGGAGTCCAAAAGAGTAAAATTGGCCATGCTGTACAGGTGGGAGGGATGGCGTATTCTTTATCTCTTTCCTGTCAATCACAGCAACACTAGCCATCTGTGAGCTCATGTATGCAGTAGAGGGTGGATAATGCTGTCTTTTGAGTGTGTTGCACTGCCCTGTGACAAGGCATGAGCAGCAGTTCAAAAAGATGTGATAGCTGGTTTCAAGGGTCAAGGAGGATGGAGGAAGCATGTGCTAGCACTCACATTGCCTGGTTGTAGCTGTCTTATGATATGGGAGAGCTGGCTGGTGAGTGTGAATTGGCCAAGACCAAATTAGGGAGAAACCTGGGCTAGGCGCTGTTGTACCTTCCAATATATTTAGACAAAATAAATCTCTTTTTAAACATGTCAGTGGATCCCCTGGACCCCCAGCTGGTCCTTGAGTGTCTCAGACTATAACCCTCCACCCCCCCCAAACGTCCAATAATTATGATGAAGCTAAATTGGGCAGTAGTGTATTCAGGTTCTGGCCTAGTAATTAGAAGCTTGTCAGTTCAAATCCTAGGATTATCAGAGAGCCCCTTTTGGATTCTTGAGCAAGATCCTTAATTGCTCATCTCACCACAAATGTAAGTCATGTTGCAAAAAGGTGTCTTCCAAATGAGTAAATGTACCTCGCTCTTTAATATACCTCACGTTTCACATTAAAAGATCAATGGAACTTGTCACTGTGACAAAGTATAAGCAGAGGAAAGACAACTACCTGGATGGAATTGGAGTAAATTGATGCTGGTTCCAGCCCTTCTCAGCCAGCCCTCTTTCATCCTAGCTTTATTCATCTGCTCCCCTTCATGGGTGAAGCACACAGACGCAAGCCACTATTGTACTGCAGCACTGACAAGAGGTTTTTGATCTGGAGATGAAAAACATTCCTTTCTCCAGTGAGTGGATGTCGGCATGCAGGCCATTCTTCTTTCTCGCAACTCCCAGTGGTGACTTTGTGCACGGATTCCATCTGTGCTTTCAATTTGGAATGTGCAAAAGTGGAAATTGGAGTTCAAGGAGTTAAGCTGCACATATCAAGAATGCAAGATCTATGTCAGTACTGCATACCAGAAAATCAGAGGAAGTTCTCAATTAAATTGTGCACGTGAGTCAACAGTGTGTCATTCTTTCAATTATTTTCAGTAATTACTTTAAGTCAGGGTTATGGTGGATATGGAGCCTTTTGCGGGGATACTGGACATGAGGTACAATACACACTGGGTGGTACACGTCATACTATAGATATATTATATAGATGCGTTATACTATAGATATATTTCTGGACAGTCAGGAGTCACCTTAATGAGCTTTAAATGTCATATATTAGTGAGTAGTGCTGATGACTCAATGTATGCAATACAGGCTTATGTCCTGAATGGACGTTTTCACTCTCATGTTTTTTTTTTCTTTACTCTGGGCCATTTGCCCTGATAGTTTGTTAAAGCTGTTTTCAGGCCCATAAGTGGTCCAGAGAACTCATCCCATGTCCTCTTGAAAATGGCGGTCATGGGCTCGTTTCCATCTAACCGAGGTCCAGTCTGCATTGGTTATGGTAATGTTTAAAGTCATGTTGTCATGTTGAATTTAAAAAAAGTGTTGGTACCACAGGACAAATAAGCAAACCCAGTAACCTAGTGCCTACCATTTTGTAAACCTGCATGCACAAAAATGACGTATGGAGTTGCACAGTCAATCCATGGTTTGTTGGGAGTGTGAAGGCAAACCTGTGATTATGCCCCTCCCCCAAACAAGCCCAGAATCGGTCCTGGATGTGGACTGAAGCATTTGGGCCAAGTGTGAAAATGCCCTAAGACATGCATTATTGTGAGCTGTGAATGACCCCCATATTGCTTTCTTTTTTGAGTTACATATAAGCAACTCTGTTCCCTTAACAAATTAAAAGATTTGCTCTACACTATTGCAGCTGAATGTAAAACTAGGCGTGAGTGTACTTTCTTAGAATTGTTGCTTGTGTTAATCCATACCACCCTGCTTTTAATCCTCACTGTTGGTCTAGATTCACATTCAATACCATTCTCTCTATAGTGTGATGGAACAGAGGAAGTCTCTCAGCAACCCTGGAGTCTGTGTGTAATGAGGAACTTAGCAGAAAAACATGACTGAAAACAGCTTTCTATTCTTAGCTGGCTTACCATCAGTCTCGTGTTTCACTTGCTCATTTGAACAATTCTTGTAGTATGACCAAAGTACTCCCTTGTCAATATCTCTGTTCCTTCCTCAACCACAAGCCAGAGTTGTGCACAATATAGTGCACACTACATGAAGGGGTAGACGTAAATGTACTGACCAGCATACAAGAGAATGCTTGCACATTCCAATATAATTATAGCCTGCAAGCAGAATTATTTAGGCTGAAAAGTATTTACTAGCATAATGTAATCCCAAACTTTGCACTTGTTAGTTAGTTAGTAAAGTGTGTTAATTTCGAATGGCATTAATCAGGGATTAAATGATGATGAGATTAATGATATTTTGTCATTAATTGAAAGGAAGTACCAAAGCATAAAGCACAATACTGTACAATAATGGAGCTACTTCCTTCTTTTATTGCTAGCATAATAAAATATAATTTTGCTAATTAAAAAAACTTCCTAACACTGAACAGAATACGGAACAGAATTAGTTGATGTCTGGGTGCAGCAGGTGGTGGGATTCGGGAAGATGTAGCAAGCTGTAGTTGCAGCATCAAGGTACCAAGAAATATATATCAACATTGAATAATATTAATGTCAGTGGAGAGAAAATACTGTTGCAAGGTTGTCACACATGCACAGGTTAGTCATTTCCCATTCAAAAATAAATGGAATCTTTAGTTTCCTATCCTACAGTTGGATTTTGGGCTTGGATTCGAATCTGGGCCTGTGTTTAGTTTTGCATATTCTCCTCATTTTTGCATGGGTTTCCTATTGTTTCTTCTGGGTTCCTCCAACTGTACAAAAACATGCGGTGGATTGTCTATGCTAAATTGTTCTTAGGTGTGAATGTGTGTGTGTACAGTGCCTTGTGATGGCCTGGTGTCCCATCCATGGTGAATTCCACCCCTTGCGCCCAGTGTTCACAGGATAGACTCCAGCTCCACCATGACCCTAACCAAGACAAAGCAGTTATTGAAGATGAATGGAGGAATGGATGAGTTGGATTTGGATTGAATATGTTAAACAATATGCTATTTTTTGCAGACAGCTTCTAAGAATCCCAAAGTATCAAACAGGTAAAGAGAATTATTGATATACACTGATATATTTAGGAAATAAGATGCACCATTAAATACCAGTGTCCACAAATATAAGACAAAGTTTCTCCATCCTTGAAGAGTCCTGACCATCCATTTTCAAGCCCGGCCAACTTCACATTAAGGATTATCTGTGATGCAGAGTCAGGGCTGGATTACAGGCTTTAGTAACCGCTGAGTGACAGGGCTAAACCAGTGTCTTAGGGATGAGAAGATGTAAGGCTCCTGGTGGAGGACAGGCATGATGGGCAAGGGTGGCATAGAAAGCCAGTGCCAAGCAGCTTGAACTTTATTGGTGACATGAGCAGAGAGTGCGTCCAGTGTGAAGGAGGATATGCATCGAGAAAGGAATTCAATAACAGGAAAGCAGCACTGATAGAAACAATCTGTGGAATAGTGAAACCCACCCTTACAACTGTTATTTTTGGCTTGCTATAACCATTCCTTATTATGCATGCTTTCTTAGTTCTATGACGCACTGGCTAGCAACCAATTCACCCCAAGGTGTTTGGACTGTTTTTCACTGAAAGGAGCATGTTGCAGATTTACTACAGGCTGGAGCTGAAGTTGGGACGCTGGGAGAAGTAGTAAAGAGATGACAGGCTGACGTACAGCATGCAGAGATAAGACTCGAGCTAAAACACTGCCCATTTCTGTTCCATTTCCCCTCCTGGGTCAAGTCATGTGGGTAGTGAGAGAGTGTATGTTTAGAAAGAAAGACTCTGTCTCCACCTCTGCTGTTCTCCACGTGTCATCTCTCTGAAGTCTTCCCTGAGAGCATATAGAAGAGGCAGCCAGAGCAGCATTCCTACCTTCCACATCTCTGGGGAGTTTCTTCCTTTTCCATCAGCCTTTCCAAACAAGGGTGTGTTGCCTAGCCAAAGGTACAAAAAAAATCAACATTCACACATTTCTGAAGTTCTGTGATCTCAGGCCATACCACTTACTTTGGTTAGGCATCTGTTTAATTAATGGTTATTTCTTGTATCATATAGATGTTTCTTAACTATGTAAGTGCTCCAAAAATAATTTTTGTTAGAGAGTTGAAGCTCTAATTCTGGCAGTGATAAACAATGTTTGTTGGTAAATAGCATGCAGAGAGTCCACAGTAGTGAGTGTGTAGAAGCAGCACTCGGATGGAGAGGCAGGTTGAATGAGCAGCAGGAAGTGGACTGATGAGGCCTGACACAGATAAATGAGGCTAATCTTTGGACTACGCTATGATGCTCTATTCTAGGCATGGAGTGCAAGAGAGAGAGAGAGAGAGAGAGAGAGAGAGAGAGAGAGAGAGAGAGAGAGCCACTACATAACCAGTATCCTGATTTGTATCACAAAATTGAATTATGATAATCAAACTGCCATTAAACAGTCATATGAGGTTGTGGATAGATGGAGGGAAGAGCAGATGGATAGAAGGAATAAGGGACGGAAGGAATGGATGAATGGAAGGATAATAAGATGGAATGGTAGTAAATGGGTAGATGAAGAGAAAGGTGACTAGATGGAAGGGAGGAAGGATGGATGGATGGATGGGTGGATAGATAAATGGATGAGAGGTAGGGTGGATGAATAGACTGGAGTAAGGGAGGAAAGGTATTTATGGATGGAAGGATGAATAGATGGACAGAGGGAGGGGAACAGGATGAATGGATAGGTAAAAATAAAGTCAAAAGGAAGGCTGGTTTTATGTAAGATTGTATGGATGGATGTATCAAAATCAGGAAGGGGAAGAGCTAAATAGATAGAAATGAGAAATTAGGAAATTATGTGGCGCAAAAGGAAGGATGAATAGAAGAAGATGAAACAGGTAGAAGATAGGGTTGGAAGGATGAGTAGATTTCATGAGTTAATAATTTAAGGATGGATGAAGTAAAGGAATGAAGATATAGTGGATAGATGGAGGATAGCAATGAATATAGGCTGGATGGATGGAGGATAGGAATGAAGATAGGCTGGATGGATGGAGGATAGGAATGAAGATAGGCTGGATGGATGGAGGATAGGAATGAAGATAGAGTGGATGGATGGAGGATAGGAATGAAGATAGGCTGGATGGATGGAGGATAGGAATGAAGATAGGCTGGATGGATGGAG
>JANDJT010000141.1:1707326-1724110 GCA_024331685.1 Stegophilus panzeri | reverse complement strand
TATATGTGTGTATATATAGACTATATATACAGTATAACATTTTTGACAGTTTATTGGGATATATGTACGATTCTACGTAACTATGCAAATCTTTCTTTCTACATAATTGATTACATCTTAAAGACTAAAAATATACACTTACTTCTCTGATATCATAAATCTCTCAATAACACGAGCTCGTTTTTCCACGTGTCTAAATAATAGATTGAGAGATTAGATTTTGTATGAAAATCTTGTTCTATGGAAGTTCGCAGCATGAAGGTCTCATTCCCTGCACAAAGACGGCTCACATTTATTCACACCTGACCTTGACAGGGCTAGACAGAAAGGTGTGGAGAGTCTCTTTTTCTGAGCCTGTCTGACTGAAGCAGAGAGCAAGCACGCACATACACACAAATGCACACACGCGCACACACACACACACACACACACACACACACGTGGGTATACTGTAAGCCCAAGGAAAACAGATGTGTGATAAACCGACCGCTGTGTTGGCATAGAGGACCAATGACTCTTTCTGCTCTTTCTCTTTTACTCTGTTCATCATGGAAATCCATATTGAGTGTAGTAAAATAAACTCACTCCACAGTGGATTATTCTCCAGTTAAACTGGAGAGGGTTGTGATTGTGCTTAGTTACAGTTACATGTATATAGCGCTTTTCTAGACACTGAAAGGGCTTTACATCGTATGGGGGGGTCTCCTCAACCACCACTAGTGTGTAGCATCCACCTGGATGATGCAACGGCAGCCATAGTGCACCAGAACGCCCACCACACACCAGCTATTAGTGGAGAGGAGAGAGTGATGTAGCCAATTCAGAGATGGAGATTATTAGGGGACAGTGGGGGAATTTCACCAGGACAGAGATTTGATAGGACAGAAGAAGAAATGGTGCTGATTTGGTGCTGGGTTTTGTTATTAGCATGCTGGTAAGAGGGAAAACTATGAAAGTGCTAGTTTCAGCTTTTTTAAAAAAATTATTATTCTTTTCATAGCATGTCCCCTGATTTCGGCCGTCTGTTTTTATCATCTAGAGAAGACAGCAGGATTAGCTATGATGAATGAAAGCAATCTGTGTCCATGTTATATCTGTTATCCTAGTCTGGACAATGCTAGCTAGCTATCAGTAAAGCAGACTTGTTAGCTAATAGTTAGCTAGGTAGATGCAGACTAGTTAGCATCTAGCCTGCAGTGTAATTATAGATTGAAAATATGAGTTGCTCTTCTGCTTTAGTTAAGATTTAGTTAAGATGCTAGAAAAGTTCTTCCATCTTGTATTTAGTACACCAGTAAATAAGAAATGGTGCATGTAAACTGTTAATGTGTCTTAACAAACTAGCTGCAGCTTTTTTCCTTTTTTTTTTTGTATTACTGTAAGACATATATAGACACACACTCTAGTTTATACCACAACAGCCTTAACCATGCTGGAGTGCAAACAGTGTTTTAAATTGCATTCTAATTATAATTATCATTAAAATGATTTGTAAAGTGTTGTATTTTAGACGTTGATGTATACCTGTTTGTATGCAGTGAGCTGAACTTTTTTGGTAATATCAATAATAATAGTTAGCTGATGTTATCTACACTGCTACAGTGAAGGAAATATGTATATAAACAGGCTGTAGATATAGATGCTTCAAAAAAATGTTCTGTAAATTTTATACTGGATATTTGCACTGGAAGTATAAAATAATAATAAAAAAAACAACCCAAAACAACAAAAACAATTATGATTCTTATACGTTTTTTTCATCAAGATAGTCTTCACAAATTTAACACAACTTTTATGAATTTTGAAGGCTAAATACAATCGCCAGAAGTAAAAAGCTAAAATTAGGCTATAATAAACGAGCTACACCACGGTCGCATGACTTCAAAGCTTCCAATAGAATTTATTGCACTACAATTTGAAAAAAATCTGCAATTGGAAAGTACGATAAATCGATAATGTACAAGTTGGAAAGTTTGAGCTGGAATAGCTTTCAAGAGCACGAGTATAAACACAATGAGGCTGTAGTAGATGAGTTTTTCTGTTCGGCATGATGACGTTTAATGTCCCCGACAACCTCTGTACTCTCATTTAGCCACTTGTTAGCAACAGCCACGTAAAAGCTTAACAAAGTCACGAGTCGGGTATTACTGATGTACTTTATGTTGTAGAATAAAATGTGAAAATATCTTGAGCTTGGATTTTTTATCCAATATTCAAAAATATGACTTCAAATAGAAGTGAGGTATGCTATGTGGGGATATTATAGACCTAGCTGATTGATAGGAGTGGGCAATGTGATCAAAATATCATATCATAATAGACTATACATCTACTCATTCGTACCACCGCAATAAATTACATTTAAGGTTTGGTATGAAAAGGCAAGCAAAATACATGCATGAGCACGATAATATTCATACATGTCACAGATTTGTGCTAAACCTGGCAAGGCTACAGTTTTAGCACACATACTGGCTCTATTAAATAGAACATCAATATAGGCCTTGTTTCTATCATTCTGATAGAAAAGCTCACTGCATTTGTTAGCCTGGCTGTACTTTATTTTCAAAGAAACAGATCAGAGTGACCCCGAGCCGAGCTGGAGAGGACAGCGTCTGCTTGCAGAAGTGCGCACTCCAGGGAATGTGCTTCTGTGCAGCGCTGTAGTTCAGGGGTCACAGATGGTTTGGGTACAGTGGGAGGGCTGCTGTTCCCGTTGCTCTGCAGATTATATCAGAACGTGCATGCCAGAGAGGGGCTGGAGGATCCTCTTTTTCCTCTGGGGAAAATAATTTGATTTGCATGCTTATATTCCCATAAACTTATTTACGCCTTGCACAGGATTGGCTAGCTTTAGTCCCGGTGTGAGCACAGCTTTGGCGTCTTGCACACAGTTAGTGATAAATAGATAATGGGCTACAGTGTGCTGCAGAGTGTTGGGATATTTCCCTGAAGTGCTTTTCGCACCATTATGAGAACCCCCAACCCCCCCAACCCCCCCCTCCAAAGAAACAGAATAAATTCTCACTTTGGTTTTCCCCATGCTGAATCAGAGAGTTCACACAAAACGAGAGCAGCAGCTTCCAAATGATTTTTTATTTTTTAAAAACCCAACCAAATGATATGTTCCAGATCTCACTTTTACTTCTAAAAGCTGTTGGATTAGCGGTTTACACTAAACTGCAAAGTGTGTGCTGGGTTATAAAACCGCTTGCCAAGTATAGCGTATGACCTCTCCATTAACACTGGTATTTCTTCAACTTGCCTGCTGCTTCTAGGGAAATTATGCACTTCTTGATTTTGTTTTTTCATCTTCTAAAAGTTTTTTTTTTTTTTCCTACCCGGAGTCATCCTAATCTCCTGCTTTAGTCATTCTGAACTAGACGCGAGAGTTCTTTTGTTTGAATGGTCGATGTTTGCTCTTTTCATGGTAAATGGTTGCCTGACCTCGCAGTTTGCTTTATTGACTGTCCACAAGCACTGTGTCCAAGTTACACTCCTTTTTTTCCCCTTCCTTCTTTTCTGTGAATTATTCAGAAAAAAGGGGACATTTTCCAGCAGCTTTTGCCGTTGGCTAATGCCTCTGGTGTTCCAAGAGATGATGAAATGATACCATTGCTGCCATGCACGCAAAGCATAATGAATGCTTTTCTCACACAACACATTTTAATGGTTTTGATTATTAAATTTGCTCACCTCTCACAGAGCACTATAATCACATTAGCTGCTTTAGTAAGGGTCTGGTTTAAAAGATTTCTCCTTCTAAAAGGTCCTACTCTTAATGGCTTCTCCTTTTAAAAGGTCTCGTTTACTGGTATCTTCTCCTTCTTAAAAGGTCCTCCACTTGGTGCTAAAACGAACTGATCATCTGTTTAATGACTAGGGCGTTTAGAAAAAGATGCAGATGCTTGGTGTTTGACTTTTGCATCGCCTGTGAAGACACTAGAGTAGCTGTAGACACATTTGCTAAACGCACACTGCAATTCTCTCGGAGTTAATTAATGGGCTTCAGATCTTTTTCTCAATTACGTATCAATTAACCCTCTGCTCCGGTGCAGCTCCGCAGGCCTGCCTGGTCTGTCCCTCTGTGAAACGACCTTTCTCTCTCTATAGCTTTTAATAACAGAATCGAGCTGAGAAGGAGGCGGAGCTCTGGGTTGGAGGGAGTCCCGCTCCCTTTTTACAACTGCGGGATTGTTTCTTTAAAAAAAAAAAAAATCCTCCTCTGTCCCACTTTTAAGCCTTTCATCCTCAAAAAGGTTTGACAGGGAGTGTGTGAGGACACGCTGCTCATCTGTGAGTCATCCGCAGCATGCAATCAACACTTTAGTAATAAGTATGAAGAATGCAATTACAGTTTTAATAAGAATGTTTTTAAAAAATTTTTATTGAAGCTCCTTTCTCACATTGCTTTGACTGTATGCAGTGGCTGCTTGTTCATAAGGGCAGGTCTGGCAGAGGACCACCATATAAAGTGTATCAGCTAATTTTCATAAAGTCCACATTCACAACGTTAATGACAAAACAATTTGAAAGAATTACACTATTTGACAGCTGTAAAAGATATTGCTTTGATCTGCTCACCTTTTTAGATTATGAGAAACACATCCATTTTCTGTAAGCCTTATCCTACATAGGGTCCTCAGGAGCCTGGAGCCTATCCCCGGGGAGTCAAGGCACAAGGTTGGGGACACACTGGATGAGATGACACCCCATCGCAGAGCACAGTCGCACACACATTACGGACAATTTAGATGCCAATCAGTCTACAAGTCATGTCTTTGGACTGGGGGAGGAAATGGGAGTACCCGGAGAAACGCTCCAAAGCACGGGGACATGCAAACTCCATGCACACAGTGTGGAGATGGGAATTGAACCCCCAACCCCGGAGGTGTGAGGCAAACATGCTAGCCACTAAGCCACAGTGCCCACCCCCCATGATGAGAAGCCATTTAGCTTAAACTGAGTTATGAGTTATTACTGCTCCTAGTGTTCAAAACTGGGATCTGCAACATGGCGTAATAGTGGTCCATTAGGGCAGGAACCACGCTGCCCTAGCATCAGTGGACCCCACAGATGACGACAAGGTTGCCAGATTGGGATAGTTAAAAAATGTTTTGCGGCTGCCAAGATCGTGTTTATTGATGATTGTTAAACCTATTTTGAGATATCTTTGCTAGTTTCAAGCTTGTTCTGTTGGCAGATTTTTCTCATTCTAAGCATTAGTTTCTGCAATGAAGGAAAATTATCTGCAAATAGATAAGAAAATGTAAAGCTTGAAATGTATAAAGGCTGAATAATCTTACATTTGATTCATACTAATCTCATAATAATAATAAATATTATTAATATAAACTTGCCCTTAGTCAAGATATGTTCACTTGCTTAGATATTTGTTGCAGTGTTACTGGCTGTGAAAATGATTCTGCACCATCACATCACCATCAAAACAGAGAAAAGCGTCCACGTGTTCTGGACGAGCCGGGATGTAGTAATTTTCTTTAATTGCAGTTCTGTCTACTGCTAGAGGATCTTTATATTATAATAACTGCATGTTATGGTAGAACCTGTTAAAGAACTCAGCCAAGATTCTTTTTGGGATCATGTCATACGGTATGACAAGTAATAATCTTAAAAGAATGCTGAAATCACACAGTCTAAAATCAGCTTTACACACACAGCAGGTTTACACAGTGGGTGTCACTGACGGTAGAGACACAGATTTCTCTAGAATGTTTTTAGGCCTTGACGTTTTGGCCAAACTCCAGCAGACCTCACGTCTCAGCAGATATTGTTAGCCTGGGTGTGCATTAAGTAATGGCATTGTGTGTAATGCCTGTGTGTGTGTGTGTGTGTGTGTGTGTGTGTGTGTGCTCCTGCTGTCACCTCAACCTTCATTACATAAGCAGGGTGGTCATATACAGGCCTCTGGGGAGGAGCGTGTGAAGGCTTTTGACATGTCTCATATACAACACTACGCGCACACACACACACACACACACACACACACACACACAAAACCAAACACAGGTGGATAGGACATCCAAGGACACATGCACTCTATAATTGTCCATTTCAGCATGATTTTCCTGTGACTCCCACTGAATCACTGATTACACTACAGAGGGAGGTACAGAAGAATCAAGTGCAATAATAAACATATTAATAAACAAGTTTTACTCCTGATGAAAGATCACGAGACATGCAGTCACATGCAGCACATCGCACACAGCACAGCCCTTGCTACCCTGAAGAAATATCTTCATGCTGTATGTGTTTAGCATCTGTAGATGTCACTGTGCTGTCTGGTGCCTGAATTAGTAGTGATATTTTGGCAGGTCACTTCCCTTTTCCTCTCTCTCTCTCTCTCTGTGTGTATGTGTGTGTGTGTGTGTGTGTGTGTGTGTGTGTGTGTGCGTGCATGTGTGTGTTTTGCGTGTACACTGTGCGAGTGTACAAGTCCAGTGTTTTAATCCTAAATCATTAGCTACTTCCCTTATTAAATTCATGATTTAATCCATTTTCTGTGACAGAAATAGAGAACCCGATGCAGAAATGCATTTATTGTCTTTAAAAGAGACGGGTTCTTTTTTCACTCTTGTGCCATCCATACATGCAGGAACTGAAAATAGCATCATTCTAACTGAGAAAGAGGCAAGGTCAGAAAAGAGAAAATGGCTTTCAGTTAAAGAAAGATCGAGCAGATGTCAGATGGAATACCTAACATGAATTAGATAGACTGTATAGCGCATCTCTTTTGTCTGGTTGTATGATGGAGAAAGAGGGTGATGGCACAGGAGTGTGAAAGCACATTTTTTGCAGCAGTCCTAATGCCTCAGTGAAAGCCTTAATCCAGTATTATACCTGCTGTGGATTTGGGTGTGGGATTACGCTGCTCTGTGCGGCTGGTTTGGGGAGCTGGCATTGGGCATGTTGTTAAATAAAGCTTTCTGAATGGTAGACAAGCCCCGTCTGTCAGTCTGTCTGTCTGTCCACTGTGTTTGATTTGGCAAACTGATGATTTATCAATATTACAGTAAATTATTTAAAGATACACCGAGAATATCACAGGTATTGTTAGTACTTTTATAATGCTGACCAGCTGAATGGTTGCCTCACTGTAAAAAGATTTATAACGTATTTTTGTACCCATTGTTTCTGTTTTTTTTTTTTCTTTAATAATGACATTCTCAAGAAAATATGATATGATATGATAGGATATGATATAATCTAATATAATATTGTGATTTTATTCCTGATATTACAATTAAACTTGCAGCCTGCTTAATTTTTAACAGTTATTATAGATAAAAATATGCACTTAAGTATGGAAATTAGGTACTAGATCATTACATATGAGGAATGTGCGATATACACTTACAATTATATCACAGTTTTTTTGCGGTAACGATATAAATGATGATATGAAAATAGTAACAGTCAACACAACACAACTTTTTGGCCACAAGTCACATCAGCATACAGTCTTGAGAGCTGTGCAAACACAAACATTGATCCAAAAAACTTAACCCTGACCATCATCAAATACTAAACTATACCAATTATGTAGGTTAAAAAATAGAAAATGAATTTTATTCACAAATTAAAATTCCAGTGAAAATGCAAAACCAATACTATCAGGATTCATAAATTAACCCCAGGAAAAATAAATGGAAATGTATCTGATCTACTTCCGTATTGCGGAGGAAGCTCCTTTTGTTGGGGATTAGTTGTTCTTCCTCAACTAGGGTTGGGACGCTGCCTTCCGCCATGCTTATTCTCATTCTGTGTGTGAGATGGCCATGTTGCAGTACATAAATACATCAGTATCGTGGGATGCCAAATTCTTATCATGAGGAGGATATCATGGATGATCATTTGCATATCAGAACTCTCTTTTTCAACAAATAGGTGATTTTTGTTTTAGTGTAATAACACACCCATTGGACAGACCTTCTCATAACAGTTCATCAAAACAGTATATCATGAAACTATTAGAAAAAACAACACCATTAGCATTCACATGTATGATAAGTGTTAGGATATTAAGAGAATCCACTATGTCGAAGTCTGGCTTTAATACGTCTGAAGCAGTGTGGGAAATGGTGTGCATGTTTCTACTTTGAAGGCTGAGAAAAATGACTTGGCACATTTTGCAGTCATTTTGAGCAAACAGCGATAAGCTTCAGGCCAGTAACCAGCACTATTTCAGGAAACAGTTAATCGTTAATCGTTGAAATTTTGAGACTTAAGAAAATGTCTTTACATCAAACAAAATATGATACCCGAAAATAATGTGTGTTAATGTACGTTTAGATAAAAGCCTAAAAAGAAATGTTTTTTAACCAATTGTCTATTCTTACAATATTTTTACATAAGTTATACTTTGAAATGTTTTTAAAACCTGAAGTATTGACCATTTTCAACAGGCCTTAAATGTGGCTGATTTTACTGGCACATTATCAGTAAATACACATCAAGTAATGTGACATGATATTTTTTATGCCATATCTCCAGTTGCCAGTGTGTGTGAATGTAATGTCACACCAGAGTACATACTGTCAAAATTCTGAACTTCTGAAATAGAAAATGGAGCGCACATATCACACAATGACCATGTTTTAGTGCGTGATGTCTGTCGAGATATTGTTTGGAATAAACATAAAAATGTACAAATAAATATTAGTTAAGGTTTCCATAAGACTATGCAACTCCTATTTGCTTGTCCTATTTGCCAGTGCGTTTTCTCATTTGCTCAGCTTGCTTCCAGGATTTGCCTCTTGTTCTGTTTTACTCAGTAGGTTTGGATTTGTGTGCATGGTGTGGCTGCATTTTGCAGAAGAGCAAAAACGCTTGCCAGGTGTGTTTGGTGCTACAGGCAGGATGTTCAGGTACAGGTACAGTCAGTGGACTTCGAGCTGGCTGATGGGGCATGTGCTTATGATTATGAAACATAGTCAGGGCTTGGTGTTCTTAGCTCCTGGACTTTGGCTTGCTTGCTTGGTAACTGAAAACTACAAAAACTGAGCCATCAATCAACAGGCTCTCAGCTTGTACATATCAAAAGCCCGGTTAAGGTCCAGACATGAGGTTTTTTTATACTCGGCTATCTGGAAAAATTGTTTCTGGGTCCAACACATCCATCACCAATCCATCCGTGCATCCATCCACACAGCCAAATTGGCTGGACTGAATATTTCAGAAACTGCTGATCTCCAGGGATTTTCACACACAGCAATGTCTAGAATGGTGCGAAAAACCAAAAAACATCCAGTGAGTGGTGGTTCTGTGGGCAGAAAGCCTTGCTGATGAGAGATCAGAGGAGAATGGCCAGAGTGGTTCGAGATGACAGGAAGTCAATGGCAAGTCAGATAATCACTCTTTACAACCTAGGTGAGCAGAAAAGCATCTCAGAATGCACACTGTGGCAAACCATGAGGCAAATGGGCTACAACTACAGATCTATTTATCTATCTGTCTGTTTGTCTTTAATTGTGATTGATTTGAATATTTCACATGCTTTTAATAAACCATGTTACTGTAAACTCCTGTGCTGTAAGATTAAATTACGGAACTGAGAGTGAGAGAGAGAGAGAGAGAGAGAGAGAGAGAGATGCACAAAAAGGAAAGATATGCGGGTAGCCTTAGAGGGGTGGTGATGGACGAAGACATGAGGATTCTGACAGTGAACACAGATTTGATGAGAAGACAAACAGACTGACAGGGATTGTAGGATTAACCTGAGAGAAAGTTAAGGCAGCGTGAGATACAGAGCCCAAGCCAAGAAAAAGACAAAAGGTGTGTCAGATGGAGAAAGACTATTAAAGTGTGTGTGCGTGTGTGTGAGAGCAAGAGTGTGAGAGACAGAGAGAGAGAGCGAGAGAGACAGAGAGTTAAAAGTAAAGATCTCATGGCCTATCATTCTGTAATATAAACACAACTGTTTTTGTGCAGGAGAGATAAACTTCACTGTACTGAGAATTTAACAAAACCATTTGGAACAATACACACGCACACACACACCCACACACACCCACACACCCACACACACACTTCAGAATGTGGGTTGTTGGGAGTTCTTGTGTTTACAGAATAGTGAAGTTTCTCTCCTGTTGTCTTTCTTCAGGATTATATTCTTATACACCAGATAAGTGTGGAATGTAGCTGTTGTTCTTAAACTTCACATATTTTGGGAATTTCACTTACTGGTGTCATAATAAATGCCGATAGCCAATAATTAGCCACTTACCAACTTTGGGAAAGAGTCAGTGTTTGTATGTCCCTGAGGACACCATATGCTCAGCTGAGGTGATGGTAATACAGTGGGTAGTGTTGTTGCCTAAATGCTCCAGGGTCCTTGGTTTGACCTTGACCTCAGGGTAATTTGTGTGTATGTAGTTTCACACGACCTCCCCATGTGCTCAATGGGTTTTCTCTGGGTACATCTCACAAAACATGCCAGTAGGTGGATTGACTATTCTAATTTGCTTCTAGGTGTAAAGGAGCATATGGATGTGTACGCATGTTGCCCTGTGATGGACCGGTGTCTCATCCAGGGTGTATTCCCACCTCATGCCCAGTGTTCCCAGGATAGGCTCCAGATCCACTACGACCATGACCAGGCTAAATCGGTTACTGAAGATACATTATTGAAAGCTATCTGCACTCTTTCATTCCATTTAACACTCTTTAACATTTAACAGTAGAAGCAGTTTATGAAGCTGGAACTATAAACTATGCAAAAAGCCCTGACGATATTAGGATATTGAGGAGACAAGGCTTGTTGGCGGCAGAGGAATCCCCATCAATGCTGTTGACATTGAGTTCTACTTGTTTTTTCTTGACTGCTTTTAAGTTCAGCAGGACTTTATTGGAAGTAGATGACACCATCTAACCACATGTATAAATCAGTATTAGAAACGTGCTCACATCAGCTGCTCTTCTACCTCAGAAATTGAAATAAGTTCCTTTCCTGTGGACTAGTTCAACAAACAGACTTCATATAAAACCATAATGAACTTTCCTTTACTTTCGCACTATCCGTTGTTACCCAGATGAGGATGGGTTCCCTTCTGAGTCTGGTTCCTCTCAAGGTTTCTTCCTCATAACCTCTTAGGGAGTTTTTCCTTGCCACCGTCGCCATCGGCTTGCTGAATTGGGATAAATTCACACATTTAAAATCTGTATCCCGTGTTTATATATTTCTGTAAAGCTGCTTTGAGACGATGCCCATTGTAAAAAGCGCTATACAAATAAAATTGAATTGAATTTAATTGAATTCCTGCTCACTCTGTATACTTCAACTTGTGGCTTTTCTTCCTTATTTGAGTGCCAAATATGGTTGTGTGCTGTATGATTGGTTGGAATTGTGGCTTTACTGCATTCAGCCTAAATTGCATAGAGTTGAGAAAACGTTGCTTGCTTCTCTGACTCAGCTCTCACTTGCTGCTGTTCCTGGCATAACACATCCATTTTGTGCACTTACATGGAAAATGCACAATCTCATGTCACTTGCTAGCATGAATGCATGGTTATAGTTTTTTAACTGCATTCATGAGTCACTTTATTTGGAACACAATACTAATTCTAGAAATGCTGAACTGTTGACAGAAGGCAGGATGGATTCATGTTGTTGACACCAAATTCTGACTCCATGTCACAGCAGAAATCAAGATTCATCAGACCAGGTGATGTTTTTCCAATCTTCAACTGTCCAGTTGTGGTGAGCCTGTGCCTCAGATTCCTGTTCTTTGCCCGAGTAGAACCAGTGTGGCCCTCTGCTTTTGTAGAACATAAGTCTCAAGGTTTGATATGTTGTGCATTCTGAGATGCTTTTCTTGCCATCATGGTTGTAAAGAGTGGTTTTATGAGTTACCAAACAGTAGCTTTCCTGTCAGCTTGAACCGATCTGGACATTCTCCACAGTCTTATCAGCAAGGCATTTCTACCCACAGAACTGCCAGAACTGGATGTGTTTTTGTTTTTCGCACCGTTATGTGTAATCTCTAGAGACTGTTGTGTGTGAAAATCCCAGAAGATCGACAGTTTCTGAGAAACTCAACCCAGCTCATCTGGGACCGACAACCACGCCACTGTCAAAGTCACTGAGATCACGTTTTCTGCGTTTTTGATGTTTGGTGTGAACATTAACTGAAGCTCTTGACCTGTATTGGTATGATTTTATGCATTGTGTTGCTGCCACATGATTGGTTGATTTGGATCATTGCATGAATAAGCAGGTGTACAGGTTTGCCTAATAAAGTGGCTGGTGAGTCTATAGGTACATTGTATCCAAGGATATAGATTCCTAGAATGTATTCTTGGGAAAAGAAGTACATACATTTCGAAAACATTTTAACTATTAGTTCACTCTTCTCGGACTTCCTACCTATCTAGTAGTTTCTATACAGCTGCTATGCCCTGATATAAGAAGAGGAATTGCTTTTTAGGTCTATGTAAAGAAATGGGAGAAGACCCTCTCCTTTCTGAAATCCTAGCAGTCTGAGGTGGCGTCTGGTCTCGGGCTAAAAATAGACCTAAAATCTGCATGTTAAGTTGCCCTCAACACGGAGACAGAAGAAAGGAAATGGAACAAGAGCAAAAACCTTACGAGGAACTACAGTGACTTACAGCGAGTTTCTTTCTGCAGAGTTACCTTGGCTACTGCGTCTCTTGTGAGCTGTCACTGACTGCCCTAAACTGTCCTAGCAACAGACAGGCAGATGGCATAGCAACCGGGAGAGAGGGAGACACTTGGGTCAAGGTTTGTCTATGCAGTTTTCAAGTTTTTAAAACTCCGTTTAAATGAGATTGTACAAATATTTCACTGGAATTTCCTGATGTTCTATTACATGCATATATCGAGCATTCCATCTCCCCGTGGATACATTCTTCTGGTTTTACTCAGTCAACACTGAGAGCATGTTTAAAAATGTGACTCCTAAATGAATGGGGTTCATCCATTTTCTAAAGTTTCCCAGTGGAGAAATTATCATTGAGCAGCAGAACATTTGTGGCTAAAACATGTCATTAAGAATGTTGTTCCTCACCGGTTCATGACCACCTGAAGTGTCTCATGTGACTCATCTACAGAGGTCACTACACTGATTCAAATTTAAAACACTCGTCCTTGCACTACATATATCTGTGCACCTTGGTTTATAACTACACACCCATGTCTTCATCATTTCTGAGAGCTCATTGTGCTGACATTTTCTGCTTGTATACTTGGTTCCATTTTAAATTTGTCTTTTTAGATAACAAAAAAACCACTCCACGCTTGTACAAGCCACAATTAATCTCTAGTCTTTTACATTATGGATCATTACAGAACCTCCTAGTGCTTTATTTTGTAGTACTTGATATCATCTTTTTGTCATTTTTGTAAGTTGATCTGGATAAAATCGTCTGCCATATGACTAAATGCAAACATAAATGTGAACATCACACAGCATATTTGTATAGGATGTACTGGCATGTAACCTAATCTGTATTGTAGTGGAAACCAACCAACCACAAAACACTCAGTTCATAATGGTGACCATCCATATTTTTTCCATACTGCTTATCCTACACAAGGTCACAGGGAGTCTGAAGCCTATCCCAGAGAACTTGGGGGATAACTCGGTGGACACCCTGGACAGGGTCCCAACCCATCACAGGGCACAAATCACATACCATTGGACTATTTGGAAATGCCAATCAGCCTACAACACATATGTGGAGTACCCAGAGGAAACCCCTAAAGAACATGCAATCTTCGCACACAGGGCAGTGACAGGATTCAAACCCCCAACCCTGGAGGTGCGAGGCAAGCATGCTAACCACTAAGCCACCGTGCCCCGTAATGGTGGGCAAAAAATAGCTACAAAAATAGCATAAAAGAAAAAGGTATTTAGTGTTATAAAAGTACTGATGATATTCACAAAGTCTAATAAAAGTGTGCCAGTTTGAATCCTCATGATGCCACAGCCATTTGTAGCCGGAAACCAAGGGAGGGGTGGCATACTCTCTCTCCCCTGTCAGTCACAGTGACGCTAGCCAATCGTAGGTGTCCCTGAGCTCAAGTAGGAGGAAGGAGGGTAGATAGCACTTTCGAGTGTGTTGTGCTGGCCAGTGATGCAGCATGACCAGCAGTTCAAACAGATGCGGTGTGCAAAAATTTTGTGGGCAGTTAGCTCATATGGTAGAGCAGGTTGTCCACTAATCATAGGGTGGATGGCTTGATTCCCAGCCCACATGACTCCACATGCTGAAGTGTCTTTTGGCAAAACGCTGAACCCCAACTTGCTCCTGATGGCAAGTTAGCACCTTGCATGGCATCTCTGCTACCATTGGTGTGTGTCTGTGTGTGTGAATGGGTGAATGAGACTCTTTGTAGAACTGCTAAGGTTAAAAAAGCGCTATATAAGTGCAGACCATTTACCAAAATTTGTAACACAATATCATATTGCACACACCTAATACATAAATAAATATAATTTACCATATAATATAAGTTAATGCTAAAACATTAGTGCATTTTAAAATGTGTGAGGCACTAAAATGTACATTTTGCATGACTTATAATGGATGACTCATAGAAAAAAGGATGATTTCAGACATGAGATGTTGAATGGGTTCACACGTTAACGCAAACAATAAGATTTTTTGAAGTAGTTGAATGATTATATTTCAAGGTCAAGTATACAGTAGTTATAGTGGGCTAGGGTAGACAGCAATGCTGTCAAAGTTATTTATCTGAAACATGCATATAGGTTGTTGTGAAGGCCACTTTATCTCTGTTTGAAATGTCTGTTTTTTAATTTCATTTTATTTTACACACATACTATATATGTAAATATAACATCAAATGGCACCCCAGCCATGGCATCACCCAGGAGGGCCTGCTTAATTACTTGACAAGTTAATGTAGGAGTATTAAATGAGGTAGAATGATAAACTGTGTGGTGCTGTAATCCTCCTGGACTGCAGCATCCTGCTACGTACAAACATACTGCATTATGAATGACTTCATATGTTCAGTCAAACAGTCATAAAAAGTGTGAACTGGGTGGAGTTTTTCTGTGTAATACAATAGTAGAGGGGTATGAGGCCATGGGGAAGTAGGAGGTACATACCGTCTGTCTGGGCTGCTCTCATTACTCTAGTCAGGTTAAGTGAGAAATGAAACTGCCACCCACAACTGCTGACTCAGGAGAAAACACTGGCTCTGTGTGTGTGTGTGTGTGTGTGTGTGTGTGTGTGTGTGTGGACATGTTTTTATATCTTGGTGGAACAAAAGTTCCCACAAGGATAAGACCATCTGGACATCTGGACATAAACTGCAGCTTTTTTATACAAAAAAAGTCACAATGTTCTCTATTGATTACTGACGTTAAGGTTAGGGTTAGATTTATGTGTAGATTTAGGTGCCAGTGGAAGGTCCTCACAAACATGGACAAATGTGTTAATGTGTGTGTGTGCTTGTGTTTTTGCATGTGAGTACTTGTCTTATCTATTGCACAGGCTCCGGTCCCTCCCTCTGCAATGTTGCAGAAGTAAACTTTGTCACTAACTCTGTGGAACTGTGGTTAACTTGCTCATTGATTCGCTTCACAGAACTGTTACAACTCTAAAACTAATGCTGATTAATGCTCACCTCCCATCGCCTCATTTATTAACATGTTTAATATAACACAGGTGATGATACCTGGAAGGACAGCATATTAACCTTTTCATTTGCTGTATACTGTATGTTTTTTATTTATTTGCTTTATATACTTAAAGTACTAGTAGAAAGTAGTAGTAGTGGAGAGATTGACAGTGCTGTGAAAAAGTCCTGACTTCTGTTTTTGTGTATAGCTAATACTAAATAGTTTTAGATCTTCAAACGAAATACAACATAAAACAAAAGCAACCTGAGTAAACACACAATATAGTTTTTATTTTAAAATTTTTTTTATTGAAGCAAATAAAGTTATCCAACACCTATCACCCATGTGAAAATCTAGTTGCCCCCTTAAACTTAAAATCTGGTTGTACCACCTTTAGCAGCAATAACTGCAACCAAACGCTTCCGATAACTGGAGATCAGTCTTTCACTTACTTTTAGGACTAGGATTTACTCTTATGCTTTGGATCATTGTCTTGCTGCATAATCCAGTTGTGCTTTAGTTTCAACTTACCGACTGAAGACTAGACATTCTCCTTTAGGATTTTCTGGTAGAGAAGAATTCATGTTTCCCCTTAATTATTGCAAGTTGCCCAGACCCTGTAGCAGTAAAGCATCCCCACACCATCACACTGCCACCACCATGCTTGACTGTAGGTATGATGTTCTTTTTGTGGAATTCGGTGTTTGACTGTCTTCCAATCACTTCCACTTATGATTCATCAATCCACAGAACATTCTCCAAAAAGGTTTGAGGATCATCAAGTTGTGTTGTGGCAAAATTCAGACGAGCCTTAATGGGTTAGTAGGGGTTTTCGCCTCTCCACACTTCCATGGATACCATTTTTGCCCAGTGTCTTTCTGATAGTGGAGTCATGAACAGTGACCTTTATTCAAGAGATTCAAGAGAGGGCTGTAGGTCCTTTGATGTTGTCCTTGGCTCTTTTTTGCTGTGCTCCTTGAGGAAATTTGGAAGGTCAGCCACTTCTGGGAAGGTTCACTACTGTGCCGAGCTTTTCCATTTGGAGATAATAGCTCTCACTTTGGTTCTTTGAAGTCCCAGAGCCTTTGAAATAGCTTTGTAACCCTTCCCAGACTGATGTATTTCAATCACCTTCTTCCTCATCATTTC
>JANDJT010000141.1:1672738-1689361 GCA_024331685.1 Stegophilus panzeri | reverse complement strand
TTGCGCTCTCGCGTAATCACTGACGGGTAGAAATCCCGCAGAAGCGCAAAGCCGTAGTACGGCGCCCAGCAAAGCACCTATATGTGATATATATTGTATATAGTAGACTATACACTTATATCATATCGCCTGCTCCTATACTCCATGTACATACTGTATCAAGCTGGTCACTGAAACAGGTTTTAATTAGTCTGGATGGAGTTTCAGACTATACTAAATCCTTTCTGTGACTCATATGTCATGGACCTTTGTCCCAGGATTTGCTCCTGTGTAATTGAGTGCTGAGTGTGAATTATTAAAATGCCGTCTCTTCATGCCCGAGTCGGTTCTCCCGAGTGCCAGGATGTAGGACGAGCAAACCAGTTCACTGGGAAGCTAATCACAGGGGCAGAGCTGTGCTTTATAGCTATTTGGAGTGAACTGTTCCGGCTGACGAGCTCTGGTCCTGTTATGATTCTTTTACACTTTCAGCATGGTGTAACCCGTTCAACATAGGATTACTGCTTAGGCATATACTGTAGTTGATGCAGCAAGTGTGTATGAGTGTGTATGAGTGTGTGTGTGTGTGTGTGTGTGTGTGTGTGTGTGTGTGAATATATTTAAAATAAAGAAAGAAATATAAAAGAGCACTTTCTTGGATGCTTGGAAAGTCCTTACATTTGTAGTTTTCTGTTTCGTCACTCTGGAGCCCAGATCAATGTGTTCTTAATGAAGGTGAAGGTATAGAGATGTTCCTAGGTCATTTTTAGTGGTATTAGCAGTAGTAAAAACCTAATACAAATAATACAAAGTGTTGTTAGTAGTTCTGCCCTATTGCTGAACAGTAGGTTTTTGTGATATATTTGAAATGTCTTTTGGCTATGTCGATGGCCAGACTGTGGACATCTGCATTCAGATGGTATCTCAAGCTCATTATGCTGCAGTGATTAGACACTTCAGCAGTGCAGTATTTTTATAGTGTTAAAATATTTAAAATGAAATTTGCCTCTCTTGCGTAATCTCTCATGTGTAAGCTCTAAATGCTTCTCAACAGCTGACTTACAATTTAATCACTATTATTGCCACACACCAAAAGAATGATCTAGACTGTATAAATAATGAGATTAGTTATAGATTAGATTAGATTAGATTAGATTAGATGAAATCTAAATAGTCCCAATAACATTTCTCAGTTCACTAAAGATTTAAAAACAAACTTTTCTTGATTCACTTATACCTATTCTTAGTGACTGTGTAGACCAAAACATATGATTTACAACATTTTCATTCTCATCAAATTATTCAGTGAACCTTTTTGCCCTGTGGATGGGGGTGGGGTCATCCTGGAAGTGACCACTCCCATCAGGATAAAAGTGAACAGTCAGAATGACATTGTATTTGTGAATTTTCACATTTCTAAGGCAGACTTATTGACACCTTTCCCCCATGAGGCCCAGTTGGCAGTTTTTTTTTTTGAGAACCTGTCCACTTGGTGGGGTGTGGGTAAGGAGGTGGGGCTTCCAGAGAGTATCAGTTAATATTGGAGTTCAAATGTCAATTTTTCCAGATTCATACATCGATTGGCTAATCTGCATTTTTTTTATTTATTGTGAAAATAAGAAGACTGCTTTTTAAAAAAAAGTTATAATTGATGAGTATTATTGAGTGATAACTCAAACCAACATACTCCAGTGTTAAAATGCAGATCTGATAGTCATTTTAATATGAATATTTTTTAGTATTTTCCATCTCCTTCATTATTAGTGCCCCTTATCCCATGAGCAGTATTCACATTTTTAATGTTCTGTCTTTCATCTTTCCTCACAAGCCCCTTCTCCAGCCATACATAACTCACTCACTGCTGTCCTCCATCGCACACTTTATCTAACCATCTCAGTATCCCTCGCTCCCCTGCTGGCCCCCTGCCCTTCCTGAGCTTTATTGGCACAGCTGTGTGCAGTTTGCTATTCAAAGCACACATTTCATCACCTGCCAGAGTGGAATAACGGCAAGGCTCACACTTCGGACCTAGAGGAGGTGCCGTAGACTATACATTTCTTCTCCTGTTGTTTTTCCCTCAGTGGTTTTCTGCAAGTTTCCATCGTGACAGCCTTGGTGAACATGTGGGACAAGCTGCTGTCACTGTCACTGAGAAGGCAGGTGACAAATGGACCACTTCCAACCTACACTTGTAGGTACATTTATAAATGGCACCATCTCTTGGTTCTAGAAGAATCCTTGATGGGTTGTTTAACTCTGGAATGCCCCTGATATAACCACCCTTATATCCCGAAAAAGCGTCTTTGAGGCTCATTTATACAAAAAGAGACAGGAGAGTAGTGGTTATTTCTGTGATTGCACTTTTGGGGGGTATCAGATGGGAAAGCTCAGTATTTCATGGCATAATTGAGGGTGGTCTGTAATAAAATTATTAAGATGCATGAAAGGATACAGAGCGCTTCATGACCAAGGCAGCAGACATCAATCCTGCTCTCTCTCTCTCTCTCTCTCTGTCTCTCTCTCTCTCTCTCTCTGTCTCTCTCTCTCTCTCTCTCTCTCTCTCTCTCTCTCTGTCTCTCTCTCTCTCTCTCTCTCTCTCTCTCTCTCTCTCTGTGTCTCTCTCTCTCTCTCTCTGTCTCGCCCACACTTTCATATATTAATGTAATCTGTCATTGGCTTATTTGCTCAGGTTTTCTCTCGCTGTCTATATAATTAGTTTAAGTAGGATGCTGTTTATTCGGTTTGGTTTTATAGGTGCTGCCTTAATGTATTCCTCCATCTTTGTGTGTCTGTGAACACACATCTCAAGTGATTTGTATTCTGAAAACCCTGCTTATCTATTTTTAATAAATAGACTGCTTACTTTCATCCCCTTTCAACTCTTCTCTCAGACCGCCTACTATCAATTAATATTCATAAGCAGACCCTGATGATCATTAATATTCATTATTTGACTCACTAAATTTCCATAACATGTCAGCGTTTTGGATTTAGGGTTTATATTATCATTTTTATAAACCCTTATGTTTTAATCACTGAACCCCTCCCCCTCCCCCTTCTATTAAACGCATTGTACCTACAGAGTTGTCTTGTGATGTCACACAACTGCTATCTTCTCAAGGGAATAATGAAAATACTGCACCAACCAACATCGCAAATATTTCAATATAAACATATCTCACCTGGGGGTGGATTAGCACGTTCGCCTCGAATCCTGCATCCACCCTGTGTGCATGGAGCTTGCATGTTCTCCACGTGCTTCGGGGGTTTCCTCTAGGCACTCCAGTTTCCTCCCCCAGTCAAAAGATATTGTAAGTTGATTGGCATTTCCCAGTTGTCTGTAGTGTGTGAATGTGTGTGTGTGTGTGTGTGTGTGTGTGTGATTGTGCCCTGTGATTGGTTGGCACCCCTTCCAGGGTGTCCCTTGCCTTGTGCCCCAAGTTTCCTGGGATAGGCTCCAAGCTCCCCACAGCCCTGTGTAGGATAAGCAGTATGTAAAATGGATGTCTAACGTATTTCACGGTGAAGGTTTTTTTATAAGGTGTAAGTGGAAAATTAGATTCGTAGACGTGAGACTGAGTTGTAATGGCCAGAGACTGAGAGCGCACACACAAACACACACACACACACACACACACACAGATCTGCAGGGACGAGGGAAAATTGTAGGCTTAGCTTTGTTCTGGACTCCGGCTGCTAATCGATATCAAGACGTCACTTAAAAGCACAGGGTTTAGCAAGCAGAGCTGGATAACCACTGAGTCTCGGACTATGCTGTTGTGTAATTCTTTGTCTTGAAAATGAGCGCACTTCAATATCCTGACTTTGTATTGTGCAATACCTTTGGATCAGCAAATAGACATGCTAGTCCCTTGGTGCACTGCGACCTTTTTGATGCTCCCCATCGCTGATGTAATTAATCACCAAATCAAAACACCTGCACTCATGGTAAAAAAAAAGTGTGGAGCACAGCAGGTGCTGAGTACAGAGTAATCAGTAAATGCTCTTGACTTCCTCCTGCAGCACACATTCGCTGTGTAGTGTTTCCACTGCGTGTGCAACGGGAATCTCTCCTCCATGGCCAGTGTGAGAGCTGTGAGCTCTCCGAGAGGTGCTACTTTGTTGCTAAAAATACGAGGCGAGATCACAGCTTAGATGCTGATGATCATGTGGGAGAAGTTCCTCACCAGCCTGCAGGGTTACAGGAAAAAAAACCACACACACACAGTATACTGGATGAGTTGGTGCTGTGTGTGTGTGACCTGTGTACCTTCTGAGTGGCAAGATGGGAAATGTGGCATGTTTGCGTGTTGGGTCACACTGTTATACTACTTCATTATAATATTATAAAAGCATACACGGGAGAAGAAATCTGAGATTCAATTCATCCACAAAGGTGCTGAAAACACAGAACAACTTCAAATTCCATCAATAAACGATGATGCTGAACACTTATATGAAATTGTTTCCAATTTCTACCATCCATTCTAATATGGGAGTATTAGAGGAAAGAACATTGTGATTTATCAGTTGACTAAATCAATGTAGCGATTAGAAGTTAGATAAAACTAATTATATCACATTGCTTTTAAATTCTTGAATTGGCCAGAAGGTGTCGATTCATTTCCTATTTTCTCCAGCAGCTCTGCAATTCAGATCACAGATTTATATTAATACACTCAATCTGATATGTTATCATTTCTGTACTAAGATCATACACAGTAATTACTGATGTGTGGTGAAGTTTTCTGTGTGAAGACGTTCGCATCTCTACTGATGTAATTCAGCAACTCCCCATAGACTTCCTTTGTAAATGAGCTTCAAGTAAACAGGTTTTATGTGCGTGTATCCGAACAGGAAAATGTGTCGAAATACAGGTTTGTGGTAATCACATCTACGCTGCTGATGAGGTAGTTTAAAAACCCTTTAAATTCATTGGTTCATTATCGGGTTCAGACTTTCACATTGCTTGCTAATGTAACTACATACCTTTCCTTTTAGTTTAACTGGAGTTACTGAATAATATGCGCTAAATAAATTTTTTAACTGAATAATTAGCTGGGACTAAACTTTCCCTGTTTCCTCATGCCAAAGTTTAGCATGCTGTGGCATGAGGAAATAGGTTACGTGAATAATTGTTTCTTTACTATTAAATGATGGTATTCAGACAGCACAAGCACAGCCGGGTGCAATTCCTGAAGGTGTCTAGAATGTCCTTCCTCTTCCCTCTGGATCCCATCAGGACTTGGATTTGGATTGACTAGCAGCTTAAGGACTTTGAATTTGACTTGTAAGTGATTTGACTCAGAGGTTACTACATCGAGCAGGGAGGCTCCGTGTGGCACTAAATCACGAGCAGCAGAAAAGAAATGTGTGTGTGTGTGTGTGTGTGTGTGTGTGTATGTGTGTGAGGTCGGTGTGCCGCGCTAAATATACATCAGAGTGACTGTATGGATTGCTGTTGTGCAGAAGGTGGGTGACGCCCACACTGTTATACAATGGGAATTGCGTAATTGTGAGAAATCGCCTACTAGTGTCTCCCCGTTTTTCTAATTTTTCACTATTTCTGACATTCTTGGTTTTCTCTTTCTCCTGTAACATGTGTTGTGTTTCATCTTGCCTGTCACTGTCTGTGATGGGCGTGTGTCAATTTTCTCTTTTTCTTTCTTTCTCTGTTTCAATGAGACATATCCATGTGAAGGAGGATTTCAAATCAGTTATGGATGGGAGACTCTGGAACAGCGGCGGGATCATGAGCTCGTCTGCGTCTGCTTTTCATTCATTCTTTCCTCCATGTATGTACTGTTGCTTTGGAATTTCTAATGACATTAGTAGTGTGACATGTGGCATGATCGCCAAAACCAGTTTGATTATATCAGCCAAACCAAATCTGTAGCATTTGCATTGGACTTCAAGCTGAGGTGAGAGCTGGGATGTACATGGCCAACAGCTTTAAGCATTTTGCGTTATGATTCCATGCACAGTCAATGGGTATATGCGGGTTACATAATGCCACAACTGCAAGACGTCTGACCTTCATTTTGACTTTGAAAGTTTGAAGAGGTTGTGAAGTGATGGACAGCAGTCCATATGTGGAAAAGTGTTTCAGCAGAACAAACTGTATACATGTAGAAAGGTACATGAAAAATAGACCGTAACAAAAACCTGATAAATATATTTTTTTAAATGTCCATAGTTCAGCAACTATATATATTTTTTTATAAATAAGAAGCAGCACAGCTTGATATTTAACCAATGACATACTTGTATGTATTTATTATTTAGCTCAAGGCAGCCCATTGGACTAGAAACCATCTACAGGGCTAGATACATATGCTCAGAAATGTAACAGACTTTCATAGATTTTTCATTATTTTTTCCCTCTCTGGTCTGAATAGCCACCTTACGACATGGATTGTTCGACGACACAAACAGAATGTTTAAAAAAAATAAATGGACAGAGAAGTGTGTGTTTATTCGTCTTGCTAGAGGTCGACTGATAGTGGATTTTACCGATACTGATAACTAAGTTGGGCAGCACCTGCCGATAACTAATTCATCAAACGATAGTTTTTAAAACTGATTGAAACTGAATGAAAGCTTAACTCAAAGTAAAATATTGCTGAACTTTATTACAAAAATAAACAATACTGACTGTACCATGAAAATGCACTGTCCTTTTTTAAATGAAATAAATATATCCATATTAATATATATATATTAACTATTAGTAAATAAAAGATAAACAGCCAAAATGAACCAAAAAGTATCACTCCAAATAACAAATAAAAATAGAGACATCCCAAATGAATAAAAAAAACCCCACTTCAAATAACACCACAAAATTGGTCAGTGAAAGTTTTTATTTCGCCTCTAGAGACCGCTCTCATATTGTATAATAACAGTGGACTCTTCTCAGTCGCTCACGCTACGGACACAACTAGGGAAAAATTTTTTGTGGATTTTAGCTGATAATCGATAGTTCCAGCAATCGGATATCGGTGCCGATTAATCTGAAAAACCGATCAATCGCTCGATGTCTACTTCTTGCATCAAATTCAGAGCAGACATCTCATCTGTTCGGAGTCTGTGGCACTAGTCAACAGTTATATTGTGAAGTGCCAATGTGAAACAAATCGTAAACTTTTTCAAATGATCTTCTTTATAGCTGTAAACTATTCAAGTATTTTAGTTGAATACTCCTGGTTTAGAGAGATCGATGATTTTCTTGCCATGGCAGTGATGAGATACAATGTAAGGCTGTGTGTTTTATTGTATATGTGTTTTAACTTTTAAATAAAAAAGGAGTTGAAGCTCCTCTGACCTTTTATGCTGCTTTGGTTGTACTCGACAGGTTTATGGTTTCTGGCCGGCGCACACATTTCTCCCATTTAAGGATTTGATTATTGATATGAACAGCTCCAGCATGAGCAGGCCTTTCCTTCTGTCTCAACCTCCAGTACATTCAGACATTGACACATCATAGCTGCTTTTATAACTCTGACTCGAGACTTGGTGTGTGTGCTTGGTTAGTGTGAGCTTCTCAGTATGCTGCCAGGTTTTCCACAGTGTATGTGGAACCATAAAACAAACATGACAATATGGAAAAAAAAATGTAAATAAACTCGAAAAAGGATAAAATCGCAAGTATAACATAAATAGAAATCAAAAGGTTTTTAGAAACATTTTTAAAAGTGTTTTTTAGACCTGTAATAATCATATGGTTTCAGTGATTCCTTAGGGGAAAAAACTTGATTTACAATATTACATACAATGGATCTGATTGTTTACAGGCTTCTGTTTCTGTAATTTTTCTGCCCCAGAAGAAAGCTCCACCTCCCAGGTGAATAGAACTGTACAACTCTGACCTTTTTTTATCTCGTTTAAAAAAGCCAACACATTAGGCATGCAGTTTGGACAGTTTTGATGAGGTGCGGTTGGTGGAATTAAAGCAGAGAATTTGGAAAGGTTTAAGGCTCTAAAAAAAATCCAGACTGCTTCTTTAAAATCTGAAAGTGAAATATTACTACTGGAACACTTTGTATAATCAATAATCAATAAAATTATGATTAAAAAACAAACAAAAAATATATGTTTAAAAATAAATAAATAAAACTGGAGACGCGTGGAGTTTAATGAATACGGATGGGGGTTTGGATAGCAGCTGGCACGGAAGTTTCCAGATGGTGTGACTGGCAGCAGCATTAGCCAAAGGTAGAGAGGAAGCAGAGAGGCTGCCAAAGCCACAACTGGAGCGACAAGTGTGTGTGTGTACAATCCACCACAGGTCCTGGACTCAGAACACACTCAGTTGTCTGTCTATCTGTCTGTATGTATGTATGGTGAGACTCTATTCAGTAATTCGGTATCATATGACTGCACGAACAGGAACACCCTGCAGAAAGTTGTTAACTCCTTCCTGCATGCAGCTAACACGTCTCCTTCACTGTTTCTCTGCTGGGTTTATACACGCGTGCGCGTGTGTGCGTGTGTGTGTGAGTGTATTGAGACAGAGAGGGCACTTGGATGTCAAGGAGCTGGCTGAATTCAAACACTATACAAAGTTGCATAGTATTTACATACATTCAAAGGCAGAAATCAACATCTAATGTTCTAGTTTTAGATAGAAATAGTCACTGATTGTAAGTCTGTTAAAAAAAACAACACATTTCTTCAACTTTTTCTCTTGTGGAAAAATGACTGTTGTTGCTTTATGTAGGAAAAGGGGTATATCATTTATGGCTTACTTCACTTTTACATTTTGTTAATTATCCATGTTATCCATTTGATATTACATGTAAAGTAGTTCAGTTCCAGCTGCGATCCCACTGGCTGTATAGTGCACCGTGTAGGTTTGATGACTGTTTTATGTTATACCCTATGTAATGAGCATATGTAGTGAAAAGAAAGTCACTTGGAGGTCAGTCAATGCTTGATTTTGCTTTGGCTTTTGTTCAAAATTTGCAATGCAGTTTGCGGAGTATTTTGTGCTGTTTTTGCAGAAAACTCCTTGAATTGGCGAAATTGCAATTGTCTTATAAAGTGGGTGTTTGTTGCTAAATGAGACCTTTTATTTGTATTCATGTTCGACGCACGTGAATCGAAGAGGGTTTTGGCTGAATGTGCGTTGCGATGATGTCACACAATGCGTCTTGGCCCGAATGGCCCTGCTGAAAATCTGCAGTCATTTCGAAACATTGCAAGCGCTTCTGAATGTTTCAGAGTTTGCTTGATTTTGTGTTAATTTCTGTGATCGCAAAATCATGAAGTCCTGGTGGAACTGAGAGGTTCAGTCGAGCTCTGACATGGAGGGACTTGGATAAGAGACAAGCTTCCTGCATGAAGATGAGTTTAAATGACTTGCAAGGTTATGTGAGAAATGTAGATAAATATTTATAATACTATGATTTACCTCATAGTAGGTGGTATGCAGTATGGACAGTATCCCACTACTGCCAATGACTTTGAGTACTAAAACTTTTAGGAAATTATATTTGATAATTTTTTAACACGAATTTTAGCTCAGTGGGTTTTTGCCTATTTTGGTCTCATTGGAGCGCTGATGAAGGCCTAGCTGTGTTGTATGTTTCACACACACACACACACACACACACACACACACACACACACATCTTGCTATCCTTGTAAGGACCTCCCACAAGTTTTCCTTGTGGGGACCAGACAAATGTTCCCACAAGGTTAAGTGCGTCAGGTATCCTTATGGGGACATTTGGTTGCAACACACACTGTCTCATGCATAGACAAGCACTGAAAGTCCTACATAAACTAACAAGCACTGAGACTTTCTCACACAATTACACACTTACACAAACACATAAATAAACATTGAGGCTCAGATTTACACACACTCTAATAAATCTTTTCTCTCTCACACACATATATACACTCAAACACACACACACACACACACACAGCTGACTCCCCATGTCTGAGCTGCACATCCCGCTGTAGTGGGGAGGTTTGGAGTAGAGAGCGTGGGAGTCTGGCAGTTTTATTGCTGCCTTGGACTTTCTGCAACGCTGAGCATCCAGCACTGTGTCAAGCTGAACACAGGGGGTGTGTGAGAGCGTGCCTGTGCATGAGCGCCTGTTTTGTGTGTGTGTATTTGATTTGCATAAGACTGCTGGATTTGTGATTCGTGTTCTCCCGATTCTCTGTGTGTGTGTGTGTGTGTGTGTGTGTGTGTGTGAGAGAGAGAGAGAGAGAGAGAGAGAGAGAGTGCGAGGAGGTGGAGCCGGAGCCACTCACACAGACTGAGAGTGAATAGTTCCCAGTTTCAGCTGTGTGAATGTGAAATGTCTTAATGCTGATGTATCATCCCAGGCTCTGGCCCATTAACAGTGACGCGTGTCATTTCCTCCAGCCCCCGAGCCCGTCCCGGTCCTGCCCAAAGTGGATTAAGTGCTCCGGTTGGTGCATTGTGTGCTGGGCTATTAGTCAAACTCAGGACAGGCCTAATCTATCAGAAATACATGCAGAACGAACTGATTATCCCTCTCCATAATCTCAAGTGTGCTACAAAGCCGTGTTTCGGCTCTAGTCATTGACTCAAACTCTCTCTGAGGCTTTAGTGCTGCAACAGAGACGTATCGGATGACTGTTAACCAAAATTGCATGGAGACGCGCGAACATTTCCTGCATTGCTTTGGGAAAACCACTGACCGCCTCCAAATTGTTTGCAGATGAGAGTCGACCCAGGCACGTAGACACAGCCCAGATCTTAACACTCTTAACATAGCCAGATGACGACTGTGGAGTTTGAGATTACAGAACAGGAGTGTATGTAAAGGGTGTGTGTGTGTGTGTGTGTGTGTGTGTGTGTGTGTGTGTGTGTGAGTGTGAGTGAGAGAGAGAAGAATGTAGGGGAAAATGTGCATGAGGCACAGGTGTGTATGACTCAGGCCTCTGGACTGGATCATTTGATCCCTCTTGTTAAAAAGTTTTTCCTCTCAAACCTCGCACAGATCCTGTCAAACTGCTACAGAGGATATATATGAAAAGGCCCACTGACGGCTATAAAAGCAGATGATTTTAGTGCAGGCAGGCTGCTGTGAGGACAAACTCAAGGTTTGGAAAGCCAGTCACGATTGATTAGATTGCAGATAGTTTCGAGCAGAAGCAATGGGCCGGATAAATGCCTGCTGATTCTCGTGACTTTGTCAGTTAAACCGGCTTCTGACACTCGGTTTAGTGAAGTAAAGAACATGTTAAAATCTCATTTTGGTACGTTTTAGGTATTATACAGTGTGTCTCAGAAATAACATGCAAAATTGGAGTCATTTTTAGCGCCCTCTGCTGCCTGTAAAGGAAATTGCAGCAGCAATTAAAACATTAATAAGCTTCTATTTCTCCAGTGCATCGTGTGTACTTAATACGGAGCTTTTGTAGAAAAGGGGACAGAGCTGAATAGCTTTGCTTTTGGACCTAATTTCCAGTCCAGATTTATGTTTTATGTGTTTATTGATTTATTTGCCCATTTTCACTCAATCTGGTCCTTTGCCAGTTACCACCCACAATCTAGTTCTCATCTGTCACACAACAGTTACTAGTGGTGAATGCTACCACATGCTTCCTACAAGACAAGTGAAGCCACCACATCGTGTTAAACTGCTCCTCATAATGCATCACAGCACAACTGAATACCCTCAGAGGAATACACTCATCTACCCTCCACCACATGCCTGAGCCGCTCTGATTGACACGGGAGGCCATAATTCCAGCCTTCCCACTCAGAGAGCTCAGACAGTTTTAGTGTCTTGGACACCTGGCCAGGGATGGCTGTGGCATCGTTGGGATTGGAACTCATGATCTCTGGATGTCAGGTTGAACGCTTTTCTGTTGGGTCACTCAGGGAAAAGCCTGATGCAAAGAACAAAAATAAACAAATCACACGGCTGTCTCACCATCTTGTAAAACTAGAATCATTTACATTTGTAAAGACTGTGTGTGCTATTTTACCAAAACCTTTATTTAAATTTGAGACCGCGTTAGAGTAAGAGTTGCTATTAATAATAACTACAGCAAATTATGAAGGAGAAAAGCTGCTAGCCATTACAAATGAATATTTCCTGAACTGTCATGAGATCTGTAGAATTTGATAGGATGCAAAAGGATATGACTTTGATAAAGAGTTCTGTTTATAGTGTTGCTATTTCTGGCCATGCTGGAGTCAGCCATTATCATACACAGCCCAAATTAAAAGGTGAGTAGAAATTATGACTTGAGTGTTATACAAATAAGCTGCTGAGACACCATGTTTTAGCCTGAGTCATGATAATGGTCATCTGAGGTTTGGAGATTGCACAGTGAGAGAGCCTGGGGAAAATTCTATGCAACCCTGCACCCAAACACAAGTTGCTAGACTTTTTCGCTAGATCTGTTAGCTTTACTTAAAAAAAAAAAAAAAAAAAAAAAAAAGAAGAAGAAGAAAAAAAGAATCTAGCAACTTTCCTGCATTCAATATGACTGTTAAGCTCACATCACGAGCTGAGAAAGCAGGTTTAGTTGACGCACCACCTGTGTGTAAAGTCTGACTTGAGTTAAATCTGTGTGTACAGTCTGGCTTGAGTTAAGTCTGCATGTAAAGTCTGACTTGAGTTAAGTCTGTGTGTAAAGTCTGGCTGGAGTTAGGTCTGTGTGTACAGTCTGGCTGGAGTTAAGTCTGTGTGTAAAGTCTGGCTGGAGTTAGGTCTGTGTGTAAAGTCTCAGTTGCTCTTGCACAAGCCAGTGTTCCCAACATCCAATCACTGATCACCATTGTTCCCAACAACTAGTTACAGATTACCATTGTTCCCAACATCCAATCACTGATCACCATTGTTCCCAACAACTAGTTACAGATCACCATTGTTCCCAACATCCAATCACTGATCACTATAGATCCCAACATCCAATCACTGATCACCATTGTTTCCAATGACCAATCACTGACCACCATTGTTCACAATAACTAATCACTAATCAACATTGTTCCCAACAACCAATCACTGATTACCATTGTTCCCAACAAACAAACACTAATCACCATTGTTTGTCTCAAATGCTCTCTTCTTTACTCTCTTACTCTGTTGTTTAATTTCTATACTTGGCTGTATTGTCATTTCATGATAGAAATCTTTGTAGTTTTTTTTTTTAAATATTATTGTAAAAGCATAAACAGTTCTTTTTTCTGTAAGAAACACATACATTTTTATCTATCATAATCTATTCTGTCCCATTCTGAGTGTCTTCAGTAAATCCTTCCTTCTTTTTTACATTTTCATATGCAAACCCTCACGACAGTTCAATGAATATGCAAGGTTATGACATCATCCGGCGACATTCTAGTGACTTTTTGAGCGTGCATTAGTTGCCTTTCCCTGTGTAGCCAGTCTGTGTGAGCTGTGTCGAGTTTTATTTGATGATGCGAGTGTCCTGGGGAAAGAGCAGTGAGCTGTATCCGATACACTGTAATTCTGCAGAACTGAACTCTTTTACTTAAACATGGCCATCGATACTCAGGATAACACTAATATATGCGTGTATATCTCAGGCTTGCATGCCTGAGATATGCTTGCACACACACACACACACACACACACGCACACACCCATGCACACAAACGCACACACAGACACACACAGACTCAGGGAGTGTAATTAATCCTCCTGCTGTGTCAGGCTGTGACTCATCACACACACATACGGCAAGCCTCGCTTTGCTAGAGTACACACAATCCTGCTTAACAGCTTCTACACACACACACAGACACACACACTGCTTTGCTGCTTTGATAACAAGGGAGGGAGCTTAGTGAAACACTCACCACACATTCACGCATGTACACTGTTAATGTTTGCCCCTCCCACACACACACACACACACACACACACACACACACACACACACACAGATAGGCTTTATGTGAATTGTCCTGTGTATGTAAATTAGTGGGGTGTGAGTGCACGGCTCTCATGCAAATGTTATGGAGACCTCAGCCATGGAAGTTATAAATAGTCGCACAATGTGTGACTAACTCTGTAAACCCAAAATGGCATTTTTTTTTAACTGCAAAGACATTCATATAAAAGATTATTCCTGTATTACGTTAATACAAGTCATTAGTTTAGTAAAAAAAATTGCATAATGTATATAAACCTTTTTTAACAGTCAAATCATAACTCCTGCTCCCTCTACAGGCTGAATCTAGAACCGTGCTTGGCGACTTTTTAACTATCGACGCTCCCAAACCCAGAAACCATAAATACATGAACATCTCACAACTGTTTGGCTTTCGCTAAAGAAAAGCCCTTTTTCAAATATTCACCACCTGTACATAGTTACAATCACCTCTCACGTTTCACTGTTAGCCCAGAATGCATCATGGCTATAGGGTGCAGTTGCTCTTGAGTTACAGCAATAACTCCATCTATGAGATGACGAGTACTACAGAGTACTACAGAGTGTGAAAGTTGAAGCATTGGAAGCTGATCAGTTTGAGCAGAGTGTACAGATGAGGAGTTGAGAGAGTTGGAGAGAATAAAAGGTTAAAGGCTGCTGCATCACTCTCTATAGTTAGAGATGAACGAGGGATAAATTCCATAGAATAACTTTTAGTTAACTTGTAATGTAGTTTAACTTGTAGAATGTAGTTTAAACCATCCATCCATCCATCCATCTATCTGTACCGCTTATCTTACACAGGGTCAGGGGGAACCCAGAGCCTATCCCAGTGGACTTGGGGCACAGGGCAGGGGACACCCTGGACGAGGTGCCAACCTATCACAGGGCACAATCACACATACACTCATACACCCATTCACACACTACGGACAATTTAGAAAATCCAATCAGCCTACGACGCATGTCTTTGGACTGTGGGAGGAAACCGGAGTACCCGGAGGAAACCCCGAAGCACAGGGAGAGCATGCAAAATCCACGCACACAGGGCGGAAGTGGGAATCGAACCCCCAAACCTGGAGGTGCGAGGCAGACGTGCTGAGATTTAAACCAACTCAGATCAATTGTATTATAAAGTAGTTCTATAGATCACATTGATTATAAATGTTGATCGTTCAGGGTGGATTCAGGGTTCTGTTTAAAAATGTCAGGTCTTGTGCACTGATGTCTGATCTCTGATATGTCACATTTATGTAGTTTGTTCACACTCACACACTCTCGGTGTTGGTTAACGACAGCAAGAAAGTTTTGCAGACGGAGGTAATAAAGCATGAGATTACATCATTACCAAGGAAATGTCTCAAATAATGAGTGCGACTTTGTCAAGCATCCATGCACTCTAATGAAAGCTGTGTTTTATGCCTCAGCATCTGTTCTGTTAACAGCGCTGGGCCACGGGACATCCCCAATACAATTTGTAACAAATGTCATTTCTTAGTGTCTGGCTCTGAGTGAGATGTCAGACTATCAAAATTCTTTTTCCATTTTGTGTTGTATGTGCTGGGTTTTCCCCATGGATCTACACAGAGACAGCAACACATATTCCCTAGAAGTGTGAGTTCCCCATAGAATCACATTCATTTTCAGTCTTATTCTTTAAGACACATGGCAGAATCAAAGATATTTTTTTCTGATAAAATGTTTCCTATAGAAAACAGTACCATCTGAGTTCATACTGTAACCTATAGTTTCTTGTATACTTGTAAATTAAATCGGTTTATAATTTTCCCCCCCAGTATAACTATATCTTTAATTGTTAAATGAATCATCTAATCTAGAAAGCTGCTGTAAAGTAGCTAGCTAATATTTGCTGAGAAAATTGGCTAGTTTAACTAGCTAGCTAGCTAATAATCTATAAGATAATAATCTACAAGATAATAAAACATTTGCTCAGCTATTTGTCTAAACTTTCCACCTGAGAGTGTTCTATTTGCATAACATTTTATAGCTGACATGCCTCAATGCACAGGAATTAAACATCAGATGAACAGTCTGGTAAAGCTAACATAGCTAGCTAATGTTTGCTGAGGAAATTGGCTAGCTAAATATCCTGAAATGAAGGAAAGTTTAAGCACTTGAGAGAATTTTTTTTTTCCACCAAGTTGTTTTATAATAAAGAATATAGAAAAGAAAACTAGGAAAACTGTGTAAATTAATTAACTGTACTATTAGCTGAACTATTTTGCTAAGTCCTTGATTTTTGTTGGTGTTTTTTCCATTGCAGTGTTATCACCTGCCCTAACCATCCACTTTTTTATTTGTCAAATGAATAGTTGGGCAACCTAACAGATAGTTTGCACAGATAACTTAGCAAACTAGTCTTTTTAATAATATATAGAAAAGTAGAGAAAACTAGGAAAAATGCCTGAATTTGTCTGGGTTTTTTTTTGTTGTTGTTGTTGTTTTTTTCCCATGAACTTGCCTTAATTGTAGGAAACTAAATGCTGTAGAATGAATACTCTGATAAGCTAACATACCTAGCTAATAACATGGATAACTAACTTAGCTATTTATCCTCTGAGAAATCCCTCTGAGGAAAAATGAAGGTTTTGAGAGAAATTTTGTTCATTTAAGTCTGTTATTTCTGTGTGAAATTTAATGGTCATATATATACAGTATCTCACAAAAATGAGTACACCCCTCACATTTTTGTAAATATTTGATTATATCTTTTCATGTGACAAC
>JANDJT010000141.1:1661911-1672638 GCA_024331685.1 Stegophilus panzeri | reverse complement strand
ATAATCAAATATTTACAAAAATGTGAGGGGTGTACTCACTTTTGTGAGATACTGTATATATATATATATATATACATGAATGATATTCTTACAAATTAAATTAATAGTAAAACATTTGCATTTCTGTTATAGCTACATTTTCTAGGAATATTCTTTTGCTAAAGTTCTAGATTTTAGGCATTACTAATATGGCAGTCAAGCGGATGGCTAGGTATCAAATACAGTATATGTGTCTATAGTTTGCCATTATTTACACCTTACTAATTACAATAATGGTGTTTTTTATCACACTGTCTTAGAGGCATAAAGGCGTTTATTGAGGTGTGCAGCCTCACAAAGCATATTTGTGTAGCGTGTGTGTTTGTGCAGTGAGGTAAGTAGCTTGTTTTGGCTTTGACTTCTTAATCATGTTTGTGTCTGCTCGCAACAGACCACAGCAAAGCAGAGCTTGTGCTCTGTAACCATGCAACCAGATCTTTATGTGACTGAGTTACCAGGCAACTTAGTGTCCCAGCTGTGAGCTAACGCTGTAGCATTGGCTTTGTTCACTGTCCTGCTACTCAATGCACATGTGGAATTACTAAATATCTAACATTTCACAGTATAAACTTTTATATCAGATGGCTTTGAATCATTCTTTCTGTGTTTCTTTCTTTCTTTCAAACCAGAAATGAAGTTGATAGTCTAGTCTGTCACACTTGTAGTCTGTCACACTGTCTAGTAAATGTTTTAGAATAATCCCATAATAGGCAGTTCAGAGTTGAGAAGACGTGAATGACCGTGAACAAACTAACTGTGTAACCCACTTTTCAAGGAGAGAAGAGAAAGATGTAATCTGGTCTAAAAGTTAGCATCACATCACAGACGAATAGCCTTACCAAAAATCAGTTCCCTTAGTTAATCAAACTGGCATAATACTACAGCCTCGCTGTGTAATTTGTCTTGTTTGTAAAGAAATTTATCACGTTGCTCTATCAGATGTGCACATTTTTCGATCATGGCTTTATTGAAATCAGACATTATAATTTTATAAGCAACCGGTGCATGTATGATTGTTTCTTTATGCTGGTAATTACACTCCAAAGACACATTAACAGCCTAGCTATTCATGGAGCTAGCTAGACAACAGTAGAGATTAAATTCGCTAATCTCAACATTTCTAATCAGTGAAAAGACTGGAAACTATGGACTAAATGCCATGACTAGACTAGATGACAGTGATCATTTTAATAACACATGTTCAGCTGTGTTTAAAAAGAAATACAGTCAAGAAACCAGTTTCACAGTGTGCAAGACGAACACAAAAGAGGCAACACTGTTATCAGTCCTGTCAGCTGCCCCTCCTCCACTCATAAACAAAATGAGGGAGCGAGCATGGGGCAGTTTGATTCCTGCCTCAGTGGGCCTCTGTTAGCGCTTGTTGCAGTTCCAATTGTGACCATTATGTGCAAAAATAATTCTATGGCGGTAAATGGGGCCATGAGCATGCTGCCCCAACGATTTTTTTTTTAGACACTCAAAAGAATTAATTTGTATTTTAGCAGAATTTAAAATGTAAGAGGTTTGAAGAATAACATTTGTTGAATATATGGTATAGTATCAGTCAGTATATTGATATATTTAATGTATATGGTTGGGCTCTGCCCCACCTGTGCCTATGGAAAGTCCACCACTGCTTCAACACTATGGAATTAAATTTGTGCCAAAAGTATTGACCGTAACTTTTCAAGAAAATATACAGTGAGAAAGAAGAAAAACACTCTGGAATTGAACCTTAGTGTCAAAAATATAACATGGTCTTTAGATGGTCATCTCCCTGACCAGGAAGTAGCGACTTCACTGTCGAGAATTTTGGAGAGCGTTCTGGATGCTGTTCGTTGTATAGTTATAGTGTTTATACTTTGTAGTGGAAATTACTTACTTAGTATATTCATTCGTAATTAATATTTGAGGTTTGGGTAGTCTTATACGACAATTTTTTCGAGATGAGCTCTCAGGAACATCGTTGTCTTCGTCGTCATCATCCTCCTCCTCCTCCTCCTCCTCCTCAGCTGGACACTCGAGTAAATCGAGAGTAAATTGCTGTTAAAAAGCATAGAAACTATTAACAAAGAATCCCGTTTATGTGAAGACCATGTTAGATGTTTGCTGCTGAGTTCACTGTGTTCAGTTTCAATGTGTTTTTCTTCTTTCTCCTTGTATATTTCTTGAAAAGGTAAGTCCAATACTTTTGGCACAAATTTAATTCCATACTTTACTTCCTTCAATCCTTCCTTCCTTCATATCCTTTTTCAGGCTCTGTTCAGCCAGCCCATATCTCAGATCACTGTGTGGGTTTAATGATTGATTACAGTATGAATATGCTTTGCTGTGTAATAATATAGATGACTGATTTTTATCTGTAATTTGTTCTTTTCCAATACTTTGTTTGTTTGGAGTGATGCAATACTGCTATAAGTATGTGTTGACCAGGCAGCACTATTTATGCTGTGTTTATGCTCAGAAAGGCCTAACAAACTCATCTGAGATCAGCATTACACTCACTGCATTGAGCTGTAATAATGCAGTCTGGATTTATTTAAGATGCCAGTGTGGTCTACAGAACAGTGCCTCCTGCCTGGCTATAAACTAACTGCAGTATTTGAACAGTATGTGCACAGCTGATTGATAATGTTTGGCAGACACTTTGGACTCTCTCTCTCTCTCTCTCTCTCTCTCTGCCTACTTTTCTGTTTGCATACACTGACTTCTCCACCTTTATCGGTTTCCATTCTGTCTACATGTATGTGCGTGTTCTCACTGTCTTAAAGTGACAGTACAGCAAAAAAGTCAAACTTACACAGATATTTCTACTGAACCCAGATGTTGATTAGCCTTGCCATATTTGGTGTTGCTTTCTTTAATTGTGCACAAGGAGATAGAGGGAGTGTATCTAATGGACGTCTATCTAAAGTGGACTGATTGATATAAATATCTGCCTGAAACTGCATACTGATGTGGTTTACACAGCTGACAGAAGAGCTGAATGCAGTAATGTACTAGGGCAGCCATCTTGAATACATCTTGGAGAAGTTCCTCCCAGCCTCCCAAAGTTTAAGCTCAGAATTTTAGCAAACCTGCCTTAACAAGTTTTAAGTATTGGACGGGAAAACCGATCCTTGACCTGCTGGATTGAAGCAATTTACAACAATGGCTGATTGTAACATACACCTATGACCTGAATGGCTTTGTATGATGATTTCTGGACAATGGTGTTGGTCAACCCAGACTTAGAGGTTGTTCCAGTACGGCGTGGTAACTTGAGAGACACGATGCTATCTGCTTACTGCTGCTTTTGTCCTGATTGTTACGTTAGCACAGGTCGAGGACGTGACTATCTGTGCATCAGACTGATGCCACAGAGACAATGGGGAGAGAGAAGGGGAGAGGAAAGCACAGCACAGTGTAGGGATGAATAAATCTTCTCCAGTTCACCTTGTCTAAGCAGGCAGAAGAGCTTTCCATACAGCACCTATTTAGCCTTTACGCAGGGAACGTATGAGTGTGATTTTCTCTACCTTAAGTGATGTTTTGCCTTAGCATCGCTTGAGGAACAGAGAAGTGGGGTTGAATGCTAATTGAGATTTGAGATTGCAGGTTATGAGTTTGACCTTGCTGTGATTTATTTGTTGGACTAGGAACAGCATGTAGGACATAAGCAGTTATAAATACCACATTTCCAGCGAACCATTGAAGCTTGGTCTAAACGTAAATTAAGCCTTATTTAGGTGCCAGTGTGTTGTTTGTGTGAGAGAGAATAAAGGAGGGTTAATGCTGCTGAGAAGCTGGGGAGCACCTTTTAGCATGTGAATGGTTGTGTACAGTCATTTCTTATTATTAAAATCGTAGGGGATTCACAGCTCAGATACCAGCCTGCTAGTTGGATTTACTTGTGTGTGCTGTATAATGGATTTTCCCTTTCTGTCCAACATACACACACACACACACACACACACACACACACACACACACAAACACTTTATGCACACATTGGAAGATTGTAGTCATCAGGTCTTGGCTGAGAAGATGAGCTCACGCCTCGGCCCAGGGCGACTCGTCTATTGATCTTGTCTTTAGAGCTGTTGTAGTAATGATGTCATCTCCAATCACTCCCTTGCTGTCTGACCTTGAGTGGGAAGTATGTGTGTGTGTGTGTGTGTGTGTGTGTGTGTGATTGGGCATGTGTATAGTTCTTTGTAAGGGCTAAACACAAAGGAATAAATGTCCTTGGAATTATAGGGTAGTACCATTTATCCTTGCAATGACCCTGTCCTCACAAATAAATATTATTGTTTTAAACGCAGCTTTTATTGGTAATAAAAAAAAGCCTGAAGGTTGGGGACTGAAGTTAAGGTTATTGTTAGGTGTTTCGATGTTAATTAACTACAGTAATAAATCTATCAATGGAGGGTCCTCACAAATCTAGCAAAACTAATGTGTGTGTGTTTGCATGTGTGTGTGTAATAGGAGAGAGATGGGAAGATATATACCGGACAAGAATGCAGGACCACACACACACCACACACACCCAACATCATCTCGTGTTTAAAAGAAAGTAAAATAGCCATTACTGATATGAATATTAATGATAACCTGTTCCAGTGTTTTTGTAGTTGATGCGGAAAATTCAGTCGCTCTGTTCTTCATAAAGATTTTAATAGCAGGTTCAGTTATATTTTCCAAGTATACCCAGGGTACTATGTTACTATACGTACATATTATTTTGGGATATTTAAACTTTACTTCAGTGTTATTGAAGTTGAATACCTGTATTTATTTATTTCCTTACTATCACTATTTACTCGTTACAAATCTCAGAGGTCTCTTCTCTTCTGCTTGCGTAGTACTGAGATGGCTTGTGGTGTAGCAGTATGGATTTCTGCATGAGATTTTTGATGGTAAAAATAATGGAAATGAACAATGGCAGCATGTCTTTATTTCAGATGTTCAACAACTAATCTTCATAAAGTCCTCATTAACAACTCCATACATTTTAAATTCTGCTGAAATACTAATTACCTATTTGAAATGACCAGTGATTAAAAAAAAAAAAGTTATTTGACAGATATAAACCAATTTCCCATTGATTTGTTCACGTTTCTAGATTTTGCACAATCATGGCTTGCACTTCCATAGAGTTATTATTGCATATGATCCTAGTGGTCAAAATAGGAACTGCAACAAGTGCTAATAGAGATCCATGGGCAGAAATCACTCTGGCCCATGCTTGCTCTATGAACATTTTAAGTGGAGGTGGAGCAGTCAGGGCAGTTAATGACAGGGTATCCAAATTGGGCAAGTTTATAAATAATCCATGAGCACCAAGATCTTGTTTGATATCAAATAATCTGAATTAAATGTAATAAGGTTCCCCAGATGAGCAAAGTGTAAGTACATACATTGTGTCTATGATGTACAAAACCATTTCTGTTGTAAAATAGAGTATATTGTAAAGATTTGGTGAGGGAAAGAGGGATTATGGAGTGGATAATGTTGGTGCAGTCAGAAATATGTGTGAATTCCTTGTTTCCCCTGGGTATGGCTGAGAAAAAAAAAGTTTCCCTTTTCTAGTGCCCAAATTGTTGGGCTAGATTCAGGTATTTCATGTGGTTTTCGAAATGTAGTTGGGCTGGAAATTTTGCTTAAACCTGTCAACCCTGGTTAATGATATTACCTCCGCTCAAGACGAGCTGCTGAACTGTAAGCTGGATCATAGTATGCTGTAAACTATCAACTGCCTGTTAGTGAGATATTCAAAAAAAATTCACTAGATAGTAGTCTATGGCATAAGTCAAGCCTCTTAGATATTTTTTGAGGCTATTAGTGTCGTTATTAATGTTGGTATGCCCCACCCAAAATTGTGGCCATGATTTTGGTGGGGCTGCTGAAAATGTAATGCTGGAAATGAAATAATTCTTTCAGAGTGATACTTGGAACAAGACCTATCTCTGTCACTGACTATGTCCAAAACCACAAAGTACCGTACTGAATAGTATGTCAAAACAGTTTCTCACAAATGAGGGTATAGTATTTAGTTTAGTAGTGTGTGGTTTTGGACGTCGACCTTTGCTTGGACAATCACTCACAGAGAGAGAGAGAGAGAGAGAGAGAGAGAGAGAGAGAGATAGATAGAGAGAGAGAGAGAGAGCACAGCAGGCCAGCATGGCGTGACGAAGAGAGATGGATGAATGTTTAATATCGAATTATAAGCTGATTAGGAGTGCTCATTCTTCTCTCAGTAGAAAAGTAAACGATATAGCATTACTATACTTACATCGTGCACTAAATGCTCAGTATAACTCTTAATTGAGCTTCAGCCACAGAAGAGGAAAGACTCCAATAGTCCGAAATTACTTACATGTAACATCACCTCTCTCTCAAACACATTTTGTTTGTTTGTTGTATAGTTACAGTAAGAAAATGATTTGAATAAATTATGCTGTTAATGATATTTATTGAGAGTCCTTTTCCTATCTCAGGCAACACAAATGTCCATCCATCCATCCATTTTCTGTACTGCTTATCCTACACCGGGCCGCAGGAGCCTATCCGAGGGAACTCGGGGAACAGGGTTGGGGACACCCTGGACAGGGTGCCAACCCATCGCAAGGTAAAATCACACACCCAATTTGGAAATGCCAATCAGCTTACAATGCATGTCTTTGGACTGGGGGAGGAAACCCCGAAACACTGGGAGAACATGCAAACTCCATGCACGCAGGGCAGAAGCAGGATTTGTGGTGTGAGGCAAACATAAATGTCATTTAGACAAAAATAAATGCTGGAAATACCTGTACGTTTCAACGGATTAGACAGATATTAATGACTATAAGTAATACTTTAAATATGGATATACTTCCTGTTTAAATAGTATTTGAACAGTGAAATTGATTCTGGCAGCTGTAATACATCGCGTACATTAACTCTGTTAACATACTGATTTGTGAAATAAGAAGTGTGTTGGTGATAACAGTGCACTTACTTTTCTTGTTGCAGGTAAATGTTAAGGAAGGGAATCTATTTTCGCTCAGTGATATTCTTTTGTTTACTAGTATGCATTACTCCCTTTTTAAATTCTTTTGAAGCAGTTTCTTAGTAATGCCTAATTTGATCTAAAAAAGAGAGCTGTTTCATGTGACAACTACACAACCCCCCACTGCGCTTTCTAATATCTTTACAATAGAGAGCTCTTGTTCCATTTCAGACAATACATGGAAAAGATACAATAAGAGCGAGTGCACATTAATGTATGTAGTGAGGCACATAGCACAGCAGTCAGCGCTGTGTGTATTAGAGAAATAGAGAGAGACCTTACCGGTCTATTGGCTTTCTCAGAATATACAATACACTGCAGGAACACTCGTTTCAGTTCCTGTTTGTCTCACAGTTTCACAAAGTGGTTTCCAAGTATCCTGGGGATCCGTGAAGCATAGACTGAACCCAAATGTTGTTCCAGTGGTGGAAATCAATATATAAAAGTTTTTATCGATATATAAAATGTTTGGTTTAATATTTGGTTTAATTTGTGCTTTTTCTCATCAGCTACAATGCCGTTGACTAATAACGTTGAATAAATAATAACATTACAATGAATACACTACTGTAGTACAATATTGTGAATGCTTTATTTATTCATTGTTCGTGTTTTAGTGCTCTGTGTAGACATAGTATTTTAGCAAATGGCTAAAATGTTGTTGACATTCATTCTTTGGTTAACAAACAAGCGTATAAACACGATGGGAAATATCGAGGTCAAAAATGATTAAGGTCATTTCCATATATTGTACGATAACATAATTATCATGACAGGCCTAATTGTACACATTTTTATTTTTAAAAGGAGGGGGTTTTGAGTGGGCCTTACCACTTTATTTTCACATTTTTTATTTTCATATTCATATGTTCATAGGATAGTGTTAATAGGATATTTACAGGATAGCGTTGACGCCTAGTCCTGGAATAGGCTCCATATTCACTGGAACCCTGATCAGGATGAAGCCGTTACAGAGATGAATGAATTTTTTTTTTAATAGCTATATTTTTTATATATTTTTAATAGCCTTATGGTATACCCTGTGTAGTGAGCCTATAGAGTGAATAGGAAGGCCAAACTGGGTGCTGGGCTGGCTTAATAAAAAAAATAAATAAAAAAGGTAATATTGCTTCTGTGATTGTCTTTTCATTAGAAAAAAATAGGTTTATGAACACATATTGTAGTGCTGCTGCATATATTTGCTGTCTAGAATTATAGGCTAATTATTATTAAAAATACATTTGATTACTGAATCTTTGAAAGTAATTATGGAAAGAATGTGATGTCTGTAGTGTGTACAGTAGACAGACGTCAGCTCTGCACTTAGTTTGTCACCCACACATGCAGGTGTGCTTACTTATTTACTCTGCTTAGAGGAGGATTGAAAGCCTCTATTCAGAAGAGTGTGTGGGTGTGTGTGTGTGTTTCTGCCTAATTCACCTTGTCTGTGTTCTAGTTGAAGCGTGTATATGCTTGTGTGTAGTTTTTTCAGTGTCTTATTTCTTCACACTTGATTTCATCAGAGCGATTTGGGTTTGAGTGATGTGGCGTGGTCCCGTTCTATTCCATTTCATTTCTCTGATAGAGCACTTGATATAAAAAAGTGGAGTGGATGGCTGGAAATATACTGTCACTTTATATATCCAGTATTTTTCAATGCCTGTTCCGTTTTCAATTGCACTCCCAAGCCCTAGGTCTGCTCATCTATTTGAGAAAATCTCTGCCATATAAGTTGTCTCAAGACTCTTAATGTAAAAACCTGTAGCTCTGAATTGTAAACGTGTGCACCCGGACCGTGGTAGACTGTGAGGAATGAGAAGCAGAGCCAGACTCTTGGGGTATTGTAGACATTTCTGAGGTATGTTACTGCGGCGTGGTGAGTCGCTGAACCAAGAGTCAGGCATTTTTCTGCCTGGGCCATCTGTCAGATGCTGGACCACAGCTGAGGGAACAGCAAGCAAGCTGCCATGAGACCTCCACACAAGAGGAGAATGAGCAGAAAGCACAGGAACTCCTGCGACTGCATGTAATGGCCTGTTAGCATATCAGGAGAAAAAACTTTCTCCAAGTTGTACTTTCACACGGAAAAAGAAGCTTGGAATTTAAAAAGTGCTTATCCAAGGATATACACAGAGAAAAGTTCAAGAGTTGAAAAGTACTTTTGTAATATCTTTTTCTAGCCAACTGTAAGACTGCTATTATTTTCCCACTTCCTGCAAGGCTTAACATGACTGCATGACATGTCTATATTCAAACTGACAATTACCAAAGTGCCTTCGGGGCCCGAAGGTATGCGACAGCGTGGTGATGACTCGTATGAAATGTGCTCTGCATGCAGGAGATTATAGGCATTGAGAGAATTTCTGTAGCTAGGGAAAATCTGTATATTTCATCTAAATTGTACACCAATCAGCCATAACATTAAAACCACCTGCCTAATATTGTGTAAGTCACAATATTAGTGCCACCAAACCAGCTCTGACCCGTTGAGACACGGACTCCTCAAGACCTCTGAAGGTGTGCTGTGGTATCTGACACCAAGATGTTATCAGCAGATTCTTTAAGTCCTGTAAGTTGTGAGGTGGGGTATCCATGGATCGGACTTGTTTGTCCAGCACATCTCACAGATGCTCGATCGGATTGAAATCTGGGGAAATTGGAAGCCAAGTAAACACCTTGAACTCTTTGTTCCTCAAACCATTCCTGAACAATGTTTGCAGTGTGGCAGGGAGCATTATCCTGCTGAAAGAGGCCACTGCCGTTAGATAATACATGCATTGTGTGCTTGGTCTGCAACAACGTTGCAGTTGAGTGTACTTGGTCTGCAACAACGCTTAGGTGGGTGATATGTGTCAAAATACATTTGTGGCCTTTAAGAATGCACACGTGTGATCATGTGGTACACTGCTTCACACAATAACCAGCAGGTGGCGCATGGAACAACATACTGTAGCTGAACACAGTACAATAAAAAATTTAATGTGTGGTTGAATGATTCACAAAAATATTACGTTTCCCATCAAAACTTACGATAAACCCAATTTAAACAAATATCTAATTACAAGATTTAAGAATATAAAGTGAGCGGGCTCAAGTCTCGTAGTACAGGTACGATAGCTATAGTATTTAAATTAACGTAGCTACAGCATGTGGACTAGTATAGCGGAGCGGCAACATGCAGGGTCTAGTACGCCGGAGTCTGGTGTTCAAGTCCCAGTTCATTTTAGTGTTTTTTAAATGATGCTGATAGTTGTTGTGTCGTCCTCATTTTAAATTTTTTAGCTGGAAACGCCCACAGATGCCTTTTCTTTCAGCCGAGAGAAAGTTTGAAATTATGGCCCTGTGTCATGCATGGGGTGTATTCATGTAAAAAAAATAATCAGGTTGCTGGTGCTGCCATCCTTATGGAGGTCTGCAAATAGAGTCTCTGGATTTTCTGTCAGTCTCTTGTTTTTGTAAATTTTCCGTGCAGTTTCATTTGAAATATCTTTTGGGCAGTTCAGTGGAATGGCCTCCACACTTTGGGTTTAGGGTTGGGCTTAGGGTTATGGGCCATTTGCACCTGTGCTTGGGGTTGAGTGTGGATAATTCCTGCTATTGTTTTGGCCAAGATGCTTTCACACCTTCCTTTTCACACCTCCAACATGTAGGTCGG
>JANDJT010000141.1:1651770-1661825 GCA_024331685.1 Stegophilus panzeri | reverse complement strand
AGAGTAATAAAGTATACGATGAGAAGACTACTCAAGTTACTAGTTACTTCGGATCTGATTAAAATCAAGGGAAAATCGTGAATTTCAGACTACATGGAGAACTGTGTGTGTGTTTGTGAATGAGGTCAAACTGAAAAAACACTAAAGTCACCATTTTATCATCTGTCCTTGTGGCAGCAGAAGCGGATGGTCGTAGACGGAGGTCGGGGACCAGCGCAGCAGTTTTAATGAAGTGCTTTTTTGGAGGTTCCTCCAGTTCTGCACATCATCTTGGGGTTCTGCTTCCCTCTTGCTCTTCTGTGCAGTCTGAACCAAGAAACATGACAAGACATTTTCATCAATATCATGTATAAGCATGTCTGACCTGCTACTCCAAGTGTTCATTTGCTGTACTCTACACAAAGTAAAGAAAATAGAAATGTTTAGACCTGACGCAGAGGGTTGGCATGTCCTGTCTTACCATGGCTACATAGTTATGATCCAAAGACATTTCAGTGTCTTGCAGTACAAATTGTAAAGATTTCAATAGACGGTAAAATAGGCCATTTGTGACTTCATAGAATGCTTAGTTCGGTTTATTCATCAGTATGCCATCAAGAAAAGAACCGGACAGAGAATTTAGAGATGATTTACCTCTTATCATTCACAGATTTTTATAAAACGTATCAAGAATTATTTATTTATTTGTACTCAAATATTACACCCCGCCCCCTTTCCACACACACAAACACAAAAGCCAATCACATTTTAACATCCACATGAATACCAGGACCCAAGGTTTCCCAGCAGGACTTTGCCCAGAGTGCCACACTTGCACAGCCAAAGTGTCACAATGTTCAACTCTCAAGCCAGAGCAAAAGGACAGTCGTCGTCTCAGTGAGCTTATCCTTGTCACTGTCTCCTCTGGCTTGTTCATTACAGATTTAACTCTACATATGGATTTCTGTAAAGCTGCTTTGTGACGCTGTCTTTAGAGTAGCACTAAACAAGTCCTTAAATACAAAGACATTTTTATTACATTAAATTCTTATTTAATTGCCAGTAGTGGGTATACGGTAATAGAAACTGTAGTAAAAGCACTCCACATGTTCAAAGATTTTGAACTGGCAGTCTGTGTGCACAATTAGAGACTAGGACTAAATATTTCCATGCACAGTTTGTGTTCATCAGCCATCAGCGTGCATTTCCGACCACAGCACTGCTGCTGGCTGGATATTTTTGGTTGGTGAACTGTTTCTCAACCCAGCAATGACATAGGTTAAAAATCACAGCAACCCTGCTACAACTGGTGAACATGTACGTGCGCAACACAGACACATGAAATGGTGGTCTCTTTGTAAAGATGGATGTTGAAGGAAACTAAATAATAGGAATAATGCAAACGAACCTAGAACTTAAATAATAAGTATTGCAGATCATTTCTGTGTGTGTAAGTTTGTGTGTGCGTGTGTGTGTGTGTGTGTGTGTGTGTGTGTGTGTGTGTTTATGTGTGTCAAAATCACTGATGTGTATCTGTGTGTCCTGGAATGCCCTTGTAGCGAAGGCTGTTTAATGTCAGCTCAGGTTGATCATACATTTGCGTGTAAGGTCATTTATATTTATAGAAATTCAAAAAAGTGGATTTGTCACACAAATTAAGAATAATGTGTGTGTGTGTGTGTGCACGCAGACGGAGCCGAAAGCCTGAGAACACGTGCCCTGCTGGGATTGTAAGAACCCCCCATGGGCCATTTCACACGCTGACGTGCTGGAGGAAGAACACAGGAACTGAACCTGAATGAGGTGTGCTGGGATTTACAACACACACACACACACACACACACACACACACAATCCTGTATTATATCCTACTGAGGACCTTCCACTAGCGTAATAATTAATGTAGATAATATATGACACCTAAATCTAACCCTAACCTTAATCTCAGTAACCAAAATGGAAACCTTTAAACTATTTTAGTTTCTCAAATAAAAGCTGCAGATTTCCTCATGGGGACCAGCCAAATGTCCCCACAAGATAAAAAACTGTCAGATATTCCATGACCACATGCCCATACACAAATCTGTCTGCCTCTTGGTCCTTGAGATCTGTAATCCTTCCTCTGTTTTCCCCATAACTCAAAAGATTGTACGGTAAAATATTTGAACACACATCGCACAGTTTAATGAGTAATCTGACCTGCTAAGTGCAATTCTGCTAATAAAGTGCATTCCTGTTTATTATGTATGCATGTGCTCCATTTACGGTGCAGCGCGGCATGATTGGGGGTTTAATGAGGACACCATGGCAGCACGGCACTCCGTCTCTGAGTTAGTGTAAAGAGTGTGCTCGTTACAGCACTAACCTTGTTGGCCTATCATCCTGAGCTGTGATTGGTGCAACCGAGGTGCAGGTCTGCCTGGCAACAGAGCGAGTGTTTACCAAACAACGCTACACACTCATGAGTACAGAGCCGTGCTTTTGCAAAACACCTCCAGGAAAATCCAGCCGCTCTCTTCCTGTGGCGGGGAAAAATGTGCCTTTTATGATTCACGTGTAGTGTGTAGAGGAAAACAGACCGAGCACACACTCTCTCTCACACACACACACACACACACACACACACACACACACACACCAACATAACACAGTGTGGTTGTTATACGCTTCAGGCAAGTCTACTATCAATAGCCTGTTATCCAGTAATGTGTTCATTTGTGTGAGCTGTACATGTGCATGAAACAGTTCGTCTCTTTATAAACATTAATTTTGTTCATTTTTTTTTTTTACATAAGCTACTGCAAATGAAACGAAGAGTATTAGTCAAAATAAAAATTGCATATGCTTAAGATTAAATTTAAAAAAGCCTCAAATTGAAAAAAAATTAATAAATCTAATGTATTCCAAATAAATATTTATCCATTACTTTTAGTCCATTTATTGAAATTCATACTTTTGGTTTTGTTGCTGTTTGGTTTGGTTTGATTTCAGATTGTGCAAGATTAAACAAACCAAAAAGCAAAAACAGTGAATGTGTAGGGCTGAAAACATACCTGCAAAACTCTTTCATTCATTAGTCAGAAATACAGCAATAGAAAAAGGTAAACCAACACTCGCAAAAAAGACGTTAGCAAGTAAAATGTCTTGAATATGGCAAATGCAACAAATATTTCTTTACTTGATTTTTTTAAACAAATATATGATTATTTCTAGATATTTCTATACTTATTTAAAGCTAGAACTTGTTTTATTCTATTGGCAGATAATTTTGCGTATTTCAAGTATTTATTTCTAGAAAGAAGCAAAAAGATCTGCCAATAGAATAAGATAGTTTTAAGCTTGAAATGATTAAATATGTCTAGAAGTAGGCTTAATGTTCTCATATGTTACATAATATGCGAATAATTCCTTTATTCAAGATATCTTTAATGCGAATAGCCACGCTGAAGACTCAGAATGTTTTTCGTTGTTATTTTGTTTTGTTATATTGTCTTATGTTGTGCAAGATATACCAACATTTAATTTATAACTTCTTGGAATTTTTCTTCATTTGTAGATAAATTGTAAAATGGAGGTGATTTTCTTCTTCTTCTTCTTCTTCTTCTTCTTCTTCTTCTTCTTTTTTATTTATTTATTTATTTTTTTAGAACCAGAGCTCATGGGGATGCAAACTTTTTCATCTAACCATACAACAGAAATGGCACACGATATTGATTATACACGTAATGATATTTAGTTCAGCTGAGGATGAATTTGGAACATCTGAAATATGTACCACAACGTGTGCAATGTTTTTCATTCAATTACAATTACAATTACAATATTACAAATAAATTATACAATAAACTATTTAGATTGATGACTTGCAGAATGTAGTCATTTTCTTTAATCGCATGTCTATCATTAGAGGATCTGCATCATATTATGTGACATGGAGAGCGTGTTTATTACACAGTCTGCTGTAGAATTCAGCCACGTTTTTATTTGGATCAATTCATACAGTGTGACAAGCGATACTCCTGAAAGACTGATGAAATCGCACAACAGTTTAATAGTGAAGTTAGTCGATGTTGAAGTACAGAAATGATTCTCATGATTCTCACAGAAAAGCTTATTGTGATATAAATATCATATTGTTAAAGCAGCTGCCTCTAATGGCAGTGCCTCTAATGTTATCCATTTGATCATGCAACAGATTATTCTGATAGCATGGTGAGATTTATTATTTTATAAGCTCGAGTAGCTGAGATGGTTTAACTTTATGAGGAGACATAGACACGCTGAGATGGTTATTACTGAATATTGTCGTTTAGTGTTTTTGGCAAATCCTGTGTCTTGGTCATTAATCTTTGTGAGCTATGTGATTAATTATGTGGAGTTGTAGCGTTTCCTCTTCTCCTCCGTTTGGGTGTTGATTGGTCTGGGTGAGTGAATGCCAAGGCTGCCTCCTGCTCTGTGTGTGTGTGTGTGTGTGTGTGTGTGTGTGTGTGTGTGTGTGCGCACTCGCGGGGGGGTGGGGGGTCAGCATGTACTTTGGACAATGGAAATGTGTGTTGTCTGACACTTTTGATGATCAGGAGATGTACAAAAGTGTGTCTATGGTTTCAATTATTCTCTCTCTCTCTCTCTTCTCTGGTTTTCTAGAGCTCCTAGAGGGGCCTAAGTACAGTCTCTTCTTCAGTGAAAGGAGACGTACAAATGTGTGTAGATGATTTCAATGATTCTCTCTCTCTCTCTCTCTCTCTCTCTCTCTCTCTCTCTCTCTCTCTGTCTCTCTCTCTCCTCTGGTTTTGTAGAGCTCTACTCTGCCAGAGGGGCTTAAGTACAGTCTCTTCTTCAGTGAAAGGGCACTGGCCTCTGAAGGTGTGTGGTGAAGCATAGCAATTAATCACACTGCTATTGGTTCTCTTCTTGCTCTCTTGATATTTTCTCTGAAGTTTAAAGCTCTAAAACATAGTGTGTTTGTTTTCTTTTTTTTCCTACACTGTGCGGGAAGGCCAGGCGATTTTTTTTTTCTTCAAAGACAGTGTTTCATTTTCCTGATTATCGTTGCGCTCGGTCATCTGTTGCGTCCCTCATGGTTCAGTGCATGTTCCAAATTAGGTTTCAAGCCACAAGTAGAATTAACATTTGTACAGAGGTGGTAAATGAACCCACATTCAGGTAAAAGTGCAACTAACCAAAAGTACAGCTTTAAATTCTTCACTCAAATTAAAATACATATAAACACATAAAGTAGGAAAGTAAATAAAGTACAAGAAAGAGTCACAAAAGAGAGCTGATCACAGACTCATTTTAATCACTTATGTTAAATCAATGCCTTTTACACCAAAGAACTGGGGAACATGGGAAAACATTGCCAAAGGCTAACTAACAACAGCTATATTCCTAATATCGCAAATGTTAGCAAGCATGATGATAACTCTGACCATACATGCCAAAAGTGTGTGGACAGAATTGGTCACCCTTTTTGGTGTTATAATAACCTCAGCTCTTCTTAGAAGGCTTTCCAGTAGATTTTGGAGCGTGGCTGTGGGGATTTGTGCTCATTCAGTCACAAGAGCATTAGTGAGATCAGGCACTGATGTTTGGTTAGTTCTAGTTCATCCCAGAGGTGTTCAGTGCAGTTGAGGTCAGAGCTCTGTGCAGGACATTCCACATCAAATTGTTCCACATCAGTCTTGGCAAACCATGTCTTCATGGAGCTCACTTCGTGCACAGGCGCACTGTCTTGCTGAAACAGGTTTGGGCTTCTTAGGTCCAGTGATGGAAAATTGCAATGCTACAGCATACATAGACATTCTAGACACTTGTGTGCTTCCAACATTGTGGCAACAGTTTGAAGAAAAACCACACATGGGTGTTATGGTCAGGTGTCCACAAACTTTTTGCCATATAGTGTACCTGTCACAATACAAATTGCCTTGATAAATACAAAGCGCATGTAGCAGTAAGACTCATTCGTGCCATCATGTCTCTTAGATATTTAGAGGAAGCTGACTGATGACTTTACAGATGTAGTGAGTGGAACATATAGATTTTTCTTCTGAACTGTAGTCAAAAGTATTACAGGTGGTGGGCAGATCATTAGCGTTTGCACCTGGGACAAGCAGATTTTGTGTTTGGGCATTTCATTTTTTTGTTAATAGTTGAAGGGTCACGGTGGTGCGATGCATCTTGATGCTGTATCTATAGCGTAGCTTCAGAATCCCACTGCCTGCTGCACTACACACATCAGCCAAGGTACGGTCTGGTTGACGTTAATTAGTGTACACAGATGACAGACTGTCTTTTCAGCATTAGCAACATGTAGGTATGTGAAAATACCAAAGAAATAGCAAGTAAAACAGACAGATTTGAATAATAATATTTATGTACGATGCAAGGACAGAACGCCATGGATAAATTACTTGACTTTGTGTTGAGGTCACAAAAACAAGATGGGTTACATTCAGTACTTTGTAAGAAGAGTATAATACTCCTATACTCTTAGGGGCGGATTTGGTGATTTGGGGGCCCGAGCTAAAATATAGGAATGGGGCTCTATTCAGCTGGGGTTGGAGAAGAGGGCTTGCATTGATGCTGCTGAAATAAGAGCATACGTTACTTAGCATTAATAATAAAAAAATATATAAAGTTTGCATTTTTTAGGGGCCCTTGGCTTCTGGGGGTCCAAGGCGGTGGCCTAGCTTTGCCTAGCGCTAAGTACGCACCTGCTCTTAGTTCGTATTAATGCACTTAACTAGCTAAGTAGCTTAACAGTATCTTAGCTAAAACTTTTTAGCCTTGTTGATTAGTTTTCTGAGCAGTGAAAAAACAGGACTGGGTAGCACTCTGGAACTTTTAGGTGAAAGAAAAACTCAAGTACAGATCTGCAAAATGAGACTTAAGTACAGTAAGAAAATTTAGAGACTTCCCTAATGTGCATTTGTGATCTCTAAGCAGTACATCATGCAATAAAAATACGTGTTTACCACAGTCTTTATTTGGCAACTCGGAACGAATTGTGGGGAAATTTACGACTATGGCTTTGACGTGCACTATGCTTATTTTAACTTTCAGCAAGCCATTTATTAACTCATAACTCACAACTAATGTGGAGTACTGTGTCCTTTTTTTTTTTTTTGCACTGTCCACCTGCCCTTTTAAGATCGAGATCTCATTTATAGTTTATGGAAAGCACCCGGTGGGCCTTTAAGAGCTCTGTTACTCCAGACATGAGGGATGTGTGTGCATGTGTAGGCCTCAGTGAGTGTGTTAGGACAGTGGTGCTATTCTTGGCTGGCTGAGGGAAGTCTTGGCTCTCTAATGCATGGGAAAAGTGTTCTTGGCAAGCGAAGCAGAGGCATTCCATTGTGGCTCACTCTTTCTCTCCCTCTCCACTTAAAGCCATGTGGACGCTCATGGCCCTGAGTAAAGCGCTGGAGAGAGAGAGAGAGAGAGAGAGAGAGAGAGAGAGAGCGAGAGAGAGAGAATGCTGTTGTGTTGCTGTCTTCTCTTTAACTTGTGAACCCTTAGTCACACACATTTACGCATCATACTTTCTGCGGCAGTAAAACAGACACCTGTTTTGTATCCCCAGGCCAGTCGTTGGTGTTCTTGTGTTCTCGTGGAATAAGAGCTCAGAGTTCCAGATCTCCCTGGGGTTAACACTGCCGCCATGAACACTTTCAATAGCAGGTCACTTCTGTTCATGGGAAGTGTTTGTTAGCAATAGGTTCTGGACCATTTATTAGGGTAATTTCAGAGAAAGCACACAATTACAAAGTAATTACAAGTGACGATGTCACTGTTGAATCTTTGAGCATGAATGTGTATGGTAGTCTGGGAAAACCCATCAGATGTTGCTGTGGCTGAAGTCTGGAAAACAGAACGGCTGGGTTTTGGCCAGAATATAGGTTTTCAATTCAATTCAGTTTTATTTGTATAGCGCTTTTAACAACAGACATTGTCCCAAAGCAGCTTTAAAGAAATGTATAACTTCAGGATATAGATTTTAAATGTATAAATTTATCCGTAAGGAGCAAGCTAGAGGCGATGGTGGCGAGGAAAGCCTCCCTGAGACGATATGAGGAAGAAATCTTGAGAGGAACTAGACTCAAAAGGGAACCCGTCCTCATCTGGGTGACACCGGATAGCGCGATTATAAATAAATCCCTTCTATAACTGTGCTAATACTACATGGTCAAATAGTGCAGCTGTGTAACCAGGAAATTCATTACAGTTTTCACATAAAGTCTGTTTTGTTGAACTTCTCCACTGTTCACTGATTGAGACTTGAGTGCAAAACTGTTTGTGGCAATTGTAGTCCTAGCCATCATTGAGCATTGAGTTCCAAAGCCATCTTTATGGTTTTTAATTGGTACCATCCTCAGTAATCTCAGTGATCTTTAGGCAGCACCAGCCTAAAGGGATTTCTGCCTGTTACATATTTTTGACACCTCTTCTTTAAGAAGCCATAAATATATTTAATCAAATAACATGATCATGTTGGATACTGTGCATCTGCCTACAACTTTCATCAAGTTGTTGGATATTAACATTCCATAGAGAAATGGACCTAAGCCTAATCGACTCAGGTTGTTATCAGAAATTGGCTGTCAAATGTCCATGATGCAATCAGAATTAAATCTTTCTCCCTTTTCACTTTTTTTGGGTAACCAGACTTTAAAAAAGAAACTTTTTTGTTCAGATAAGATTCCAAAAAGAAACATTTTTCTGTTTGGAGAAGGGCTGGGTGATATAATATTGATATCATGATACCGCGATACACTTTTCTGAGATATCGTTGGTATGTTGATGTATTTTTGTATGTTTTCAATAATTACAAATTAAATAGTAGTGAATGGAAAAAAATATTTTAATTAATCTTTATCTTTGAAAGCATTAAAGAAAAGTATCGTCAAACTCACTTTAACAGTTTTTTGTTTATTTTACTGTTTTGCAGACAGTTTGTTAGCTATGCATCGTGATATGCATCGTGTATCATAGACGTATACTCAAGTATCATGATATGATATTTTTGTCATATTGCCCAGCCCTAGTTTGGAGTAAAATATAGTAGAAAAATTGGAAATTTCACCAGGCGAAGAGTTTTCCCAGGCCACTACACATATTACCTCATCTGCCTTTTATTAATGATTGAGTTATCAGGCTTAATTCTTAATTAAGATTTATCTACTTAAAATAATTATTGTACATAATCTTGTTAATATTGTAGCATTATACAGTAGCTGGCTTTAATCTAGCACCTTTAACGTCAACATAAACTGGAAACCATTACTTTTTACTACCTGTACCGTGACAACCCTAACAATTTTAAGGTTAGCATAATGTTCTTTTGCTTCTAAATAAATCAGATCTGTCAGTTTTTTTGAGAAGGTTGTACATACATTCAATAAACATATTTAAATACTGATACTGATGATGAACCCTTGAGTATCAGCCGATACAGATACAAATCCAATATTTTATAAAATCTACTAAGCTTTAAAATCATTTCTTAACACTTAATAATAATAATAATAATAATAATAATAATAATAATAATAATAATTCAGGGAACAATACATGGTAAATAAAGTATAAATAATATTTTAAAAATCATTCCTAACAAAAAGCTACAAGCAAGTCTCTTTATATGTAAACATTTATGGTTCCAAAAAATTCCCATCTTTTCCATTTGTTACAGGATCAGATCAACTTTTTTTCTCCCTCCAATATTCAGTTCAGACCGATATCGATCCTGTGTATTGGATCGGTGCCATCTGTAATAGGAACATAGGAACCAATAGGAACCAATAGGAACCAATGTTTTATGTAATGTTAGTTGGATGAGCAACATTCATTTTAATATAATATTGTGAAGCACTATTACAGTGGTTTTTTGAATATTGCATGAATGTTATTTGGGAACTGTTACAAGGCTGACTTTTTCAACGAACCTGTTGAAACCGTAGTGATCAGCTTGAATACTTCTGAATGAAAATGAAGATGTGGACAGCTTTATCAGGTTTATCCCATTCAGATTTGATTGGATGTACCAGAGCCATATTGATAGCTGGAGGTTTGGAGAA
>JANDJT010000141.1:1620409-1644941 GCA_024331685.1 Stegophilus panzeri | reverse complement strand
CCCGATGCTCCCTGGGATAGGCTCCAGGTTCCCCGTGACCCTGAAAAGGAGTAAGCAGTAGAAGATGGATGGATATATGGAAATAAGGGCAGCTCTGAGTGGCCACATTATGTCCTTTATACTATAGATAGGATGATGGGCATGTCCTTGAGTCCATGTATGAAATTCTTCAAGTGTAAAGAAAAAGTTATAGGCATCCATTTGTTCATTTATGCTATTCAAAGACACTCCCACTGGCCTGTGCTCTACACACAGAACCCAGGTGTTTCCAAAGTACTTCTAGTAAAGTCTGTGCACACGGTAGCCATTTGGCAACATTCCCGGACAGTTATTTTCAGTCATACAACACCAGACTCCTATCTACTTGATTGGGGCAAGACATACGGTCGGTTCTGTGAACAGCTACCCAATGCAAATTCAACACTTGGAATCAGCTCGAGGCCTAATGAGGAAACTTACCACACCTGGCCATGAAACTGCTTATCAGTCAATTATCCAATACTTTTTAAACCTGTGAAAATGGAGGGGAAAATGGGGGGGGTCAATGGCTATAATTCCTAAACAGTTAATGCAAAATTTTAAACCGCTTGAATTAAAGCTGAAAGTCTACACTTCTATCACATTTTGATTGCTTCATTTCAAATCCACTGTGGTGGTGTACCAAGGCAAAATTACCAAACTTGTGTCACTGTTTAAATACTATGGACCAGACTGTATAGGCAGCATTGTGTGATTACACACCAAATAAACATCAGTGAAACATAATTGCACATAATCACACATAATTCCATGATGACTTTTCATGCATGCGTTTCTGTGAAGTCATGCGCATTTAATTGACCTTTATCCTTAGGTTTTCATTTGTACCTATTTAATTTAGCATTTATACTGTATGCTTACATCAGATGGTACAATTAAAAAAAATATATATATATATATATAAGTGGAACCCGATGTGGTCTGGTGTTGGAGCCTTTACACCTGAAGGTTTGGCATGTTCTGCCTTCTGAGATGCTTTTCTGCACAGTATGGTTGTAAAGAGTGGTTATTTGAGTTATTATAGCCTTTATGTCAGCTCAAACCAGTCTTGCTATTCTCCTCTGATGTCTATCATCAACAAGGCATTTTCCTTGTTGCTCACTGGATGTTTTTTTTCTTTACACTATCCTGAGTAAACTCGTGAGACTGCTGTGTGTAAAAATTCCAGGAGATCAGCAGTTTCTGATCTTGAACTAACATCAATGCCATGGTTCAAGTCACTCAGATCACATATTTTCCCCATTCTGTTGTTTGATGTGAACATAAACTGAAGTTCTTGACTTGTATTTGCATGATTTTATGCACTGCGCTGCTGCAACATGATTGGGCGACTGCATGAATGAGCACTGGGGCGTACAAAAAAACAGATATGTGGAGAAAAATATGCCATATCTGATGTAGTGTTTATTCCAAACGCGACACAAGGGGAATTGAACCAAAAAAGTGAAATTCAAATGAAATTCTAGTAGTAAAATTGGTTCTGGCATCTGTATTGGTGTTTGTATGTAATTGGACAGTGATGAATTATTGTTGCTCTAACTTTGTATTTGAAAGGAAATTATGATTGAGTGTAGGTCCACTATCTATGCTTTAATTTTTTAAACTATGTAAAAAAATCACTACCTGTTGTGATGCGCAGTCCCGCAGTATATTATATGCGCAGGGTTTTGGAAGGAATAAGAAGTGGAGAAGGAAATATGGAAAGAGAGAGAAGAGAAGTTAAACAGAAAAAAAATGTGTGAAGAGGAAAAAACATACAGCTAAAGTGTTGTAGGCAGCACTTCTGAAGAGAGAGAGAGAGTGTGTGCGTGTGTGCGCGTGTGTGTGTGCGCGTGTGTGTGTGTGCGTGTGTGTGGGAAGCCTGAAGAGCTTCAGCAGGTGGTCTGGGAGATTGGAGCTGTGTACTGAGGGAGTCAGAGCTACTCTGAGAGCTTGTATCTGTACACATGGGTGGAAAGATTCTTCTGACAAACAAAATCTCCTCCTAATAGTTAGGGCTCAAGATTGTTAGCTTGTTAGTTTGCTAGGCATTTTCATTTTTCAAGTTACTACCCCACCATTCATGGGGGAATGATTTAAAGGATTGTGTCTGATTATTGGGCTTGTTGTAATCCTCACTGATTCCTGCTGTTCCTGACATTCATTTAGCCTTGTTACATAGAACACTCAGATTTCATTTTTCTTGCTTCGTTTGTCCCTTTCTTTCATCTCCTTTCGTCTCTTTTCAATCCAAACACATGGAAACTAAATAAATTATCCTCAAGGTCCAGAAAAAACGACCATGGCTAATTGGCTGCCATGGCAACAGACAGCCTTCCCTTGTTGCTTGTTTTTGTCGTTTGTTGCACTTGTGTAAACGGCACACGCTCCTCCTCCGTACGTTTCATTCAGTACACACACACACACACACATACACACACACACCTCACAGCCTCTGAAAGTGAAAAGTGCTTGGGGCATTTCTCTGACTGATGCACACCTGGATTCATCATGCAAACCTTCTTTGGGCTGCTCCGTCACATGACACTGTAATTACACTAATGTAAGCATTGATGCTTTTATTAGCTTTATAATAACAGGCTGGTCTTGGACTTGCTGTTGGAGAAGAAGCTCACACTATGGTTCTTTCACTGTTCTGGAAGTGTATACTAGAGCTAGGGCACTACTGTAGGGTTTCTGGAAACTCATTACACATCTGTCTTACATTGTGTATACCACTGGTCACCAACCCTCTTACTTGAGATCTGCCTTCCTGTAGGTTTCATCTCCAACCAAAATCGAACACACCTGTTTTAGTTGATCAAGAACATCTTACGGCTTTTATTGATTAGATGGTCAGGTGGGAACAATTACGGTTGAAGTCTTCAGGAAGGTAGATCTCCAGGAACAGGCTTGGTGACCACTGGTGTATACTGTATATATAAAGGGATGATGGTTCTGTTCACACCATACATACACCATGCATATTACAAACGTAAATAGCTGATAATGTCATTCTGTACGGCTGCTTGGATGCCACATGATCTCACTCTCTGTGCTTTAAAATAAATTGTTTTGAAACATCCCTGAGCTGTAAGCTGTATTTGCGATTGCATGTACGACAAACCTGATTCACACCATTTCAATCAGCGAAGGCTTCACCCAAGATTTGTTTCTGTATAATGTGGTGTTTGAATCTCCGTATCTTTCAACAGTGATGGAGATTCAATCTTCTCTTGTTTTTGTTCTCATGAGTGAGTTGAGTAAGTAAGTTCATTGAGTCTTGTTCCGGTTTATTCAGTCTGAGCTGGAGAATTCAGGGCATACAGTAAAAGTCTGTGTTGGGCGTGGGTTAAAAAATAATTTCTTGAAACACATAATAAAACAACACAAAATAGCTATGATTGTTAGCTACATATATATTTTAACATTGCTCAAGCTGTTTGTTTGTTTGTTGCCTTAGAGAGCTATCTCCTCTGTTTCAATTGGCTGTTTTCATTTTTCCAGCCTGGATATTAGCTCCGCCCCAGCCGAACAGAACTTCTTAGCCCTGCCCCTTTTCTCTAAAAAAACAACCCAAAAGGCATAGCTCTGAGGAACGGGGGTCATGGGAGAGAATGATAAGGCTTATGAATATTTTCATCGTAATTGCAAGTCACCTCGCAGGCAGCAGAGGGATCCACAATTTACAAACCGCTCTTTTAAAGAGAAAGACCTTTGGAGAGCACTTAACTCTGGGGAGTGTTCGTTGCTGGAGTGGAGGCTTCATTAGTGCACACTCTGTCAGGGATACTTGTCTCTACTCTGTATCTATAGTATAAACAGGTGCTAGAGCATGGAACATGTGTTAATTATGAGCGTGTCGCTAATGAGGTTTGCTGACTTATCGTTTCTTCCATGTTATGGGAAACAGCACTGTGTTGTCTTATATTTTGTATTTCCTTGTCACTAGAGTGGTACCTATTCAGTGGCACACCTTTTACACCTTTAGTGCGTATCTTTTACATGCAAGGGTCAAGTAATCATTCTAAAAGCTACAAGGTACAAGAGTGGTCCTTAAGGCCAAATTATGTACCGTAAATCATTTTTAAAGGTACAATACATTCACATTACCATGTAAAAGATAGGCTACTTGTTAAAGATACCAAAGATGTACCCTTGAGGGAATCAGACCAGCAGCAAGAAAAGAGTAGAGTTCAAGTTCAAGTTCTTTTGTTCTTCAAGTTCTCAACTTCTTTTTTCTGAGAATAAACCTTTGCCAGGCCGTAAGACAGCCAGCATGAAGACCAGCTGTGTGTTGCCATGTACACTGAGAAGTATGTTGGCATCAGGCTGTACCAATGAAAAGGCTGTTTAGAATTTTTCTTTCCTTACCACCATCCGTTAATCAGTTTACACTTTCATTTCAACGGGTAGCCTATAACTATTTTGCCATGTTCCATAGCTGTGGGAGATCTTGTTGCTACTGTAATTAGACATGCGTCAGGGCTCTTAGTGCTGCTAATGACTTTATTATCAAGACATTTGTCTCCTACTGATGTTTCTTGCAATGAATCTAGATTTATTCTTTCACTTCAGCTAGGCACCTCAACTTGGTGTGATACACTCATTGGCCTTTATTGCAGCTACAGCGTAATATGTTGGTAGTTTGTAGGTATACATTTACTGTTTGTAGCCCTCTACCTCGACCATCCGTGTAAGGGGACCACCATAGGACTGTAGCTGGGTGATGTGTCCAGAAAAGTGTACAAAAGATCTCAGATGCTAGTGCAGGGTGGTGTTAGGGTCCCTTTCCATTAATGGACTGAGTAGAGAGGGAGATCACAGATTGATGGACTATTGTCAGTAATTGTACGTACACATATTTCAGGTTTACCTGATAAAGCGGCCACTGAGTGAATTAATTCATAAGGAACCGAGTAACAATTCAACCACATGTAAGTTTAGCTTAAAATATAATTGAGTGACTGCTGAGGAGGTAGAGATGAACATTTTGATGACTTATATTCTATGACTTTGCCACACCTTGACTGAGATAGTGGAACATTTTCTCCTAGCAGTGTCTGTTTTTGCTTGAATATCTCCTATTATCACTGTCTTTTATTAATCATCCCTGTCTCTATCACCAATGTCCTTTACTTTCTCAGCCTTACGTTGTCTATCAGTGATTCCTCCTCCCTCTCTGCTCCTTCTTGCTTCTTGTGAGTGGAGTCTGGGCTTGTTGCCAGCTGGCGTGTTTTTTTTTTGTTGCTTTTTTTTTTTTTTGAATGAATACCTGATGGAGTCGGTGGAGGGCAGTGAGGCGAGGCATGGGAGGAGCTGATTGAGTGAGTGAGTTAGAGAGTGTGAGTATGTGTGTGTATGAGAGAGAGAGAGAGAGAGGGTAGTTAGGCCCTTGCATAACACACACTGATGTGCTACATGCAGGCGGGCCGGCTCAGGGCTGCCTGTGTGTGACACTCAGGGCCTGGATGGCTGAGCGTAGCCCTGCTGTAGAACTGAACACACACACGGGGAGAGGAGAGCGAGGGAACAAGTAGACAGCCTAGGGCAGAAGAGTTACTGAAAGAATTATTTGCCTCTATGGACACTTTGAGAAAGGTGGAACAGGAAACCTAAGGTAAGACTTGACCTGTTTTCTGGCTCTTCCAGTTTCATGGTGTCTGCTCACTGCCTCCTGTTGCTCACTACAGCACAAAGTGTACGTTTATCCACAGTTCTCCTTTAAGAGTAGTCGTCTTTTCTTAACTAGGCCTGGGACTTTCCTTCTCAGCACGGACGTGAAAGTGCAAGTCATGCAACCGCTCTGAAACTCTAAGAGTTCTAGAGACCTTTCTATTCAGGTCTTTCCCCTTGCCTGTTTTTGGTGGTGGATTTTGTGCGGACCTGGCGCTCAGGCTCAGAATGATTGGGAAGCCAGGGAAAGCCGCGTTTGTGTGCCGTGTGTGCCCACCTCTTAAAGGGGTAGAGCCTTGTTCAACAGCAGTGGTGCAGCACTGCAGAGTGTTGCTCATAGGAATAATGCATAAGGAAAGCAATTAACCAAATGCCTATGTACTCTGTCATTAGCATGCAGTATACGTGGATATGCATTCTAAGTCATTTTAAAGGGAAGTGTAAATGATGAAGGGGAAAAACTACCAAAAAATCCCCCAAAGATTTCAAAAATTTTGTTGCGATTAAACTTTCCTTGAGTTGGCGAGGATGCACAGCTTTCTGTAACGTTGGTGTAGCCTATCTCTGGAATACGGGGTGTGAGTTGGGAATGCACCCTGGATGGGACGCCAGCCCACAATACACAGACAAATTCACACACTATGAGCAATTCATCATAGCCAATCCGGCATGTTTTTGGAGGTGGGAGGAAACCAGAGAAAATCCACACAGACACGAGGATAACATAAGAAACTCCACACAGACAGTAACCCAAGCTCAGGATTGAACCAGGGACCTTGGAGCTGTAAAGCGCCAATGCTACCCACTGCACCATCATGATGAAACTGTAACGATACATGGATACATCGAAATTAGTCATTGATATATTAAATATACAGACCAATGCTTTAAAATGTCAACACACCCTTTTTTTCCAGTGTAGGTTTTGCTCATAGTACACAAACATGGTAAACTCCGCTTTTTATTTATTCAACAGAATCAGTGTTTCGCTGAATTGTTGTCCTGTAGCCTTAACCCTGTGTTACGCTGTGCATAACTATGTGTATATGTGCACACACAGCTGCTTTGTGAGCAACATTGTTCACATACATGTCTGCATACCACTTATACATTTTAAGGATTCGTAGCGATATCCAGTAGAGGGCAGGTCACAGCTGAAACATCTCTAGCTGGCAGGTTTCTATGGTGACCTGTAAATGTTCACAGTAACTACTCTGGGATGGATATTTGTCCAAGTGGAGAGGCATTGAGACTTCGAAAAGCTCTTTTAGCTTCTTTTAAAAAACTTTCCACCAGTGTTGTGGGTAGTTGTGGTAGTTTGTTTAGTCTACTGCTATGGACACTGGCCATGTGCCCTATGAAAGCAGGGTATGTGCAGCAGCTATCAAGAAAATAGAGTAAAAAGTGGAGTATAAACAATTTATTTGATCATTTCATCTCATATTTGATCACTTTGCTTCAATTAAATTATGCATTGTTTACCTAGAGATCATTTTGGCTATGGTTTCATATGAATTTGAATCGCATTTTTAAACCTGGCCAAGCGAGTATAATTGTTCCCTTTTGCCTTGACCTGTTGCTCTGACTATGCATTAAACGATTGTGCATGAGCTTTCAATCTCAAACGAGTCAGCATCGACCTGGTTGAACTGTAAGCAGGTTTAATGCTGCGTAACATGCACACTACAACAGTGTTGCTCCCAAAATATTGCCACATGTGACTTTTCGTAATTGACATTACGCACCAACCTAAACAGGTACCTGAATTTTGGATTGACAGAGTGTTTGATAACTCATGCACAGCCGTAGTGGTATATGTCCTGTAGCATTGTAGATGTAGATGTGTAATGTGTTTTGATTTGGGTAACATGAATTTATGGCACTGGGGTGACACATTGGTGAAGCGGGTAGCTTTGCATTCTTCCAGGGTTCCCAGTCTGGGTGGATTTTCGCTTGTTATCCCTGTGTCTGTGTGGGTTTCCACTGCTCTTTCCAGCTTCTTCCCGACTCCAAGATACACCATTTGGCCAAAAATATGTGGGCATCTGACCTTTCATTAGATTTTGTGGGAATTTCTGCCCATTCAGCCACAACAGCATTAGTGAGCTTGGGCACTGATGTCAGGCAAGAAGGCCTGAGGTATAATCTGTGTTCCAGTTCGTCCTAAAGGTGTTCGGTGAGGTTGAGGTCAGGACTCTATGCAGGCCAGTTGAGTTCATCTACATCAACCTTGGCAAACCATGACTTTATGGAGCCCGCTTTGTTCACAAGGGCATTATCATGCTGGAACAGGCATTATCATGCCTTTGCTTTAAGGCCCTTGATTCCAGTGAAGGGAAATCTTAAAGCTACAGCATACAAAAACATTTTAGACAACTGTGTGCTTTCAACTTTGTAGGAACAGATTTTGGGAAGGAAGGCCCACATATGAAGTGGTCCGGTGTCCACATACTTTTGGTCATATACTTTTTGGGATATAGTGCACATGCTGGTAGGTGGGTTGGACACATATGTCAATGTATGTGTGCATGGTGCCCCACGATGGACTGATGAACTGATGGACTGGCATCCCACCCATGGAGTAGGCTGTGGATAGGCTCCACATCCACAGCAACCCTGACCAGGATAAAGCGGTTACTGAAGATGAATGAATCATGAGTTCTTCATGGCTGTTAGGGTGGGATACCTCGTCACGTCATGATCTGTTTGGGCTCTGGTGAAGGCTTAGGTGAAATTACATAATAATTCTTGATGCTTATTTTTGATTGCTGACTTCCAAAGCCTACATTAAGATTTCATAAAATGTGACCACTTCCTGCTTTTGGTTCATGAAAAACACAATGTCTGTGTGGAGTTTCTCTGTATGTTCTCCCTGTGTCCATTTACTCCAGGTTTTCTACTTTCCTCCTACCTCCCGAAAACCTCCCATGTTTATTTATCAGAAATGTTGTGTAGTGTTATCTTTTTATTACTAACTCTTATTGCATAAGCCTAAAGGTTAGATTATGACAATTTGTGCAGAATCGCTTAAGCAAGATTGAAAGCATATCAGTGCACCTATGAATCATGTATTTTCCCTTCCATGTCATGACAAGGTGTACGTATGGGTATGCATGTTGGTAATTGACTGCATAAATGTGTGATAAATGGCACTGATTCTACTGCTGCTCTCTTTAGCTCAAGGACCTTGAGTTGTAACTCATAGCCCTGATGGAGGACAATAAGTTTAGATTTCAAGTCATCTGATACTCACTACGCTCTGTGAAGCCTGTGTGCTGAGCAAGATCTAACTGATGGTCGTCTCACTGTGTTCTTCTTTTACAGTAGCTGTGTGCATCTGTGTGTGTGTGTGTGTGTGTGTGTGTGTGTGTGTGTGTGCGCGCACTTACAAGTATGTGCTTGCACAATACAAACCTCTTTACTCCTCGTCTTTCACTGTGTGTCCTTGTGGTGTGTGTTTGTGTGTGTGTGTTTGTGTGAGTGTGTGTCTTTGTGTTAATCGGTGTGTGCTGAGTAGTGTTCCTTCTAATGTAGGTCAGTAGAGGCTGCTCCACACCGCTCCCTCCCTCCCGGCTCGGGTGTAGTGTGCGTGCTGTGCTGTCTCTATAGTAGGAGAGCAGACTGAGCCGTGATTCTGTTCTCTCTCTTGTAATCCAGAGGGATAAAGCAGGGAGGCTGCCAAAGTAGAAGATTAGGCTTTCCCCGGCATGCCGTTTAGCTTGAGGAGTGCACCGAGCCACGTTTGTGATTCTAGTTATAAGCAGCAGCTTTATTAATCCTTACTGCCAGACTGGTAGCATCAGACATCCCATAAAAGCAGTCCAGTCGCTCCCCTTGTGTCTGTGTTCCAAAAGAAAAAAAGATCCAGGGGAGAGTTTGAGCTGTTCAGCTTTCGCTGTCAGTTTTTATACAGGGTTGTTTTTAAACAGCTATGCTACTGTACACAGTGCTCTAGAACTGACTCAAACAATTCAACTTCAAACAATTTCATCTCTTCCCATTACAACTCACAGAAATGTCTTCTTTCAGAATGTGATTTACCAAGCCCAAGCCCCACCCACACTTGGTTACTGTTGCTATGTAGGTCAAATTTCTCAAAAATAAAGGCTAAAATGATTGAGTAAATTTGCTACCACAAGACAGTATTTTGGGAAGCAAGAAAGTTGTCGTGGGTTGCACTTTACATTAAGATTCCCTTAAGTAACATTATTTACCATGTTAGCGAACATTAACAAACTGTGAACTTCAGCAATAATAAACCATCAGTTATGTTAATACAGGAACAAGTAAGGAATAACACGACGGACCATGCTGTTATACTTAAATAATCCATGCCGGGGTGGTGTGATAATGTATATCCTAATGCAAAATGGAGCTACTGTTACCAACCTGAAGTTAATTATTTTCATATAACAGCACGGCCCACAGTGTGTTATTCTGTTTATACTACAGCAAGCAATTTTGCCAGCAATTTTCAAAACTATTTTTAATTTATTCATGAATGACATTTCATGCTTTTTAACTGTATATTAGCTGCTACATTTAATGTTATGGAATGTCCGCAGGACAAGTTAGTTCCTGTTATCACTTATGTTATGTTATAACAGTTACGAACAGTCATTACCTTACCAACCTCTCCTGTATTCTCTCTCTTGGAGTTAATGAGACAAATAAATGCAGCTTGTCATGTTACTGAGAAACCAGAAAGCGCAAACTGCTCTGTCTCCACAGACTCTCCCATATCTGGAAACTTACTGACTGTTACAACGCACTGACACCTGACCTGAGACTCCTTCCATATAATCGTTTCACATCAACGATTATATATTTTTCTTTGCTAAACAACACAGTGTTGTTGGTTTTTTTTATCTGTTTATTTTTATTAGCTTTAGATTATGTAGAATGCCTGCCATACAAATCCCTGTGAATGAGCTGTTACTATAGAAACGATGATGTATTGCAACTAGGACATTAATATAAACTTACCATTATGCCACAGCTGGAGGTATTGTCAGAGCTGCTGTTATAGGAAATGAATTAACACCTTGTAATTTAAGTATTCATCTGTGCTGTGATATAAAGTGAGTTAACACATATACATCAAGTGACATTCGTTTAAATGTTAATGAAATATACCTGCGTTGACTAATGTTTATTTATCCATGGCTCAAAATAAGTCCAAAACTAAATAATTGAATTAAACTACAGCATGTTTCTAAATGCTTATACCTTTCTTAATATTATTAATATTAAATTGCTTTTAGGCCTCACTTAGGAATTTTACCAGTTAACAACCACAATCAAGCTCATAAAGGTGCCGTTGATGGTATGAACATTGTTTTATGTAGGTGTTGATTATTTGGCTTACTTACAGTTAATGCAAGTGTTATGGTGTATTCACTGTGAAGGTCATGGTGTGTTCATGTTAATTAATGTGTTAAATAATGTCAGTTAAGTGTACTTTAATGTAAAGCATTACTGTTTCATGTAATAGCAAGAGCTTAAAACAGGTGATGGTAAAATAAAAAAGAAGTGAATCCAAATGCTATCTGCTTGAGCTGGCCTAGCTAGCTTACTTCATCGACTTTATAAAGTGGACTAGCTGAACACTTCTCATAACGCCGGCTTTACAATAAAACCCATTGCAAGTGAACCCATTTGTAGCATGCCAGCTAACTTAAACTCAAACCCAACTCGTACAGTATAAAAAAATAAATAAATAAAATAAAAAAAGGGGCAGTGGTGGGCTTGGCGGTTAAGGCTCTGGGTTACTGATCGGAAGGTCGGGGGTTCAAGCCCCAGCACTGTCAAGCTGCCACTGTTGGGCCCGTGAGCAAGGCCCTTAACCCTCTCTGCTCCAGGGGCACTGTATCATGGCTGACCCTGCGCTCTGACCCCAGCTTCCTAACATGCTGGGGTATGCAAAGAAAAGAATTTCACTGTGCTGTAATGTATACGTGATAAATAAAGACTCATTATTATCATTATAACTAACCAAACAGCAGATGAAGTGACTTACTTTTAAGCAGACAGATGTCTTTTTGATTTGGATGTCACCTAAGGTTGAGGTCTAACTGCCAAATATTTGGAAATGTATGGAAAACATCACCTGCGTATTGGGTGTCACTTTTATGTGTCTCAAAGCCATATATTTTTGACCATATATGAAGCTTTAAATTCAGAAAATGACCAAAAATATGGGAAACACTGGTGGACATGCTAACATGCTAATAAAGCAGTGATTGGAGAACCACATCCATGGGGAGGACAGAGAAACTACAGGTCTCTGTCTCTGTTTTATTTACCTGGTATTTTTGAAGGCTTTTGAGCTTTGCAATAGTTACTTATGATGTTTTTATCACTGCAACACTGCCATAACTCATTCCACCAATGTTGATAATCAAACTTTGGCTTAAGGAATGTTAAAGAATTGTGATGAACTAAAGATTAATTGGTTGCAAAAAATAACTTTCTTTTTTTTTTTCCTTAGCTTGAATGTACTTCCATTTCCCTTTCTATCCAGATCTGTCTTCTTCTCGCCTTTACTCCTTCTCATTCCTTTTTTAGTGTTATTATTATCTTTCACTGAAGTCACAAGGAAAGTATTTGCTGGTGTAAAGGAATGGTTCTCAGCTCTTCTCTTATGGGTGCACTTTGCACACAACAGACCAGTTGAGTATTTCCCCTGCTCTAACACACATGATGTGCTGATGAACTCATCAGCTAATTAGCATCTAACCGAGAGCTAAATCAGATGTGTGGGAGACTCAGTACCACACAGTGGAGTGGGTCACAGGGTTTAAAATGAAGTACTACTGATGTAATTATGTGATAAGCAATCTAAAGAGATCTGGCAGAGCAGTGCATTTAAAGCATTGGGGTTGTTTTTTTTTTTTCATACTTTCCAGAAGTAGTTGTTAATTGCTGGCTCCTGAATAATGACTAACTTAAATGCCTAATCCCAGTTCAAATGATTACATTTGTCATTGCAATATGCTACTTTACCAACAAAGGAATAATGTAATATTAAACAGTTCCATCAACTCAATTATGGCAGTTCATTCATTAGCATGCTTGAATGCCTTTGTATATTGCTGATGAAAATAGCCCGTGGAAAGAATAATCATACGATATGAGGCGGCGGGGGGGGGGGGCGGTTATATATGGTTATATATATAATATATATATAATATAACCATATTATACAAATGACCCCAATGCAGCAGGGTGTCTAGTCATGTGTATATGCCAGCTTGATATGTATCAAGTTTTTCAGTTTTGCAGAGTTTCTCTCAAAATCTTGCAAATCTATCAAGTTTTTGTATTTTTATTAATTTAAAAGCTGTTTCTCTAGTTTCTGCTATTACTGTAACTGATGTAGAGAAATTATTGTTGCCTACTACACGTGTAATCCTTTTAACTTTTTGTTTTTGTCTTTCTGGTTTTGCAATTGCTTTTGCTGCAGTTGGCAATTACAGCTTCGAGACATCTACGATAAGAAATTATTTGCTTTTTGCATCATTGTGGTTCCATTTTAACCCATTCCTCTTGGCAAATTGTCTTTAATTTCCCAAGGTTATGAGCGTCCCTCTGATGGACTCAAACTCAAAAAGCCCAACCAATGGCAAAAATTTTTATAATGACACCAGGTGCGATTTGCATTTATATCTAGAACTTGATTTATTTTTATGTAACCTTCGGCATTCCAGTTCATCCCAAAGTTTTCCAGCAGTGCTCTGTGCAGGCCACTGAAGTTCTTCCACACCAACCTTGGCAAACCATGTCTTTATGGACCTCAATTTGTGCACACGGTCATTGTCATGCTGGAACACGTTTCAGTTATTTCCATTGAAGGGAAATCATATTTCTACAGACTACAAAGTCATTCCAGACAACTGTGTGCTTCCACCTTTGTGGGAACAGTTTGTGGAAGACTCTCATAGGGGTGTTATTGTGAGGTGTCCACATATTTTTTGGCCATATAGTGTATGTCCTGGAAGTATATTAAATAACAAAAGCAATACTGTCTGAATACTTCTTTCCCCTAATTGTGTATGCTTGTATTAGCCTTGATTTCTCTTTTTATTGACAGAATTTCAACATTTCACTTCTTCAGTATAAAAATTCATTAACATTAATTGAATCTTTTACAGTAAATGGCTAAACCTGTTGCTTAAAGGTTGTTACTTTTCACTTTGTTGAGATCTTTACTATTTTTTTTATTTTTAGTATTAGAAAAACGTTATAACAGGTTTATGAACCCCATTCAATGCCAACACAAACCCTTAGGGGTTCACTGTGCCAATGTTGACTTTGGATACTTTTTTTTTTATTAGTTAGTAAATTAGCTGAGAGAATATCTGTTTTGTGGAAAAAGTTTGTGAAGTATGTATCTGTTGTTATTCTTATCAATAAATCCAGGTGTTCTAAGTCAACAAACAATATTTTACAATGTGATTTAAAAAAAAAATTTTTTTTGATGCAGTCTGCTGGAAGAAGGTCTAGGGGATAGGTCTGGGATAGCTTGCATGCGATGATTCAGTCTCATATAGTGCTCCAAGTCTCTTCTAGCGCTGTGACACTTCTTAAATCATCAACTCCCTGTTTGAAATGCAGAACAGCTCTCCAACCAGTGCTGGACAAAGCGAATAGAGCTAGAGTGGGAGCAATCAGGGAGGAATTCTAAATGAGCAATATCTCTAAAAGATCAAAAGCTGATTATCTGGTTGATCTGCATGTTCAGTAGTTCATTGGATAGGAACTAACATGAGCAGGGTGTTCTACCATCGAATTAGCAGCACAGCTTACTGTGTTCACCTTGTGAAGGTCATTGTGGACCAGTTTGTTTTCATTAGCTTGTATGAATTATGTATAGGATTCAGTACAGCATATTTGTACTGCTTATGTGTATGACTGTGCATGATTGTTGAGAGAGATAGACAGTTGGAGGGGGAGTGATGATACTGACACTTGAGTGCTCCATCTATCCCTGCATGGGGTGCCCTCTGACATGCAGAGTGCGTGCATGTGGTATAGATATCTTTCCCATCCCTTTGCAACTGAATCTAAACACAATATATCTTTAAACATATTACTAGCCGTAAACCATACAGTGAAAATGCTACCATTTTGGGACTGCAATACTTGGGTTATTTATTAGGCTTTCTAAAATTATGGAGACCTTTTATCCCATGAGAATCTAAAGTGTGTGCATATCTCTTTCTATGTGTTTTTCAGGTTTCTGCTGCAGTCTTGGAGGCTTACTTTCAGAGAGAAATGATTCCGCATGAATTGTGGCAAGTGCTCTCTCACAGCAGGCATGTGTTCTGTTGCTTTCAGTTGAGATCAGTGTCCATCCAGCCTTAAGCACAGAAAAAAGCTCCCATCACCCCCCGTCTTCTCTCCACCCCCTCTACCCCCACAGCAACAGCCAATCAGCAGGTGGCACTGTCAGAGAACAAAAGAAAGGTGCAGAGGGAAAGAGTGTTAAAGAAAGATATAACAGGTAGAAACCATCTTAAAAAGAGGTACAGCAGATACATTCATCATGAAGTCCAACCAAGAACGAAGCAATGAGTCTTTACCCCCAAAGAAACGTGAAATTCCAGCAAGTACCCTTCCCTCAGAGGATAGGCCCATGGTGATGGCACCTGCCAGTGAGAGCCAGCGTGGAGGGAACCTTGCTTGGCTTGCTAGCATGGCCAGTGGGCATGAGAGCAACAAGCAGCACACCAGCAGCTCAGCAGAAGCCGAAGGCCCTCAGTCCAAACCAACAATGTCCACTGTCGAGTCCAGTCGTGCTCCAACTGCAACATCTACCATACCTGCTGTGTATACTTCACCACTTTCTCAACAGGCAGGCACCATCCAGTACTCACCCATGCACCCCAACCTGCACTTTATCAGCCCCTCATATGCAGCGCCCTATGCTAGCTACATTTCTCCTCTTGTGTCCCCTGCAGCCACCACCACGTCCTCCCATCGACACACTGAAGCCTACTCTGGCACTACCAATTCTCCAGCATCCAAATCCGATCCATTAATTTCCACTTCAGACAGCATACCTCAACCCCATTCCACCCAGTATGTCCAAATTTCCAGCTCCCAACTCAGTGTAGTGCCTTGTACTGCATCCTCACCGCAAAGCCATCTTCCCCTACACCTACAACAGACACTCGCCCTTAGTGGGCCCTCTCAGCTCCTGCTTCAGTACTCAGATGGACCCATGTCCAAAAAGGAAGACGGCAGACCTAGAGAGATGCTAAATGGTGAGTCGGAAAGAGGCCGTCGCTTCAACCATCCGTCAGAATCAAAGGTCAGCAGCATAGCCAAAGGGTCTTTATCCACCCAGCATCACCACATCCACCAGCGAGACCACTACGATACCCGGCACATGCCGCTTCCACCGGTGTATGCACAGGAAAACACCAGTTTGAGGAACTCGTTAGTTCTAGTTCCCAACAGTCACAACTCCAGCAGTGCTGATCCAGGGGGTCATCTAGACAAGCTGCCTCCCCCTCTGGCCCCAGCTGAAAAAGGAGGCATCTGTGCAGGCAAGCCAGTGTCCCGCACTCACTCCAGCACCTGTCTTCCCTTTCCACCTCCTCCTTTACCTGTAGATGGTCTAAAGACAGCAGTTACCACACTATCACCCCACGCAGTTATCCATACCACACATAGTGCAACCGAGTCACTATCCCTTGGCCTCACGTCAACCAACTTCTATTCTGCTCATCAGCCCATTATTGGGTACATTGCAGGTACAGGGCAGCCACAGCCGCTCAGCTACCACACCAGCCTTCCTCCACACCTGCTCATCCCAGGAACTCAGCCTGTTATTATCCCTGTAAGTGGAGCAGAAGCTACTGCCACATCTACAACACCGACGTTCGCTGCAGCACTGCCCCATGCATTTGTGACCTCAGCAGCCCCCAAAGGTGAGTCCTTTGAGACATCAGCTTCCTACCCCCACCCGGCAGGTGCTGTGGTTCAGGCCCAATTGCACTTGCCTATCCTGCCAGCTTCTGCTAGCCTGCCAGCTACTCCACCTATACCTTCCACACCTGCTTTACCACCCTACTTCACCAAGGGTTCTATCATTCAACTAGCTGATGGGGAGCTGAAGCGCGTGGAGGACCTAAAGACAGAGGACTTCATTCAGAGTGCTGAAATCAGCAGTGAATTGAAGATTGACTCTAGTACTGTGGAGCGCATTGACAGCAGCCATACACCTAACTGTGCTATAATCCAATTTGCGGTGGGAGAGCATCGTTCACAGGTGGGCTTCCTTTATTTATAAACCTGGATGACTGTTTTATCTTGCATTGCAGACAGCTTGTACGTTGGACTTTGTAAGAAATCAAGGACTTTAGTTTGATCTTTTTCCCATTTAAAAAACGTTGCCATCTTTTGCCATAACACTGATTCCTCTGGTTACTTTATTTTCACGTTCAAACTTGGTGCTCATTGTAATTATCATGTGTTGAAGATTTGAACATTTTCTGCAACTAATTTACATGTTCTCATAACCCATGACTTGTTTTACATGTTTGCTATGTTAGTTATATTGCCACAGTCATTCTGCTGCCTGTTTCCGCATGGTCCGTTGTTTTGTGCTGTTTGTGTGGGATCCTAAGGCAGAATTGAGTCATCCCTTAGTTCATCTCCCTTCTGTTCTGCAGTGAGGGGGCTGTGAGAAAAATCTGTTTCATTTGTCTGTGAATTATGATTCTGGTCTCCCACTCAAACAGAAAGTCTGCCGGCTCAACAATGAGGCTGAACACAATCTACCAAATCTATTAATTCATGACATGTTGCACTGTGTAAATGACATCTGTGATATTTGTGTCTATTTCCCTCTCTCTAAGGTGAATGTGGAGGTGCTGGTGGAGTACCCTTTCTTTGTCTTTGGTCAGGGCTGGTCGTCTTGCTGTCCAGACCGTACCACTCAGCTGCTGGAACTGCCTTGCGCCAGGCTAGCTGTGGGTGATGTCTGCATTTCCCTCACTCTCAAGAACTTGAAAAATGGCTCACTGAAAAAAAGTCAGGGGCAGATTTCAGATGCTACCAGTCTTGGGCCACTTTTTAAACCACCTTTTAAAGCACCCCCAGGAGGGACACGCAAGGCAGCACGGCACATGGAGCAGGAGAATGGACTGGCACAGTGTGGCAGGCAGGGAGGAGTGAGCTCCCAGGCAAGCAAAGAAAATGGAGAACTAGGTTTTGGGGAGAAAGGAGCCTGTAGAATTCCACTATCCTCAGAGTCGGAATCTATCAGCAAACCCACAGGCCGAAAGCGGAGATGGTCGGCCCCAGAAGGTCGCAAAGTCGAGAAGCTTGAAGAGGAACCACCCTCAACTCTTCCTAGGCCTTCATTTATCCCTCAGGAGGTTAAAATCAGCATTGAAGGCAGATCGAATATTGGCAAATGAAAGCCATTTTGGACTTGTTTGTCGTTTTTGAATTGAATGAAAAAATGACCCTCACAATGTTCTTTTTTTTTTTTCCAGAATATTGTATTTTATATCATTTTAAAATTGATTTCTCAAAATTTTTTTCTATCCAGATTACTGTACTGTAGGCTAAATTAACTCAGCATATACGTAACCACCTTATGAGTAGTGATAAAAATTGAATAGGCGCATTGAATATATATAACCAATTAGTGCAATTTATTTTGGTTGGGTAAATCTGGGACAGTTGTTGGAGGTGGGTTTATGTAGGTCTTCTAAGCCCTCTTGCGTACAAAATATCTGATATTCTCAGCCTTACATCTTTACGTCCTATTATGACATATACGATGATTTAAAGTCACCCTAAACTTTAAAAATATGTTAATTTAATATTTAAAAAAAAAAAAGTTTCACTGCACAGACTAGTGGTTTTGTTGCCTTTTATAAGAACAGGGGTAAACCTGAGGTGATAGGCTAGTTTGATTGTATCATAACATATAAGAGCCAATCATGTTCTAATATGCAAATGAAGCCCATGCAACACTTGTTTACCAGGGGAAGTGGATGGGTATGTGTATGGTTGTGGTATCTCCAATTTGCATATTCATAGAAGATGATTATTTTGACGAGAGTCCTTCAAAGCAAGTTTTGGGTGACTTTAATTGATGCCTACTGAAGCAGCACTAGGTGCTTGTGGTGCATTAGTCCCAGCTCCATCCATGTGTGAGTTTAAAAAGGAGGTCGGCATGGATGACACTGCTCAGGGAGGCAGGACGGAAATCACTCCTCCACCGTCTGCAGGAGTTTACATAATGTCAGCCATCCTGCTCAAGCAGTCTCATCTAATGTTTAGACGTAGATGACAGACAATCTGAAGTCCATCACAAATAAAATTGAGGGTTCATCCTGGGGATTCATCACAGATTGTATGATCTTTTCCGAGAAAAAGAAGAGCAACCAAATGCTAAGGTACATGCCGACTGAGACAGAGAGATCAAGAAATGTCATCAACAGTGCCAGTTGCTCCTTAGGAAAGAGAAAGCTATACTAATAGACCTGGAGATAGAGGAGTTTGCTTTTATATAGTCACCTGTTGAACCATTTTATTCTGTTGTTTTTTTGTAGTTTTGCTTATTTTTTTCTGTCTCTCTCTTTTTCTTTTTTTTTCTTTTTTCTTTTAAATTTGCGATGAATGTGTAAACATTGCAATCAGGGGTCACTTTCAGTCATGTAGACACAGAATGGGTTTTTGTTTATGTATACGTTCGAGGATGGGTGACTTTTGAGCTATAAGTTGAGCAAAAAAGACATTTGCTTACTATTTTTATTTTAATAAGAGCTTATTATTTGAGAGAAGGTGAAAGAAAGTCTCCTGAGAAGGGAGGGACAGGTGATCGAAGCACTTAACACACCTGTCACACTCACCAGCTGTTAGATAGTTTAATCAATTTAGTTGTTTATTATTATTGTTATTATTATTATTGTTATTATTATTATTATTATTATACTTCTCAAAATGAACACAGTACTGTACAGTATGTTGTATGTAAGTGATGGTGGAATGTAGCGCTCTATGGACAAGTCAGTTCACCCTGATCTGTGAAAAGAATGAATGAATTAATGTGAGAGGTGACATGAGGTGGAACAGTAAGCAGAGATACAGGAGATAGCATTTGTTCCCAGGAAGCACTTTTCCGTTTGGGTCTGTACAGCTCTGCCTCCTCAGTAAACGGCGAGCTAAAGGCCTAGACAGCAACGGCCGCGCTTTGAATTGTATCGTAGGCAGAGCTGGTGAAACAACTGCCATTTTAGTGATTAAAAGTGAGATGTTTGAGTGTGATTTCAGAAAGGTTTCAAAAGTCATGAGATTGTCCAAATTATGTCATGAGGAGAAAGAAAGTGCATGTGAGTGACTCTGGATGCAGAAATCTTCGTTAGGGTTCAATGGTGTCCTATATATATGTTTGTGGAAGTGTGTGCATGTATGTACATGTATGCATAAGTGTGCACACACACACACAAACACACATTCACTTTTCACTTATATTAATGTGTTATATGTCTTTTTTGTACATTAACATGTATAGAAATGCATATACTGTATCTTGCCTTAGTGCAAACAGATAGTGTGTGTGTGTGTGTGTTTGTGTGTGTGTGTGTGTGTGTGTGTGTGTGTGTGTGGGTATGTGTGCATACCGAGTGCGTGTGAATGTCTGTGTCATATATTTGTAAGTGTGTGTGTGTGTGTGTGTGTGTGTGTGTGTGTGTGTATATATATAGATATGTATACATATATATATATATTTAGGTATTCGTCCAGTGTTTTTCTGTGTAAAGTTCAACTTAAAGAGAATCTTGCAGTTTGCACATCTGGAGAGGCAGTAACATGACCTTTATGATTTAGTTTTCAGCCAGTGCTCACCTGCAAGGGCTGAAAGCTCAATTTACTGAAATGTAGCAGTTACTTGACAAGTTTGCTCGGCTTACTGGTCCGCTGTGGCTTCTCTTCACTCCTTCACTTATTTAAGCCACAGGCACCCTTTCAGACCCTTAAGAAGATGTTCTGATACACTCTCTAACATGCATACAGTGAGGAGAGGAAGGAGCCACAGCCTGAAGCCTGCACACTTGTTGAACTCTCTCATCGTTGGCTTTGTTTAGGTGTATTTGAGTGAGATGGATGGATGGATGGATGGATAGACAGTTGGGTGAATAGTTAAAGGGATGGATGTGTGATCAGTTGGCCTGTTGGATGGTGGTGGGTGGGTGAACACACCCCATATTTGAAAATGCTTTATTTTTTTATAATAAAAACAGGGTTTCTCAGATCAACATCACAACCGTGCATTTTTTTTATTTACATTTTAACACCCCCTTTGAAGAGTGTATATGTGTGACGTGTGTCTTTGTTTTCACGTGTTCATGTAAATGCTAGGGTGTTTTAAGACCGGAAATGAAACGGCTTCACATAACCAGGCGTGACTTTATGACGTTATGTTTGGGCCAAAATGCAGAGTTGCTTTTTTTAAATTTTCTTCTTTAACCATTTGTGTTTTGGCATTGCCTGCATTTAACCTCAATCCTTTCAGCACTTTAGTGTGCTCCATATAGCAGCATCTCTCTTTCCGGTTGCATAGTTTTGCTACAGGTATACATCAGAAGCATTCCAAATAATGACATATAGCAATAACGTGAGTCTGCAGTATTCAAACCAAATAGAAAACCTAACATTTACCACAGGAACTCAGTTGTCAGTCAGCTATTTAGCCTAGTAATCTGGCTTTGAGTTGTCATGAATTGCACAGCCAGCCCGCAGTATCTTCTTCAGGGAGAAATGGAAACATATATGCAGTGATATATGTGTCTTTCTAACCCAGCTCAATTCTTTTTGTGCTAGTGACCTCCAGAGCGTGTTCAGGTACCCATGCAAAGCCAGTACGCCTCGCACCGGTTTACCGCCAGCTACCTTTTTACAGCCTGGCTTTTATGTGCAGCTGCCTGCTCTCGCACACTTTCTCTCTCTTTCTTCTCTCACTGTCTTTCTCTCTCTCTCACTCTCTCATTCTTCCACTTTCATTTAGAGCCACAAAACCCCAACAGTGTTTGTTTCTCTTACCCTTTGTCTGGGTGTAATATCTAAATCTGTCTGTGTGTGTTAAGAGTGAATGCAGAAGACATGGATGGCTCAAAAAACATGTTTTTATAATAATGCATGCTCTAGAAATGACCCATCCTGTCACTCACTAATTCTTTATTGGCTAAGAAGGTTGCTGTCACCAGCAGAGCAGGAAAGATCACAGTAACAGAAACTTTATGCATGTGTACATTATGTGAGGGTTGTGTTGTGATTGTGCTGTGATGTTAGACACACCTCGCATACCTGTGCCCAAATTTACCGCAGATTTGTGCATAAATTCTGTTTAATTAACTGTGAACTTTTCAGCCTACTTTTTGTTTAGATTTGTTTGTATACTTACGCACAGCTTGGGTTAAAAAAAAAAAAAAAAAAAAGTTGTGAGGCACATGCATTTGCTCAAGTCTGCTTGTTTGTTTAATTATAGACCTGGACTGCTAATAATTTCAGTTGTCCATGGAATCCATTTCTGATTTTCAATTAAATTTAATTACTGTTAAATACACGTTTGTGTTTTACATTTAATTGGACAGAATTGGTGTGTTATCTCTCTTAAACAAAAGTTATCGTGTTGTGTTGGAGGATGTTGCACGTCGTGACAATTGGAAAGAGCTTGTTTTTAAGGACTGGACTGATTTCTTAGCTGTAAGCTAATAATTACTTATATAAAAAAAAATTCTATCAGTTATCAGCAAAGCTTGTACAAGTGAAAGTGCAAAACTACAGACACGTTTTCAGAGAGATTTTTCCAAACCGTCACTGAGTAGGCATGTGGATGGATGTCATAGTTTCTCTTGGCCCGACCCATCCAGTTCCCCTACTCAACAGATGCACAACAAACACCCGTGAAACATGATGTCCATGGTCGATGGTTCTCTTGATGGTAGCAGCTGGACTGCATTCTTGTTGCAGTTATAAGGTGGAATAGTTGATTTTTTTCCCCTCTACTTGTACAAATAACCTGCATAATATGTAGAACATGATTTTTTTTAAAAATGATGATTTAAGCCATCAAGTATTATGTGTCTGAGAAAACCCATTTGGAAAACTGACTTCTGGTCCAGAATGCTTGTTTGTGTTTGGATGGGCTTTCAGGTCACTGTAGATCCTGGGGACGGAGCTTTGTGGACATGGGCAGAAATGGGGGTGGGTGGGCTCAAGGAGTTTAAAAAAAATCATACAAATATCTAACCCACCTACTTAACCATTAGAGAGAGAAAAATTGACTAATCGTACCTAATGCACTTTTTAAACTGCCATCATATTCATCTCATTAATCCCAAAGGGTTTCCATACAGCATTTGTTGTGCATTTGTTGAACATTAAATTTATGTCATCCCTAATGACAGAAACACACAAAAGTATTAAACAGCACAGCTTAATACCTCTTCATTTAATCAAAATTAAAAACATCTTTTGTTTGCATGGTTCCTAATATCACTAACAAAATAGTCAGTCTTTTGTTAGAGTCAGGTGAAGAATCCTTTGAAGTGATGCCTAAATACCCTATGTGGTTAATTGTTTCTGTATTTAACATGCAATAACATGTAATAACATGCACACGCACACTGTCTATGAACAGTTGGTATATATTAAGCTTCATTACATGTGTGTGTATGACCGGCGTAAACATATTTAATGAATCCCAATTTTATTGTGCATACAAGACTTTTAAGTTTGATGTGTAAAAAAACAAACAAACAAAAAAACGCTGATAAATGAGGCCCAAGGAGTGTACTGCTTGTAAATGGTACAATTGAAATGAAACAATTCTTCATTTTCAATCCATAACAACCTATCATGTTATCATTTTTAAAACCAGTGCAACTCTTCTAGGTGTGTGTTTTTTTTTCTTCCAGTTTCTTTGATAAATGTGCAATATGTAGCATTTCTTTTCTGCAATCTCATCTTTTCAAAAGTACTGCCTCAGAAGCACTCTGATCCTTGCTTAATAGGACATAATTTACTGATAAAATAACCTTTTAGCATTCGACGGATCACTGTTGATTCCTATTAGATTCTGATACGCGAACAATAAAGAGCATTTTTAAGTAAAATGACACTATGGTCATATATAATACATATGAGAAATTCTTTGAATACCAATAAAAGGTGAACGTTCCCCTTCAGAGTTCAAGTATAGCATATTCAGTGCATAAACAATCAAAACCGTCATTTTCTTTAATCATCATGCATTTAAACATGAATGCAGAATAGATGTAGCATTATGTAATTGTTACCATGTTACTGTGTACTGTCACAAATGGTTTACACTTCATTGTAATTTTTTAGCCATGTTAACCCATTCACTGTCACGTTGCACCTGTCCGTTATAGCACAAATCCTCTTATTTCTTATTTCTCAGTATGTTTGACCGTCTTTGGCCTAGGAGTGGCTTTGCAGTTTGGCTTGATTTATGCGATGTATGTGTTTGTTTAACATCACAAACTTTTCCTCAGGCTTACTCAGGGATGAGAAGTGTGTCTGAATGAGTGTGCGTCCAAGCAGAAATGTGTAATGTGTAGTTGAAGCGTGTACTGGGTATAGTGTACTTTGTGTGTGTGCATATGTGTGTGTGCATATGTGTGTGTGTGTGTGTGTGTGTGTGTGTGTGTTAAACTGCTGAAATACCAGAAGCAGTCATTTCATTGGCCCTTTGAATAGGTTTCTCTCACAGGTCCTTGGCTGTGTGAGGACTTCCTGAGTTTCTGTGTGTGTATCTGCCTTAGCTGTCTATATCAAAGACTTTATA
>JANDJT010000141.1:1601796-1614296 GCA_024331685.1 Stegophilus panzeri | reverse complement strand
TTAAATGCCATGTTTTTTTGTATTATAGGAAGATGGTATAGTAGCTCCTCTTGACATTTTCACATAGCACATTAAACTTTGCCTTGATTTCCATCATTAATTGTGAAATATGTCCAGATCACGGTCATTTCAGGCTGTCTGTTCATTAGTAAGACATGTATAGGATGTTGGTATAGGAGCTTTTTTTTTTTTTTTTTTTTTACAAGTAAGAGTACACGTAAATGAGTACGTTATCAGACTGATACCAGATACCAGTATCACTATTGGTGCATCCCTAATTCTAACAGCTCTAGGCACACACACAGACCTATCCTTCTTTCTAGAATTTATGGCACTTTATCAAAAAATAATTGCTGCCACTGATTTCTAGCCCTTTCTTGGTTCTTCAAGATCATGTACCTGTTGCTAGGCAATCACACCAAGCAAACTGTGGAAATAAGTGAATTTTCAAAGACAATGCAGAGGAAGCCATGGCACTGTTTTGGCAGTTCCTGATGGAGGCGGTAATGGAGTTTGGGTGTGAGATGAGGTGGCTGTCTTGAGTATCAGCTTGCATTAGTAGCTGGCTCATTCATTTAAATAAGTGTCAGCGAAAGATATAATCAGATCTAATCAGACACTGAAACCCACACCACTGCATGCAGAGCAGGTCTAACACAATTAGCACAGACTTGCTCAGCACCTGCATACCTCATCACATCGCTGAACACTAACCAGTGAAACTCAAACCATTTAGGAGGGAAATAAATGCCAGCAGTAGTTCTGGGTCATTTAATTATTGGAGCATTAGTAGATTTTTATTGTAATATAAAAATCTGATGTGTGTTAAAAGTACAGGATGTAAGATTTTGGAATTTTGTCCACTCTGGTAGAAAAATGCTTGATTGTGAGCTACCGTTTATAACTTGGGTTATACTGTGCTGTTCTCCACCTTGCAAATTACTCTCATGGCTGTTAGAGCAAAGTCAATAGACATTCGGATAGAATTCAAGGCATGTCCCAAACCTCCTAATGTACACTAAGTAGTATACCTAAAAAGTAAAGACACCAATGGTGTAGTGAAATATTATTTAGTACACTTGTGATTGCTTACTAGTGTTATGAGACTAAAATAACATTCAATGTGACAGTTACTGAGCACCAGGTGAAAAGCAATACCTCTCTACGAAAGCCTGTCTATTAGCTACCGTCAGCTGGTTAGCCCATATTACTGTATACCGAATGAACTCCTCACATATCTGTAGATAGCTAGTTAAGTATAAACACTTTTTCTAGCAATGTTACCTCTATTAGGCCTAAAACTCATCATCTTTATAATGAAGAAAAATAGTTTCTTTTTTAAATTAAGTTTTTTATTGAATAATAAATAAATGCCTTTCTGTTCATAATTTATGCTTTTAACATAGGGTAAAACATATATTATTTTTAAATATGTTATATTATCATTTAATGCTGTCAACATAGAAAATTATTGTCTGGGAATTACTTGACAAATTATAGGGGTTTTGTGAGTTTCCGTTCTAGAGCGTACATTTTAAAAATATTTTTAACAAGCTGATATTTATTGCTTAAGAAGTGTCTAATAGTTTAAGAAGTGTCTAATAAAGATTAAGAAGTGTCTAATAGTTAACATTAGCGCGCCTCTCTGATGTCCTGCTCTAACAATGACATCTGTCTCCATCTTGCCCACATTTATTAAATGTTTCAGCACCAATTAGAATGCACTCATCCTTCGTAATCATAATTTCAGTTCTGAACGATGGAACAAAATGTCTTATTGGGAATAAGACATGTTGCATGCGCTAAAACGTTTAGCAGCTCATCTGTGAAATGGTGGTCAGATTATAATTTGAAGACTTCATTTTTGTTCTGTTAGGAGAAACCTTAGATCTCACAAAAGAGTTAAGACATACTCAAATAGTTCATTTAGATCCCTTTATTACTCCATGGGTTACAGTGTGACACTAAACGAACAGGACGTTAGGCACCGTGGCCTTTCACATTCCTCTGGTCTGAAGCTACATCCTGCCTAAAACCAGTGTACATTCAAGAAACAGACAGGCCAACAGAAATAGCACAGTATGCTGCGCACAAGTCTCTTTTCCAATCAAGTCAATGTTACACCATACACCAATATTAGCACATTCGCAAAAATGTTTCACATGGGCAACATAGTATTCTTACTCTTACTTATGAGGAGAACTTGAAGTCCTTTTTATTTATTCATCTTGCACCTCATGTTTGCTCATATCCTTTCAGTGGTAACATAGTTGCATAGTTTTAATGAATAAATTCACAAATATCTTTTCCCAAAGGCTAATTTTTTGAGGCCCTATCCAATCTCCTTCATATAGAACCTCATCATCATTGCACCCTCTGTTTGGAGAGGTTAAAGGCTTATATTAACAACAGGCTGAATCATGCTCTTGCTGTAAATGAGCTGTTTTGTCAAGCACTACAGCATGGCTCCTGAGCGAAATAAAAAAAAAATCTCTGGCATTGTTTTGAGTTAACTGTATGAAATACACCTGTTTGAAGTCAGCAACCACTTGTATCCAAGGTACATGTGCAAATCTGACCCAATGAGGTACTGTTGCATGTATAAATATGTCTGAGAGTGCTTTTACTCTACTGCTCTGAGTTCTACGTTTGTTTGCTTTCTGAGTGTATGGTTGTACTTTATGACTTTAGGTGAACATTTGGCTCGATTGCTGTGTAACTCTGATGAACGTGGTTCTGCGGCTGAGCTCTTTGAGTTTGGCTGCTCCTACATATGTGCAGGTGGAGCGCAGGCCGCCTAGGATGTCTCTGATGGTGTCCTCAACGTCACCTTTATACGGCACCTGCACAGTCCTGCCCTCAGATGCCCTACAGAGACAAAAATCAGGATCAGGACATGAATAAAGTACATCTTCGATGAAAAGTAAAAATGAGACCTAGACTACCTGCAGTGTGGAGGAGTGCACAAGGGTCTGGTCTACTGATCAGAAGACTTTTGAACACTCTGACACATAGTGCTTTTTGGAGCAAGATAGTCACTGGTTTTTGGGGGGGTTGGGGGGGGAATGAGTGGATATCCAATCATAAATGAACTCGATATCGGATGCTTACAAAGTGGTAGAATTCCCAAAATAGTGCACTGTATAGTAGTTAGAGTGTGGTTTCAGACATGCACATTGACACTGACAATCACCAATTATACATCTCCTAGTCTTGTGAGCCAAACTTCTGGTTGCGGTTAGAGAACCTGGTATTTTCAATCATTAAACATCACCAAGAACCACCAACGTACATGGAAAAGAGCAGTTTGGTTGGTATTACAACTGAATAACTATGTTCGAACTGTTTCTAACAAAACTCTAATAACTCTAAGATCTGATGCTGTGATCCTTTTCCAATCTATATATCTAACTATATCTTTCTTCAAAAATGAACTGTCATTGATTGTTTTCCTGAAAAAAAAGCAAAACAAAGCAAACAAACAAAAAAAGAAAACGGTGCACGGAAGCGTGTATAACCATTCATATTGCAGCGATCATTACGCTGAAGCTTGTGGCCAGAAAAGTACAAAAAAATTCTCAAAAAATAAATTCAGTCAAATTGAGAGTCTACTTCACCTGTATTCTGCCACACCACCAACATATTTCTTCATGGCTGTGTCTGAGCTCATGCCATAGAACAGCTTAAACTTCTTTCCATCCTTTTCAATGACTTCACCGGCACATTGGTCATGCCCTGCTAGCATTCCTCCTAGCATGACGAAATCTGCTCCTGCGCCTACAAGATCACCAAGGAGACAGGAAATCAGAGAAGTCTCTCATATGACAGTTTGTTTTATTATGAAAATGACCTGAGAGCAAAACTTACCAAAGGCCTTGGCAACATCTCCTGGGCAACTGCAGCCTCCATCCTGGAGAGGGAAGAACAACTTAATATACTACTTACAGAAACTGGAACTAAAAATAGGCTTATTTGAATTTGAAATATAAAGATCTTTCTAAAAGCATAAATAATAATAAAAAATTATTATTATTTTTAAACAACAACAACAACAACAACAACAACAATAATAATAATAATAATAATAATAATAATAACATCAACAACAATAGCAATGTCTTTAGAACTCCAATCCTCTGATCTTGCAGAAAAAAATTCACCCTGAAACACATTCAATATTTTCAGTGACAGTAGTGGAAGTAGTAGTAGTAGTAGTAGTAGTAGTAGTACTAGTAGTGGTAGTAGTGGATACAGCAACCACTGGACTCAAAGTTTTCTTAATGCAGTGCAACTATACAATGCAATAGTGTTGAGTTACAGCAAAGACGTGGATGTTAGTATTAACGTTGAAGCTTTGGAACTTGATATGTTCGATCAGAGTGAACAGATGATGAAGTGAGAGAGCTGGACAGACTAAAGGACTAAAGCCCACTCTCTTTAGAGAGATGGAGCAAGGGTTAAATCTTACAGGCACGCTATCAGCAGGTAGTCAAAGAGCATTGTGGGTAATGTAGGAAACTGTTAACCAAAGTGAAAATAGACCAACAGGTTGGTGAAAAAAAGTTTAAAAAACAAACAAACAAAAAAAACCCAAATAAAATCCACTCATATTTTTCATTACAAAATAAATCTTTTACACCAGTGAAGATCGAATGTTATTGATAGCACTTAATAAGCTGTTCAGGGTGGATTTTTCCTTTAACTTCTGACCAAATGGAATGTTTCTCTTGTGTGATTATATGAAGCACAGAAAGCTAGATGCTGCCCTCTTATGATAAAACAAGGTAAGTGCGACTCGATATTAAAGCCCGCCATCGTCTAGCCACGATGCATGAAAAGTGTAATCATGCTCACAGAGATGATGTGTCCTTTCAGTCCATGAGCAGAATCTGCACACTCAATAACAGCACTTAACTGAGGGTAGCCCACTCCAGTCTTGATGCGAGTGGTGCACACAGAACCTGTATACACAGTTTTTTAGTTGATTTTGTGAGGTATTCATGCAGATGTGTTTTTACTTAGTGATTGCATCTCTATTTAAATTGCAGTATTGTGTAGAAACAGCTAAACATATTAATTGGTTGTTGTCTTTAGTTTAAAAAAGGAAAATGAGCCATGGCACACACCCGGTCCGATGCCCACTTTGATGATATCGGCTCCAGACAGAATGAGCTCCTCCACCATCTCTCCTGTCACAACGTTTCCAGCCTGTTGGGTCCAGAAAGACATGAATCATTGGATTTTTAAAACAGAGCAACAGGTGATTGCTATTTTATGCTTGGGAAAGCATTGACTTGGCTCTCTTACCATAATGGTGTGGTTAGGGAACTTCCCCCGGACTGTTTTGACGAATTCCACAAAGTGCTCGGAATATCCATTGGCCACATCCAGGCAGATGTACTTAATGAGTGGAATGGCTTCCAGAATGCTGCACAGTTTCTCCAGATCTGCCTGCCCACTGCCTGAGCTCACAGCCACATGCTGAGGATGAGAGAAATGATGTTGCATATTCATTCACCCATCATGAGGCAATCCAGAAGACAGAACTTTTCCTACTGTGCTTGAATCACTACAAATCACTAAAATGGCACTGCTGCGTTTTCCTCTTGTAATGCGTAGCCTGGCTGTGACTAAAGATTGCTCAATCACACTGTCACTTGGCAAGTGCTTTTTTTATGTTACCTCTAGGCACTCTGGATGATTGGATGCAAATGTCTTCCATTCTTCCCGCGTATAATGCTTGTGGATGGCGGTGAAGAGCGTATGCTGAAAAAGAAAAAAAAAGAAGAAAAGTTCAGAAACAAAACTGTAGGCTCAGTAGGGATGTAACTGAATAAAAATACATTATGCAGAATGAGCAGATAATGTGTTCTGAATGGATACAAATGCAGATTTGAATAGATGGAACATTGTTTGTTTGTTTACAGGCAAAAATAATAACTGCTAAGGGGGAAAGAATTCACACACCGTGCTGACACTGCAGCCATTTCTACCGTCCCCCCAGTATATCCAGGGGGTGGGTAGGTGGGCAAGTAGGTTGGTAAGAAGTTGGGTAAGAAAGTGGGTAAGAAGGGGGTAGGTAGGAAGGAAGGAAGGACACGCCTTCTGGTTTAAGCCACACCCACTTTGGGTTCAAATTCAGATACAGATATGAATATATGGAGCACTAAACATACAGTGGGGTCCAAAGGTCTGAGACCACTTGTGAAAATGCTTCTATTTTGCATTCCTTTATAATTTAATACAACAATTTTAATTACTAATTATATTATTGACAGCAACTTGGGTGAAAAGTAGAATCTCTGAAATATTTACATGAATTTCAGAGTTTCTTAATATTTGGCACATCTCTGTATTGCTTTAATGAAAGCGTGCACTCGAGCTGGCATGGACTCCAAAAGTTTGTGCAAAACCTTATGATCCATTTTAGATCAAATCCATCAGGAGTATCGTCTGAACACGTGCTTCAATAGAAAAGATTAGGCATGAGGAAAATCTGACCTTTTGTACAAAGCAGTTACTCTTGTCAAGATCACAAATTTCTTTACATTTATATAGGGACCTAGAAATAGTGTAAAATCCTGAATAATACATCTTTAAGACACTGAACATTTTACTTTCTTTGTTTTAAAGATTTCAAAATTCCAAAACTTTCTTATTATTTCCAATTTCAAATGAAAAGAAACCCAGATTTTCAATGTGGTCTCAGACTTTTGGACCACATTGTATACAGATACAAATACTCTTATTAGATACAGCCCTGTTGCACAGACACATAGTATGTCCATGGAGAGTCTTCTGAAAATGTTGAGTGCATCCCACATGGTTTCTGGATGGAAAAAAAAGGACAATGTACGTCCCTCTATTTTTAAACAACTCATCTACAGTTGATCTGTTTGGGACATCATTTAGAAGAGAATCATGGGATTTTTATCCCATGATTTATCCCATTTTAATCATGAGGTCTTACAGATACTACAGTATGGTAAGAAGAATTGGCAAAGATCTGACAGACATATCAGAAGAATGTGCAAGGTGGGGAGCTCAGTTACAAAGTTACAAAGGTGAGCATAGACGATAATTGAAGAGATTTATTCAGAAGGGGAACTATTAATATGTTAAAAGACACTATTTAACTAATTTTGTGCTAAAATATAATTTTCTAAAATTTGACGTCACTTCATTTTCTCCTAAGGGTGTACAAACTTAGCACTCAGCTGTAAGAAGTGTTAAAACAGACTGCAAGTATTGTAGCAATGTTTCATCACTTACAGTACTGTCTGTGACACAGAAAATGCTCACCTTGCTCATTACCCGGGCGATCTCAAAAGTACCCGTGGTGTCCATGTTAGCAGTGATGATCGGGATGCCACTGTATGTCTGCTTTGAGTTGCGGAATGTGAAAGTCCTCTGCAGGTCTACCTACGAAGGATATAAACAAGGACAACTACATTAGGACACACACATACACACACATACACACACATACACACAAAACTTATTAACTTTAAAGTAAGTCTGAGTAGGTTGACCAAACATCTGCTATTTCCTTTGACATTTCCTTAATATTAGGTGTTCACATATTTGACCATTATTTCAGGGATTTTTATTTATTTATTTGTAGATTATTGTCCAGAATGTATTACACACAGTACACAGCACAGTACAGAGGTAATCAACACTCGGATCAGCCCTCTGTAATACAGAAATCTGAAGGTCAAATCTGGCAAGAAAAAGTTTTTCTCCTAAAAAAAAAAGTATATACTTTTAATTAAGTCTCATCTTTCAGTCAAAAAAAAAAAAAAAAAAAAAAAAAAATTATAAAACCTGTTTTTTCCCCATACACACAGCTGAGAGTCATACACAGGTCTCACCATTCACACTGCAAAAAAGACCAAAAAACATTCAGCATTCACCTTAAAGACCTGATTTGTCCCTGAGCAACACATCACTAATGTGTAGGCCTATTAATACTCTGTTGGAGAAGGATGCAGCTCAACTCATTGGGGCATTGAAAAAAGTTTACAGTGGCTTAATATACCAAAACAATGGCCAAGCAACACAAAATCTATCATACTTACCTTTATAAACACTGATCTACACCTTCACAGGTGATGTCATAGATTCTTTTGCATATTTGTTAAATCAGCATGATAATTTGCATATGAAAATATGTTACATGAAGAAGTAAAAGACTATTCTCTTGCTTCCTCTGGTGACTTTTCATTATTATATTATTAGTATAATTATATTATTAATGTATTAGCTACTTCACTTGTCTTGAACATAGCCACTATTGATTATAAGCTACTGTCTATTAGCAAAAGAATGAATCCATAAACGAAATATAAACATACAGATTTGTTGTTTTCATACTTTCTCATTTAAAGTTTATTGGAAGCCATGCTCCTTTAGTCATTTCTTTGCATTTTTAGCTACATTTTTTATGTCCGCGCAGTAACATATGAATACGCATTGAAAAAGAAAGCACAGTGTTTTCCTTTCATAGGAGAAGCATGTTAGATGTCAACAATGTGTAGTGTAATAAATGGATTAATATACTATTATGTGGTCATTCAGTGCTGAGTTTTTTTTAGCACACAATTCTTGTGTGTCATTTCATGAAAATATAGTATGCAAATTGTATGTAAAAGCATGTTTTAGGAAAATGTACTAAATGTGACATTTGGAAAGTCTTTTGTTCCCTTTGACTGATTTTCAATGGAAATACTCACACTATTAAGCCAGTCAGTTGAATGCAGTTTGTGCTGAATCATTTCCAGGAGCAGTTGGGCCAAATGAGCTATTTACAAGGCACAGGCCTTGTAACTTGATGCATCCTGATTTCTCTTTCTCTTTCTCGTTGTCTCTCTCACAGTAACCAATCTAATTTTTAGTGAGGTCCACATTACAGAAATGTATCATATTTAATATGTTAATGCTGAGTGTGTACATGTTATCCTTCCAATCTTCCATCAATTGCTCTGACTCCAGAGTGTTTCATTTTACTGAGTTAAATATTTTGCTTCACAAGGCACAAGGTTAGCTTCTGATTTCTGAATGATATTCTGTGATACTATGCTGTCAATACAATAGCTAATAATGAAGAAGGGATAATCCACGGCTAGGTGTGTGTTACATGATTTTAATGTAGGACGTGGAGGCAAAGAACCACCCGACGCAAAGCAGATGGGATTATCCCATTTATACCATGGTCACATGCTAGCATTGACGAGTTCAATCTGTCATTAATGTTTTAGTGCGAAATTGGACTGAAAAGATCAAAATAAAGGTTCATTTCCATTAGTTATTTATATACAGGTCGTTAGATATACAATTCCACCCTCTCTAAATCATACACAGAAATAAAGTAGTGCAATAAGATTACATTTATTTGAATGAATTATATTAAATAGTTACTAGGGAGAAAGATTTTCCATTTAAATTTATTCTTTAGCAGACGCTTTTATCCAAAGCGACTTACAAGTGAGGAAATACAAGCGAAGTGATATATCAAGTGGAGAACAATACAAGTAGTGCTACAATACAAGATCTTTTAATTGAGTTCTAGAAAAGCAAAGTGCACAGATTAGAGGTGTAAGAGCCAGATAAAGTTTTTATTTTTAATAAAGGATAATGTAGGGTTGGCATTTTAGGGGTTAGTTACGTGCTCACAGAAGATGCAGGTCTTTTGCTGTTTTTTGAAGATAGTGACAGATTACATATCCCAGTAAATTCTCTGTTTTGGACTGTCTGCCATCAGACAATCAAATCAGGAAAGCTATAACATGATCTGCTGGCCCGTGATGTCATCCTGCAGGGAATGCAAAGCTTCTCTAATGCACAAGATCATTATCTGAGGTGGACTCGTGGATTATGAAGCAGAATCTGGGCGTATATTGCAGTATTGCCTCTTTTCAGTTACAAATATGTCATCTTTTTAAGCTCTCAAAAAGCAGCAAGATACCAAATAGCACCTAAAGTGGTGAAACTGGAGGTTTTGGAATTTATGGACTAATCGGTAAAACTTAACAGACTGTAAAGCAGATGTGATGCCTATTGCGTAAAAATTATAACCTGTTGTATGTTATTACGCAAACGCAAAGGAAACCTATTGAGTGGAAAGATATATTTAGAAGATCATTGCCATTTAAGACTAAATTGCCATTTAAATTGCCTGGCCAGGAGACTTCCAGGAAAACAATGGCATTTGGACTCATTTAGTGCATTACGGCGCACTGCATTGTGGGTGTTTCTCAAACATTCACTTAAAGCAGACAGTGTTGAAGAACAGTTGCACCAGAGTGGAATCTATTTTCAGAGGCATTAAGAACACAGGACTATTTTTAAACATTTTCAGCATGTAGCTCGGCTCGTGTTGCTCTACCTTAGTGTGATCAGTTGTCACCATAAGTCACCTCTCCCTCGGGGTTGTGTATCTGAGCCGGATTCAGGTTGCATCAACACAACATACCGAAGGAGATGAAAAACACTCAGTACACACTCGTCGACCAGCTACAGATCAGCCCTGATCAAAAGCAGCCTCTTTGCGAAAACTAAATATGGGCCTAAATAAAGCCTTGCCAAGTTAGTTTGACCTCAGCAAGGTCAGCACTACCATTCTCCCAAGCTTTAAACTCCACTTTGACAGATTTACCTCTCACACAGCCTTCTGATCTTACCTCAGACCGGCTCTTTAGGCTGCTCCTCTTTGGTCTCAACAGGACATCTTTAAAGTCCAGTTTGAGGTCGGCGTCCACTCGTGGCATGGCTGAAGGCCTGAGTGTGGATGAGATTCTCCTGAGCTGGGCTGGTGCGTGTGCTGTTACACAGCTCCAGGCACCAAACCCGAATCGGCAGAAGCCCAGCGTATTTATAGTGTGCTAAGGGCCATCCCACCCCAGGCCCCCATGGCTTTATTTGGCGAGGGCCATACTCTACCTCTTGTTTCCTCGCTCCCTGCTTCGTCCCTGCTCGGTCTTCTCTCCTCTTACAGTGTGGAGTAGCAGCAGCCGAGGCAGGAACATTTCCCGTCTGGCCAGCTGACACACATAAACACACATTCGTGTGTGTACGCACGCGCGCGCGCGCGCGCGCACACACACACACACACACACACACACACACACACACACACACTGCGGCTCAGCTCAGCACTGCAGTATGCGCAGCAGAACACATTCAGAAGCAGAACTCCAGCTAGCCTTTCAGACCCACCCCCAGGGGACTATGGGGGAAGGGAAAAGGGGGAAATGAAAGAGAAGAGGACGAACAAAGAAGGGATGAGGATGAACGCATCTAATCTCATCCACTCTTGCTTGCTTATTTTCTTTTTGAAAAGCATGACAATGAAATGTGCAATTATGTTTAATGATGTAAACTATTAATTTTTGGACTTGATTTGACAGTTGAGGTATTTCAGACAGTATGGTTGATTAAATATATTGGGAGGGGAGCATGGGCAATTATAATAAGTTGATTAACAATTCCATACATTTACACCATTTGGCAGATGCCCTTATGATGTGACTTACATTTATCTCATTAATACAACTGAGCAGTTGAGGGTTAAGGGCCTTGCTCAAGGGCCCAGCAATGGCAGATTGGTGGTGCTGGGATTTGAACTCATTGCTTTCTGATCAGTACCCCAACATCTTAGCTACCAATTTCCATACATACAGATATATAAAATGAGGTCAGTTTTAAAAATGAATTTATTAGGCACAGATTGTAATTCAGTGATTTGTATACAGTGAATGTATAAAATCTGATACAAACATTGAAAACTTCTTAATGATCAGTACAAAAAAAAAAGTTAAGGCAAAATATTAAGGCAAGATTCACCCTTGTATAAAATCACCTAGAAATTTCTCTCCTATGAAGCAGACGGTTAAGCCACTCCGTCCAGTTTGATGGCCCACGCCTGAGCAGCACTGCTCGGCAGCTCAGGCAGCAGCATGATCAGTCCAGAGGAATGTAGAGGAGCCCATTTTAAAGGCTCAGAGCTTCCCAACAGACTCACCTAAACAAATGAAGGACCATAAGACTTATCCTAATTTGTCTGGAATGCACTAGTGCTGCATAATTAATTGTAGTTTCATTATGATTTCCAGCTTTCTTAATGAATGAATGAATTGCAATACTGATAAGTATGCCCGAATCAGCATATAGAATAACTAAGCCGATTTTGAGGTTGATTTTCCTCTACCAGCGACACACAAAAGGTGTCCAGATTTTAAGCAGGCCTTAAATGACCATCATCCCGTATTATCCTGTGGTGTGGGGTGTTTAAAATCCCAAAATCCCCCACAATCTACCAGTCGTGGCTGTCCAAATCTAAAATCATTAATATTAAACACATATATTCAGTATCTCACAAAAGTGAGTACACCCCTCACATTTTTGTAAATATTTGATTGTATATTTTCATGTGACAACAGTGAAGAAATGACACTTTGCTACAATGTAAAGTAGTGAGTGTACAGCTTGTGTAACAGTGT
>JANDJT010000141.1:1571442-1588069 GCA_024331685.1 Stegophilus panzeri | reverse complement strand
TTGTTAAATTAAAGGTTTTTACATGAGCATACATTTCATCCAACTCATCTTCCAACTCATAATATTTGAGAACATTACTCAGACATTCCCAAGCCAGCTGTGACATATAAACTCTCCTATGAGTCCAGGGCCTGCCTCGGGGCCACGTTCCAAAAGCCCGTTTCTACCGCAATGGTCTAGTCCTTTTAAGAGTCTCCATCACATGCCTTCTGCCCGATAGGCTGGGTGACCCCCACCCTTCATTTTCTAAGTGGCGAGCCCACCAGATGGCTAAATGGGTTACTTGGATGGCCCGGTCACCAAATGGCTTGTGTATGTTGGTGTAATCTCAGGACTATGTCACAAGGGGTTTACCCTACACTGTTTGAAGATCTATTCACCAAGAGTGGCCCTTCTGAGAGTTTTAAATCCCTGGTGACAGAGCCCTTTAGGTTCACCAAAATACACAAGTCCCTCAACAACAACAAGATCACAATCCAAAAACAGGCTATGGGATATGTTTTTTTTTTTTTTTTTTTTTTTTAAAGAAAAGAAAAAAAAAGGCAGGTCCTGAAATCTCATGACTAGAAATGTTTTCAGACTGAAACTGATCTGAACACAGATCTTGGACTTACGGTGACAGCATGTGTGCGTAAATGCTCCTGTCGAGTGAAACGCTTTCCGCAAATTTCACACGGGTATGGCCTCTCTCCTGTGTGACAACGGATGTGCCTCTTCAGAATGCCCTTCTGTTTGGTCGTGTATGGGCAGAACGGACACTTGTGCAGCCTCCCTGAGTAGAAAACTGTTTTATGATTAATTTTATGATTAATTTTTATGATTAATAATATGATTAAATGATTTATTTTATGATTAAGCATGTTTTAATCAAGTTTAACACAAGAAAAAACAGGTGAGCAACCACAAACAAAAGAAACAAGAAAAGTATAAGCCAATTTCTCACCTGCATCCTCTACATACCAGTCGCTTTGGATCTCCATATTACAGGTGCCTCCATGGCCTAGTCCTTCATCTACTCGACCAATCATATTACTGCTTCCCAAACTATGGCCAAAATGAGGCACAAGCTCCTCGCGGTGAGAGTTGGCTCCTCCACGTAGCAACACATCTACATACTGCTTCATCTGATAATTGGGGTACGGCGGCAGGGATGTTGGCTCGCTGCTAGGTGCGGGACTTGAGCTGAGAGTTCTGTCTTCACCATTGCTTGGGTTTTCATACAGGTCCATGTCCTTAGCTTCAAGTGAACACTCACCTTCCTCATCAGGGTCAAATTTAATCTTGGTGTGCACAGGCATGACGAGCATCCCTGAAGATGATGGGTTGACTGCGTCTTGCACTGGGTTGCTCTTAACAGCAGCACTGGTGGGAGGCTGATTGGAGAATCCTCCCTGCGAGTTCTCACTCTCGGAGTCTTTACTACTGGTAGCAGCTGGTGTGGAGGGAATATCAGAGGACGCCTCACCGGAATTGGGCATCTCCATACTCTGTGGGGTTCCCCGGTCCGTTTGGGAAGTGGATGCTGCAGGACCACTGGAGACTGAAGCTGACGTACCACTGTCAGCAGGTCCTTCTCTCTCTCTGCACATTTCCCTCTGGCCCTCTTTCTCCCTGTTACAGATCTCCAACGATGATTTGATGTAGCCTTTGCAAAAGTTCACTACATCTGTCATCTGCAAGTAGCTGGCTGAGGACATGATCTCGATCACGTTATCGGTACGCAGGTCTAGACGACCGGAGTACAGAAAGTCCAGAATGAGTGAAAAGGCATCTGCTGTGACAATGTCCAGAGAAGCTGTGCTATGCCTGTGGCCATTATCCTGCAAGTAATGCACCAGCAGAGCTCGGAAATAGCCACTGCTTGCAAAGAGGATGTTTCTGTGCGCCTTGAACACACGGCCCTCTACGATGATGCTGCAGTCGCAGAAGAAGTCCCTCTTACGCTGTTCGTTCAGCTCACACAAAAGCTTGGAGTGATAAGAGGGAACCTCCATCTTGTCCCTATACATAAGGCAGGAGCTGTGTTTCTGTGCCAAACAGAGGGAAACAAATAAGTGAACAGCCATGACGCATGCAAATTCAGGCACAGTTAAAAGAGAAATGAGTACCAAGGAGATTAGGAAAAGAGGAAGAAAGACAGGGGCGGGTGCTATAGATGAGGGGGTGTAATGTGACCCAACATGAAGCAGATTTATTGACACCACCCCAAAATTACAGTACAGGTACAGTGAGTTGATTATACATACACTGTAACTCTCATTTGCCATTTTATCAGGTACACCAGCCATACAGATGAACTTTATAGACTGTTCACAACCCAGCAGCGACAATTTATAAATCCAAGCAAAACAGCTGGGCTTAAAATGAACCCTTATCAGTGAAAGACAAGTTAACATGAAGCCATTAAACACACAAAAAAATTCAAGCCTGTAACACTCATATATAATTCTTTGGATTTGTTAGACCATGGCCTATTTGCATGAGCGTGAGGTTTTTTTTTTGCATTCATCCATTGTCCATACTGCTTATCCTACACAGGGTTGGAGGGAGCCTGGAGCCTATCCCAGGTAACTCGGGGAACAAGGCAGGGTACACCCCTCACAGGGCAAAATCACACACACACATTCACACACTATGAAAAATTTGTAAATGCCAATCAGCCTACAACACATGTCTTTGGACTGGCGGAGGAAACCGGAGTACCCGGTGGAAACCCCCGAAGCATGGGGAGAACATGCAAACTCCACAAATAAGCAGTATGTGTCTACATTATACAACTTTAAAGACTAATGTTTTACAATCCCACTATTGGGTGTTGCTCAGAAGAGCATCTGGTTCCTCGACAGGGTTCTTGCTCCTGTTGCCTCAGGTACTTCATCATTGCCGCTGTTGTCTCTGTCTAAACCTACATATGGATTTCTGTAATAATATCAGGCCAGTGGTAGGCCTATGGTGGTCCTTTTTTTATTGAGGCAGAAAAGAGTGACAAACTTGTGCACCTATATGATAGGGGCAGAACGGTGGTTCTAAAGGGTTACGGTCTGTGTGTGTGCCGTTTCATACGTTCTTCTTGTTTCCATGTGGACTTCCACTGATTTCTACTCACGTCCCAAAAACATGCCAGTAGGTGGACTGGCGACTCGATCTTGCCCCTAGGTGTGATTGTGTGTGTGAAGATTTTGTATTTCCACTTCACTCCCAGTGTTTCTGGGAGAGGCTCTGGATTCACCAAGACCCTGACCAGTAAGAAGAGGTTACTAAAGATGAATGATTATTATGATAGTGGCTCTTATGATAGGCCCAGGGGCATTATGCAACACTTTGACTGATTTCTAGTTATTTATTAGGAGGATTTTGGACAGTGTATTTCTCCTCACCCAGCTTTACTATGAATTTCTGCTCATTTCTCATTAGTGTCGTATAAAGAAGACCCTCTTATCTTTAGACGGCATTAGGCTTTCTTCAAGCAACTCTAAAGTATATAATAATTAATTACACCACATGTAATAGTGTGCAAGACCATATAAAACGTAACCACAGCCAGACATTGGGATAACTCTATTAGCTTGGAAGCTATGTAACAGTTCCCCATCTAATTCACACCTTTCTTTGTAAACAAGGAGTCTACGCTAGCCATGCTAGCACGCGAGCTAGTAATACATTTATTCTATTGTTTCCAGTGATAAAAAAAAAATCAAAGTGAGTTATCTGGAACACAGATTTTGTAAACTCCTTACCTCCGCAAATCAAAGTCTATATAATTCCGATGGATTCGCTATTTATTACCAAAAAGTTCCAATGCTATTTTCATTGCTAAGATTTAGCCACTTCCGGTATCCAAGTAACCTCACAGGAGAAATGACGTCATAAGCGTAAGCCAATGAAAAGGCGGAATGTTGTATGGGGCAGGGTCAGACATTGTGCAGGTTTATCTGGTTCTCTACCTCTCTTAACATGAAGAAAGAAACATCGCATCATAACACACAGGCTCATTGATGGTTAGACCAATTTTACCACCACTTACTAGCATAAAAAATATAACACAATACAGAAACATAAATGCTATTTAAACATATTTAAAGTAGTCAGTGAGTAAAATGACCCTGAATGAGACTACAAACCCAGCTAACCCTGGGTCTGTAAATTGTCATGTGAACTTGCTACAGTCACAGTGATTATGAAAGTTTGGGACTGTTTGGGGAAAAAAATATCTTTAAAATATCTTGTAACATTGAGATTATTTTGTTTTTCCGTGTGATCTGACATTAAAAAAAAAATCTTCCTTTGTAATGCGTTTATTTCAGTTTATCATTGGATTCTCAGTCTCTTTGCATTTACTACATTGTATGAAAATATTATTATTATTTCCTACAACACACTGCATTGTATCTTCCACCACCAGGAGGGGGTGCAAAATCCATGAAACATTGGTCCTATACAAGTTCTGTATCCCATCCAGCGGAGATGGTAATATTCAAATGACAGTGTAGTGAAGCATCCACTGAATTGTGTTCAAAAGAAAGACAAATATTTTGTTTATGTGAAAATACAAAATGGTTCTATTCTTTACTTACCCACGCTGCGGTCTAGCCAGAGTGTCGATCCACTCACTCATTCCACCTTGTCTGCTCTGAGATGATTGTTTCTATGAAACAAACGTTTGTTTGCTTCCTTCCAGTCTGAAAATAGCTTCTTTTTTTAAATGTGGACTGAGATAAAGAAAACACAACGTTCCTGCGGACCACAGCATGCCCGTGCAGCACAATCCACAGCTCTCAGAAGTGTTTTTACATGGAGGGGTCGCAGGGTGACATTTGTTTAAAGAATTTTCCCATGGTGAAGCCAAACAGCACAAAAGGCTTCATGGTGGCCTTTCAAAACCACAGAGAAGGCAGGCGGACAGAGGCTGCCCTACAACCTCTTTTGAAAATGTAATTTATGACACCTCATAAAGCTTATTCATGCTCATAATCTCTGTATGTAAACCAGAATAAACCAGAGCGGTGTCCTCTAGTCTGTAAAGTCAGGGCTGCACATGTCAAACCCTGACTCTGATGTGGCTCTTGGTCACACAATAACCCAGTGGGAGTAAAAGAAAAGCTTTGAATTTCAAGTTTGACACATCAGGTTTTCTCAAGGTATTCCCTATTCTCACACATCTGCCCTTCTGCATTCCTGTGGGAGGACCGAGAGAGCTGCAGCCAGTTGTACCCCTTGAATATAAGTTACATAAGTCATGGTGTAGAGTGGGTCCTAAACCTTAAGTTGAGAGTAGTTAGTTTATACCGAGCTATTGCATGCAAGAAATTGCTAGAAGTTGCCAGATGATGTAATAGACTAATTTGCATATTAATTGAATCATCATGACAATTTGCATATCAGTGCATTTAAAGATTTTCTAGAGACACTCAGAATATAATAGAGTAGAATAGAGTTTTATTAGAATAAACAAAAAAAGATAATATATTAATTATTGAAGAAGTTGTCTTTAATCAGGGCACTGCAAACAAAATATTTCCGTATTTACAAAATACTATGAGATTATTTGCAGTAATGCAAATCTCATAAGAATGCAGTAAATAAAAGGAAGCAGTGGTAGTGAACTGTTGGGAAATAGACACAACAACATTAAAAACAAACAAACAAATAAACAAAAACATTGTTATTTAACAGAGAAATGTGTATTGTCATTGGTATGATTGAGTCAGTGGACTATATGGTTACATTTACTTTACTGTATGTTCTATACTTATATATTTTAGAATTTTTGTACTGAATATGTTTATTTTTATTACTTCTTGTATACTTCTTGCTTGCACACTCCACTTTTTGCTTGCTGCTGTAATCTGTGAATTTCCCTCTGGGATTAATAAAGTGCTCCATCCATCCATCCATCCATCCATCCATCCATCTGGTGAAGTTTTCTGTAAGGAAAGGATTATTGAACATGTATGGAATGAGTCTCCAGTGTTAGGGTTTTGTGACGGCCAGTAAGTTTTCTTCCATGGGAAAGTCTTCAGTTCAGAAGGATTTGCTCTTTCCATTTTTTTCTCTAACATGTCAAGCGGCACTTTTGTGTTATATTATCTTATATTTATTTTTTGTGTTATATTATCTTCACAAGAGTATAAAAGAGAGGCTGATGAGGGAACAACAGTTTATAGCTTCGAGATTGTAAGTGATAGCAGGAACTAACTTGGCTTGCGTATGTTCCAGAACATTAAACATAACTATAAATGGTTAAAAGCACGATGTGTTGTTCATTTGTTCATTGGATATTTAAAATTGTAATTGTTAGCAAGTTGCTGTGAAATAAGAGGACTTTGCCATGGTAAATATACATTGGTTTTTTGACAGGACACATCACATCACCCCAGTATTTAAAAAATTCCTATAATATAGCGGCCATTTAAGGCAAGTGACTGCTGTTTTCTGTGATAGCTGCTCTCCTGAGTACAGACAAACAGCCTGTGTGGTGTTCTGATGTGCTTAAGACCAGTGCACCGAGAAGAGCTGCGTTTTCCCAGATGCACACGCACACCACAGGCATATTTAGAGCCACTGAGAAACACTGATTAAAGAGGAAGACAATGGGAAGCGATTGCTACGGAATGGTGGCCTCGATTTCCAGCACCCTGCTCCTTATGGGTTTAAGAATGTGCCGTGAAACTTTTTGAATTAGCCCAGAATCTCTGGAATTTGTTTTGTGGCACCAGCGTAAACTCGCTTTCATTGATCATACGATTCGAGAGGCTCAGAGGCTCACTCGACTGTCTTTGTTGTGTGCATCTGTGTATGCGTGCGTGCATATGTGCGTGCATGCGTGCGTCTACAAAATCCACAGCAAAGAGTTTAGAAGATTGAACAATGATTACGGGGGAGGGTTAGATGATATGATCACATCTCTTTGGGTTTAATAGGACAGGCGCCTCTCCTTGTCCTGAGGACGCCGCTCTACTCTGTGGTCGTGGGCACGAAGGGGAAATCTCTCGCTGTAATTACCATTTAATGCAATTGTGCCTTTTGGAGACTTTTGTGCCTTTTTTCCCCCAACTGGGTCTTTCTTTTTTTTTTTTTTTTTTTTTTTTTTTTTTTTTACAATTCCTTCCTCCTTGAGAAACATAAGAAGGCTTTTTTAAATTATTGCATACATACTGTATATAGAAGGAATGAACAGTAATGAATCGCATAAGTTTGGATGAGCTGTGATCATGTTTTGCTGTCTAGAATTGGCGGAGTAGCTGCTGGAGTAGTACAGAAAAGTACGACAAATTTCATGAGTGAAATTCAGACATGTGCCTTTTAACTTCACATGGCCATTTTATTCACATTTGTCGAATCATTTATTTTCACACATAAATTTTTCACATGCACTGCAAGTGTTTTTATTTTTCGTCATTTTTTTTTACACATAATTAATTAATTTACACACATAATTCTTTACTCATGATGCATTTATTTTCACATGTAGTGTATTATTTTACATATTTTTCATATATGATTATCTCCATCCATCCATCCATCCATCCATCCATCTATCCATCCATTATCTGTAGCCTACAGAAAGATTGGCTCTTTCCATTTTTTTTTTTCCTAACATGTCAAGCGGCGCTTTTGTATTATATTAGCTTCACAAGAGTACAAAAGAGAGGCTGATGAGGGAACAACAGTTTATAGCTTCGAGATTGTAAGTGATAGGAGCTATCTTGGCTTGCATATGTTCCAGAACATTAAACTTAACTATAAATGGTTAAAAGAACGATGTGTTGTTCATTAATACATTTAAAACTGTAATTGTTGGCAAATTGCTGTGAAATAAGAGGACTTTGCCATGGTAAATATAGGCTTCCGTTTATCCTACACAGGGTCGCTGGGGTATCCCTATCATGGCGGCGACACCCTGGACGGAATCCCAACCCATTGCAGGGCACAATCGCACACAGATTCACACACAATTTAGAGATGCCAATCAGCCTACAACACATGTGTTTGGACTGGGGGAGGAAACCGGAGTACCTGGAGGAAAGCACGGGGAGAACATGCAAATTCCCCACACAGAAGGCACACAAGGTGGAGGTAGGAGTCGAACCTCCAACCCTGCAAGGCAAACGTGCTAACCACTAAGCCACCATGCCCCCCTTTTCTTTTCACATTTTCTTTTCAACATGTGATCACATTCCCTTGTGCACATGATGTCATGTGTGCAATTTCAGGGCATAACATGTTGACGAGCACTTGCACAGATTTTTCACAGCTGATCACATATTACTCACATAATATGTCACTTGTGACAAACACATGATCATGTGAAATGTATATGATTTTTCTGTAAGAGTAGTCTCAATTCCTCAAATAGCCATCCACATCTCACTGTCACTGTCATTTACACAAGATCATGTCCAGCATCCAGCCGAGACAATAAATAGCCTGTGTAATTCCTCTGATGTATACAAGACGCGCTCAAGTGCTAAAAGGATGGGATTGTGTTTAGGACTGCGTGCATGCGTCGTTGTGTTTTTGTGTATGCGGTTTGGATGGGGCTGTATCCGTGCCAAAGAGTGTGAGCTTTTAGTGGGCGAGCGAGTGAGCGTGTGACTGTGGTACACTACTGTTTGGCTTCCTGCTGCTGCTACCTACGCTCCGGCCGCCGGTGCTCTATGCTTGGCTGTAATGACAGGGCTGGCTGGATGTAATTAAAGTTCAAACTTAGCACCGTGGCAGCTGGAGCTGAAGCCCAGTAACCCTCACTATAATACACTCTGACCACAGAGTGACAGCTCTGAAAGACTCACCAAAACAGTGAAAAAAAGTCTGAGATTGCCTCGCACCTCTCTGTCTGAGTTTGCACCACACAGCCATGCCCAACATCTACCTCCACAAGCTTTATCTTATATCACCTCTTTGTTTTTCTATTGCAAGTCACAATCACATACCAAGATGACAACAAATTTTGCCTTGTATCAAATAACAGATCAAGCAACAGAACCTTGCGTCATCAGATACTCAGCTCATCACTTCCACTCCTCCTGCACACCCGGCGTAATCCTGTTCTAGGAGCTTGCAGATTAACCTCTCTTTAAAATGCTCTGACACCTTTTTTTATAAAGCCTTGAAGCTTATTTCTACTGCCCCAGAAGGAAGTGTTAGAACAATCTGTCTTTGATAATGTCACTGATATGTTTTGAATTTGGAAGCGCTCACAGAGTCGTGGTTACTGAAGTAGTTCAAGAATTAAAGTATGTCAAACTTAAACATACTGTAAGATGTATGTATGGCATAATCAGCCTGAGCTGGGGAATTCTCAATTCAATCATCAGCTCTGACACTATAATGAGCTGGTTTCCCATCTAGTGCGTACCTGCAAAAGGATCAGGGTCTACTGCCACCCTGACCAGGTTTATATTGATGCATTAGCACTAATATGTTACAGGTTTATATTAATGCATTAGTACTAATATATGTTGTAATAAATTGCATTATAATGCATTAGTTGCTATATATATATATATATAATATAAAATATATTAATGCATACTATATTACAGGTTTATATGAATGCATTCTTACTAATATGCTATTGTTTCTATAGTAACAGCCAATTCACAGAGACTTGTTTGATGGACCTGAAAAATTGAATAATAAACAGATTTTTTAAAAAAACAACAACAACAAAAAAACGTGTTGTTATTTAACAAAGAAAAACAAAAAAATATTGATATGGTGACGTTGTAAGGAGTCTCCAGGGTCATGTAATAGTCAATAGGAACACAAGAAAGTCTTCAGGACAGAGGAACTTTCAGTAGCATAACATGCAGCGTTTTTGTCTTATTATAAAAAAAAGTGAGGCCGGTTGTGGAATGATTGTTTATAGCTGCTATAATGCAAGTGATAACAGGAAATAATTAATAAAAAAATTAACTTTTTAATCATTGTCAAATAGCGGTTGCATAAGAGGAATAAAACACTATAGGAAAATAGCCAACTTCAGTGTGGTAATAGTAACTCTGCATCACGCCAGGCCACATCACACCATCCCATCATTGATTATTTTCCTTATTATTATTTATTTGCTAATTTATTTGCGTATTTATCTGCATTATTTGTTCTAATACACATACTGTAGCTGCACAACAGAATCTGATTATTAAGCCTGCAGCTGTATCAGAAATGTAACTTAGAATATAAGTTATATTCCATTACAGCCTGGAGTAAATAGTGGCTAGAAAATGTGAAGATTTGTCATTTCACATATCAAGTTGCTGAGAGACCAAGAAGAAATACCTGAAAACCTTTGGAACTTCAAGCAGCCCTCACTGTCTATCACTCAAACAGATAACCTAGATAATATCTTTTACAAACAAAATATAGCCTAGTAGTTCTAAATACTGTGTGACATTTAGTCATCATGCCAAAAGTGTGCCGTTACATCGGCCAGAGGGACCGAATGAGAGCAACTGCGTTATTCATTTTTGTTCTTTGCTCTTGAATTTATGCTCCTCTTCTCCAAATCATAAAAGATGAAGTCGTGTGTGATGTGGTCAGGGACTTCAGTCAGAATTAACTGATTACCGTAGAACTGCCAGTCCTGTGAGTCATGGCACAGACATTCTTTCGGCTCTTAAAAATAGAAGCCGGTTCTCTCTTCTTTAAATTTGTTTTTCTCATTGGATGTCTGTGGGGCATCCTCTCTTGGTTTATGAGACTCGAATCATAACCAGATCCTTTTTTCCACTTTCTCCCTTTCCTTCCCTTCTGTTGTTGGAGCTTGTTTAATCTTTAGACGAAAATTGGCTTAGTGTGGGAACGACACAAGTCTTTAGGGATAGGTTTTGTTGTTTTAGTTTGCATGTTTCTTTTTTCAAAGGCATGCAAAAAGCACTATCTTTGCCAAAACCTCATAAACTGAGATAAAAAAAAAAAAAAAAAGGGCGAGAGGGAGGGAGACCACAGCACCACGACAAAGATAGGGCCTGTCTGCTACGAAAGAGCTTTACAAATGACAATCTTCCAGAGGAATAAAAAGACAGACAGAGGACGACAGCGTTTTGGGGGAGAAGGCAAAAAGGGAAAGAAATGTGCATGGAATTGGGGGACAAAGGGGAGGAAACATTCCCCTGGCCACATTAAAGACATAAAAAGAAAACAAACAGAAAACATGTCTGACATGAAGACACTGGTTTCTGTGGTGACAGACAATGAGTGCTTGTGGCTTGGTGAGGCCTGAGCAGCCTGTCTGTGTCCCGGCACCAGCGAGAGTTACCGCAGTCAGGCCTTCGATCAGGGCTCTGTACTGTGGGAACGGCGCTTGAAAGAGACCTCACCGGGGGCCACAAAAGGCCCTTTCTGCTTCTTCTCATTGGCGTTTCCCTCCTTATTTATCTTTCGGGAGTCTGGATGAGGCGAGCATGGCTCGGTGGGTAAACAGCAGAGCTGATTTTCTCTCTCGGAGCCAGACTTCTCTCACACTCTCACACGCTGTGAGCGCCGTCCAAGATGCTCACTGTCTCTCTGATCAATAATGCCAAACATTTGATGTCATGAAAGGAAAGCTTTTGATACATAACAGATACCAGCGTCACTCATAATATGAGGAACATGTGACGAGAAGGAAAATAAGCAGGACACACGCATCATGCACACTGGGAACGCTCGCCCATAAATAAACACAAGCACACGCACACACGCACAAGCTCAAATCCTGAAGAGTGGCAAGACATGACAAGGGAGCACTTTAGGGGACTAACACTAACAGCGACAGAACAAAAGAGATAAGATCCTGTGGAATTCCAGCATAGTCTCTCCTCATCATGCACTCACACGTTTCGTGTCAAATGAAATACAGACTTGTATAAAGATGTATTGTACTTTTTTGTGTCTTTATAAATAAAATGCAAAACTATTAAATAAACGGTATTATTTATAAATGGTATGCAGTTATACTGTTGTTTTAACTCTTTCATTTAACGCCTTTGTAAATTACATATTAAATAAATTTGAAAGAGTAAAAAAATCCAAGCAAAAAAATCTGATTAAAAAAGTGTTCATTAATCATGTCATTTCATCTTATTCTGTAAAATGATTTAATTTTTTTAGTTACTTTCTTATTTACTTATTTTTTTATTAATAATAATAAAAAAAATTAATAATGGTAAATAATAAAAAGTGAATCCTATTCGAACGTGAGTGCATGGAGCTCCACAATTTATCCAAGTTTGATGTAAAACTGGAATGCTGGTTTAAACAAAATCAACACCAAAACCATAACAGAGACAATACTGCTCACAAAGCTTCCTCTGTGCCTATTTTCATCATCTTTTTTTTTTGCTGTGTTTTTATGCATATACCAATGTTGCCAAATCAATATAGTAAGGTAACCATTCTACTCAAAATATTTTTGCTGTATCAAACTGTAAGACTGTATATGAAGTATCAAATATCATACTGGTTTGAACTGATGTAGAAATTATAGAAATTCTTTACAGTTTAAATTTATGAGATGTATGCACAGTTATTTCCGCATTAAGTACAGAACTGATGGGAGTGGCATGTCCAGGCTTTTAGACCTGGTGTGGCAAAGAACGGGGCAACAGCACATTTTCTCTGTAGTTCCTAATACTGAAGGGATTTGGCCAAAATATCTACAACTCAAAAATTAGGACTTAAATCAACATGAGGGCTGTGTGTTGGGTGGTGTGTTGCAGTTATGGAATTCCCAAAATGATAAAAGTTTTATTTAAAAGCTATTTAAAGAGTCCAACAATATAACCAAATATAAAAATACTATTATTATTATTATTATTATTATTATTATTATTATTATTATTATTATTATATAGTTATTATTATTATTATTATTATTATTATTATTATTATTATTATTATTATTATTATATAGTTTTATAATAGTTTTATTACTCCTCCATTTCATTTACAGTCCCTTTGCATTTTTTATTTATTTTTTTTGCAGCTTCTCTCATTTTTTATTTTATTGATTCCAGCACATGTTTAGACTTTCCTATTCTCGATTCTGATTTCTGGTCAGAGCATGTTGATTAAATTTCAATAACAGCAGCTCTCACACAGGGATGTCTATGGCAAACAGTCCACACAACAGATTAAAAAATGATCATTTTTATAATGGCAACGTTTGAAAAAAAGAAAAAGATTTAAGATGTATGGACGGCGTCTCCAGTGTCAATACATTGTGTCAGTCAGAAGTAAAGTTGTAACTTTAAATTTTACAATAAGGGAAAGTGTTCAGAAAGAAGGGCTTCATGCTTTTTGGGTTTCTCTGTAACATGACAAGCTGCATTTTATGTTATTTACTTCAAGAGAGAGAAAAAAGAATGAATGTTTATAGCTGTTATAACATAAGTGACAAGAATTAACTTGCTTTTTGTCAGGTCACATCATACAAACCTGTTATGGATTTTTTTTTATTACTAACAGAATGCCCAGTCATGTTGTATTCATTAGTTAACTAACGCTATGATTAAATATATTTGTGACTCATTAGATAGCCTAGTAATGACTTTTGTTGTTAAGGGATTTCATAGGTAGTTGGGGTGGTGAGGCTTATTTCCTGAATTATGGAATGGTTACATGCAGAAAAAGGAGCTATTTAGATATAAACCAATGTAACAGTTTTGTTACAGAGCAGAGGTTCTTCTGGCAGGTGTTTGAATCAAAAATCAATTTCAACTGAATGACCAATGAGGAGTATATTTCTTGGAGAGGAATAGAAATGTAACAGATGTTTGGGGGACTATGTAAAAAAAGTGTTTTAGGACATAATGTGATTTGCTTTCGTGTGCATGTGTGTATGCTTTATTGTGTGTGAGAAAGTCATGAAAATATGAGCTTGTTAATGTCAATTGCAGAAGTGGCCTTGTTGTGGTTAAAAAAAACAAGGGCACACCGAAAGCACTGAAGTGGCCAAGAAAACGCGGCAGAAATTCCCCCCCACTCAGTGCCAGTATTCTGTTTGTTCTTTTGTCCTCTATTTTCCTTTGACAACTGATTTTTTATAAATGATCGTTGGCTTAAATCTCTTCTGTACTTCTGCTTTTACATTTCCCAGGCTTTTCGATCCATCATCAGAGGAAGGAAGTGTGCCACAGCACACCTCAAAAAGCTGAAGGTCAGGAGGAAGAGTAGGAAGAATGAGAGTCAAAGGCAAAAGAGGCCAAGGAAACATTGGAAAAATACTCAGCATGAAAAGAAGAAAATCACTCTTTTGAAGTGGAGTAGTGATAAAAAAAAAATAAAAGCAGAGACATTGTGAAGGCCTGACTTCATAGATCTCTCTGCTGCTTTCTTCTTGTTTTCAGACAGAGGGCTAGAAATAAGATCCAGACATGGGCAAAATAAGGATTGGTAATGAAAGGAGATGGAGTCTGTGGGATGAAGGGAAAAGGGGGTTCCTTTTACATTCATCTTTAACTCATACACCACACCATAGGCTTCTGGCGACAGTCAAACTCCATGTTTCCGCTTTATTGCTAATGACATCCACCATCTCTTTATGATAGCACTAAAGAGGCTACAGGAGTCTCAGGGAGCATCGGCTTTTACACAGCTAATGACCACGGAGGAGAGTAGAGCTGTCTCAAACACCCCCAATGGCACACAAAGATGCATGAGAGTAGTAATGTACAGAAACAGAAATTGTTGCTTTTAGTTCAGTGTATGTGTCTTTACTGTATAACTCATGCATTCATCTTTATCCTGGTCAGTGTGGATCCAGTTCTGATCCTGGGAACACCGGGTGTGAGGAGGGAATACACTGTGGAAGGGATTGTATAGTACTATGTGCACATACAATTTAGAGTCACTACCAGCATGTTTTTGGGAGGAAACCCACATGGACATGGAAAGAAACATTCACAGAAACTCCACATAGACAGCATCCAACCAATAAGCTTCGTGATCTCTGTTTAAACAAAAAATACAGTATTGCAATTTCTATCATATGTTGTTTTGTTTTTTAAATTATTGTTAATACAAAATATCTTTACCTTACTCCTCTAGCTTTCTATTATTTCACAATTATTGGTAGCCAACATATAAAGAATATCAGTGGCTAATTATATGAATTGTATTGACATATGAAATTTGCCATGCTGTATGATGGTGCAGTAGTTACACTCTTAGGCTCTAAGTTCTGATCAAAGGATCCAGAGGATTTAATCCCCACTACTGACAAGAGACAAGCCACCAAAGCTCCAGTGGCAGCAAGTGTGAATGAAATGTGGTGCAAGGAAAAGAGCTGACTGTCTTTGTTTACCACCACTCTAATGCTGTAAAAGAATGAAGTATGATTTAATTCCATCAATACCATCCTATTGACATCGTGAATGTGCTCGATGTGTACCAAAAATTTGCAAAAGTACATACCCAGAGACCAAATGAGGGATGATCCAAGATACCTTTAACTCATCCGAATCTGATATGGACTAGAACTTACACTTTGCACCGCCTTCATTTGGTTGCATTTGGGCCACCTTGCATTGGACCCAACTTTCCCATCTCAGAAATCTTAAAAATAACAGTTTCACATCTGACTGTTGAAGTGCAGGCACATATTTTATAAATCTATTCATGTGGACATCTGCAAGACTCCCATTGTTACTATAGAAACAATGTATTAGAATGAGTTTATTAATATAAGCCTGTAATTTGAATTACAGCTGGCACTATTGTCAGAGCTGCTGTTATAGAAAATTAATCAACACCTTCTGACCAGTCAGTATCAAGAGTTCAACAGTGCTCTGGTCTAAAAATCAAGAATTTAATACTACAACTTTGAAATTACATAACTTTATAACTATAGAGGATCTTGTGCACCCAGATCTCCAGCTTGTGAAATCACTGACCAGATAGAACACCATTTATTATCATTCAAGTAGTTGTTCATAGAGATGTTTGGGTTTTTTTAGTCAGCAAATAAGACATATTAAAATAACAGTGCATATAACACAGCACTGAGAATCAACTAAATGCCAAAGAGGACAGTGGCTGCTTTTCAACCTAAATTTCAATCTACGCAATGGCTCCAACAAAGTATTGGGCAACATGATCAAAATGTTTCTGCACTAATGGAACCTCATAGGATGCTGACACTCCCAGTAAACTGTTGGCAAGGCACAGGAGGACATTGTTGCACTCTTTCACACACTCCATGTGTGTGTGAGTGAGTAAGAGAGAGAGAATCCATTTAGAAGTTAGTGTTTCCACAACTGTATTATTATCCTTTGAGAGAGAAGCAGTGCAACTAATTAAAAAGACTGTGTAAGAGAGAGAGAGACGGCCTGAGAGTGAGAAACAGAAGATGAGGCAGAAGACAGAGGAGGCTAATTAAAAGGAGGAAAAATGACAGGGGGAAACAGAGAGGGGGAGGGCTGATCAGGGCTGGGAAGGAGGGTGAGAGTGTGAGGGAGTAAAAGAGAAGAAGAGCCAAACTGGTGATTCTGCCAAATTGCCTGACTTTGACTCTGGAGAGAGAGAGAGAGAGCGAGAGAGAGAGAGAGAGAGAGAGAGAGCGAGCGAGCGAGAGAGAGAGAGAGAGAGAGAGAGAGAGCGAGCGAGCGAGAGAGAGAGAGAGAGAGAGAGAGAGAGAGAGAGAGAG
>JANDJT010000141.1:1557725-1571342 GCA_024331685.1 Stegophilus panzeri | reverse complement strand
AGAGAGAGAGAGCGAGCGAGCGAGAGAGAGAGAGAGAGAGAGAGAGAGAGAGAGAGAGACTGGTGCGTCTGTACAAAAGGGATCAAGGGAATGTGACTTGGCAAGTGCCAGAGCATAGGGGTCTATTGAAGAAGAAGACAAACGAGGACCAAGCTGAAACAGCAAGAGAACACTAATAAAGAGTCCCCAGACATAGACGTTTTATTGTGGTGAGAGGGAAAAGGACAGAGACAGAGGAGAGAAATAGAGAGAGAGAGAGAGAGAGAGAGAGAGAGAGAGAGAGAGGCGTGCTGCTACACCAGACTGTCTGATTTACTTGCAGTTATTTGTGGAGGGTAGAAGATCTGCTAAAAATTTCCTCCAAAGGATCCAGCGCTGTTCTGGTTCTTCATCCTTACACCAATTCACTTGGTCAGAAGAGAAGAGCTGCTAAGCCATGAAGAGACCTCACGATTACAGTTCTCCAGATTCAGATGCGGATGAGCTGATCGACGTTGGGCAGGAGGACAGTTATTGGTGAGGATTAAACTTACACATATAAACACCTGGAGCATCACTTTTTCTCCTCAGTCCTGCAGAGGGCACTGCCCTGTAGAGGGAACTGAGCAGGCACACCTATCTCAGGTGGAATATGCAAGCATGCAAGAAGTAGTTTGAATTATTATTATATTTTTTTTTATCCTAAATTTAGTTGTCATAGACTGGACTGGATTGACTGTGGTGGTTCCCAAAAACTGGATTTATATATTAGAGAAACTCCAATAAGGACTAACTGGTCATTTAGAAATTAGACATCTGATTTTAAGTGATACCTGGTAGGGTTTTTTTTGTTTGTTTGTTTGTTTGTTTTTTTTTGCCAGCAATTGGAAATGTCCAGCTCAATCAGAACAAGGAATTAGCAACAGTTCGTCATTGTAGGTTAAGTTTAGATTTAGGATTTAGTCTATCAGTGGCAACCTAAATATTGAACACCTTAGTTATACTTTAAAGAGTGAGCCAATTACAGCATGTGTTTATTTTTCATTCAAAACCAATTAAATTAATGAGAAAACATTGTGTGATTGAAAGAAATACAAACTACAGTATGTGTGACACATGCTGAATAGAGTTTTTGTAAAATGCTGATGCCCCTTAGAAGATCATACAAGTGTGTTGCGTCATGCTATAATAATAATAATAATAATAATAATAATAATAATAATAATAATAATAATAATAATAATAATACAAGGATTCTGACTTTTTAAACTAATTACTGTTAATAACTTATTTGAAGCTTTAAAGTCTTATATTTTAGCATACCAGTACAATATTATTTTTTTATTGAAATGCAATCTTTATTTCAGAAGTGGATGAAATGGTGCTCATGTGTATTTGCCTCAGAAACAAAACTGTGCATGTCTAAAGCCTGACTTCACTTAGATAATTGTTATTCCCCATCGTAGCATCGATTAGGCCTAACTGGGAATGTTTTGTTTAGTGAATCCAGCTCTCTTCAAAAAGACACTATATTGAGTTAGCTTTGTCAAGTCAAGTCAAGTGGCTTTTTTATTGTCATTTCAACCATATACAGCTGGTACAATACACAGCGAAACAAAACAACGTTCCTCCAGGACCATGGTGCTACATGAAACAACACACTAACCATATGTGACAACACAGAAATAAATAAAGACCCACACATTTCTACATAAAGTGCACGTGCAGACGTGTGCACACAACACAAGACAGTACAATAACTACTAAAGCAGGACAATGGGCACAGTAAGTGACAGTGTAGCGCCGACCAGTACACAGTTCTAGTATGTAAGTGTCCGATATAATAGGTAGTGCAAAACAATAACAATATAAGACAAAATTATTTTGTACTGGTGTTTTGTACTGCATGGAAAAGGCAGCCATTACTCTTCCAGTCTGATCAACCTGTAAACAGCTAGCACTGTACAAAACTGTACATTAATCTCTTGGGAAAATGCTTGTTGATTATATTATGTCATTTAATTCACTTTCTAAATTATCTTTGAACAATCACTGCATGGTGACATTCAAGCTAATTTTGCTGAATATCCTAGAATACTGCAAGAATTGCTGGGGATCCCCACCTTAAATATCACTATCAATATTAAATAGTATTTTTAATGTAATAAAAGATTATACTAACAAAGATGTGGACATTTAGACAGCATGGTAAAATACACAAAGTGGGCTTAGAACTAGAAGAGTGTAAATATCATATTGAGTGAAAAAGAATTACATGGTTTCATACCACAGTGCTGTTGAAGTCTTGGTTCTGATTGGACAGAAGGTGTTGATTAATTTTCTGGAACAGTGGCCCTGACAGTAAAGCTAGTTTCAAGACAAATCACAGGATTATATTAATGCGCTTGTTTCTATAGTAACAACTATTTCAAAGGGACTTGTACATTGGCTGCTCACATAAATCAATAAGTCTACCAATTAAAGGACTTTAAAAAAGGTGTTATCATTTTATTAAAACAAAAACGTATCATCATTGCTATAGTGATATTTTTTCTAAAGTGTGTGTTTATTTAACATTTATAGGAGGTGGCTCTGCTATGTAACAGTCAGAGGTCACACTGTTGTGTTTGTCTGTCTAACTGTCGATTTTCAATAACTGATTTTAGCTGTTATAATAAACATGATAATAGGAACTAACTAGTTTCACGGACCGTCCATGTTGTGTAATGTTTATTCATTAGTAAATTACTGTGGTAAAAGAGAAATAAAACATTTCGGAACATGTTATTGGCATGTTATATAGCTGTTATTGGAAAATAATGAACAACTAGGTGATTGGATGAACATTCACACAGTCTAAACAATCAAACAAACAAACAAGAACCCAACTTCAGTTTCTAAATGACGCCTTGAGGGTCAAAGGTCAGTGTTAACTTTGGAGACTATAGATAGTTATGATGGTCAAGGTCACAGGTCAAATAGTCAAAAAAGAGTGACCAGTGTGAAAGCAGATCTTAAGACATTTAGCTGGTTAAATTTTCTTATAAATATAAATGTATGTGCCCTAATTCCAACACCATTTGAACATTGACAGATTTCCATTATCCCCTGATCCTTTAGAGAATGACTGTCTTCATTCTTTCACTTTTGATTTAAAAAAAAAAAAAAAAAAAATCTGTCACAGCTTTCCAGACAAATCAGGAGCAGATTTAAGAATTGTTCTCAAGTTTTCCTTTGAAACGCAGCATAAAGAAGTTTCATAAGTACATGTTTTTAAGCTTTAAACTGACATGTGCAAATTATGTACAGTCATGGAAACGTTTAGTGCTCTGTAAGAAATGTGTGTCTGAAGTAATAAATATCTGTGTTGGCGTCACATTATGTTTCAGTTTAGAGATCAAACGTCATAACATAATGAGCGTGTCTCTGATCAGTTATGGTCTTTAGATGAGAGTAAATATGTTTAAGTCACCAGGAATACACAAGCAAACAAATAGTGTAATGATTCTGGAAGAGAGTTAGCAGGCCAAAGCAAACCAGATCCACACTGAGAGGTCCTTCAGAGGATTGAGGAAGACAAAGTGCATGCAAATCCCACTGTTCTCTCGTGCCCTACAGACATATAATCATCATGGCTTAATTTTTATCGTTTTTTTTTTTTTTTTTTAGATGCAAGAAGCGTATCATATCAGCCAGGCGCTCCTGTGTCTCGCTGTTCTTTGAAATAAATTAGATTGAGTTTGATGATGTGCAACTATGTATCTGCATTGTATTAAGCACAGTAATGACAACAATATGCAATAACATCAAAGCCTTTAATCTGTCTTTCTTTTGCTCTCTTTCTCTATTGCACACTTTTCTCTGGATTTTGCTGTCTCAGTTCTGTCACTGGCTCCATGTCTCCCGGCAGTACTTCACAGATCCTAGCCCGCAAGAAGAGAAGAGGGGTGAGTTTATTACTCTTCCTCTCCTTTTCTCATTTACCCAATTCAGACATCAATGATGATATATCTAGGACATGCAGTTTATTCCATTATGATTTTTATTTTCCCCATCCAAACACTTTCTGTAGATAATTGAGAAGAGGCGCAGAGACAGGATCAACCATTGTCTGTCAGAGCTGAGGAGACTCGTGCCCAGCGCCTTTGAAAAACAAGTATGATAGTCATTAATGCAACACACTCATGAGTTTGATAAGTAGTACTCCAAAACTTTGATAATGCTGGATATATCATTCGTTTGTGTTTTTAGAGCCTAATTGTTTGCAAAGTGAATTGCTATTGCAGCAAAACCATTATCAAACCTTCCCCTTCACCCAAACTGACCCCACCAGCTCTGTTAAAATGATCTACAGTGGTGCTTGAAAGGTGCTAGAATTTTCCATATTTCTGCATAAATGACCTAAGACATCATCAGATTTTCACACAAGTCCTAAATGTATATGAAGAGAACCCAATTGAGGAAATGAGACAAAACTATTATACTTGGTCATTTATTTATTGAAGAAAATGATCCAATAGTACATATCTGTGAATAGTAAAAGTATGTGAACCTCTAGGATTAGCAGTTAATTTGAAAGTGAAATTAGATTCAGGTGTTTTCAATCAATGGGATGACAATCAGGTGTGAGTGAGCACCCTGTTTTATTTAAAGAACAGGGATCTATCAGAGTCTGATCTTCACAATATATGTTTGGGGAAGTGTATCATAGCATGAACAAAGGAGATTTCTGAGGACCTCAGAAAAAGAGTTGTTGATGCTCTTCAGGCTGGAAAAGGTCACAAAACCATCTCTAAAGAGCTTGGACTCCATGAATTCACAGTCAGACAGATTGTGTACAAATGGAGGAAATTCAAGACCATTGTTACCCTCTCCAGGAGTGGTCAACCAACAAAGACTCCAAGAACAAGACGTGTAATAGTCCACGAGGTCACAAAGGAACCCAGGGTAACTTCTAAATAACTAAAGACCTCTCTCTCATTGGTTAATGTTAATGTTCATGAGTCCACCATAAGGAAAACACTGAACAACGATGGTGTGCATGGCAGGGTTGCAAGGAGGAAACCACTGCTCTCCAAAAAGAACATTGCTGCCCTTCTGCAATTTGGTAATGATCATGTGGACAAGCCAGAAAACTATTGGAAAAATGTTTTGTGGACAGATGAGACCAAAATAGAACTTTTAGGTTTAAATGGGAAGTGTCTGGAGAAAAGAAAACACTGCATTTCAGCATAAGAACCTTATCCCATCTGTGAAATATGGTGGTGGTAGTCTCATGGTTTGGGCCTTTTGTGCTGCATCTGGGCCTTTACAACAATCATTGATGGAACAATGAATTCTGAATTATTCCAGCGAATTCTAAAGGAAAATGTCTGGACATCTGTTCATGAACTGAAATTCAAGAGAAAGTCTGTCATGCAGCAAGTCTAAACAAAACTAAGCACACAAGTCATTCTAGCAAAGAATGGGTAAAGAAGAATAAAGTTAATGTTGTGGAATGGCCAAGTCATGGTCCTGACCTTAATCCAATAGAAATGTTGTGGAAGGACCTGAAACAAGCAGTTCATGTCAAGAAATCCACCAACATCCAGAGCTGAAGCTGTTCTGTACTGAGGAATGGGTTAAAATTCTTCCAAGACAATGTGAAGGACTGATCAACAGTTACTGGAAATGTTTAGTCGCAGTTATTGCTGCACAAGGGGGTCACACCAGATACTGAAAGCAGAGGTTCACATACTTTTGGCACTCACAGATATGTAATATTGGATCATTTTCCTCAATAAATAGATGACCAAGTATAATAGTTTTGTCTCATTTGTTTAATTGGGTTCTCTTTATCTACTTTTAAGACTTGTGTGAAAATCTGATGATGTTTTAGGTCATATTTATGCAGAAATGTAGAAACTTCTAAAGGGTTCACAAACTTTCAAGCACCACTGTATATCTTATGAGCTACTGTAACTTTTTGAAAGTTAATTTCCGGGTCAGAAAAACAAAATGGCTCCCGGGAGCCACAACAGAAAACCATTCACCCTATTGTTAGGAAATCACAGGTTTGAATCGCAATGATGCCACAACCATCTGTAGCTGGGAGCCAAGGGAGTAAAACTGGCTGTGTTGTCTGGGGGGGTAGGACAGTCAAAGTGACACAATTAAAGTGACACAGCATATCATGTATGCATGTGGAAGAGGGTAGATAGCTCTTTCCACTGAGTGTGTTACACTTCCATGTGATGCAGCATGAGCAGCAGTTTGAAAAGATGCTGTTGGCTGGCTGCACATGTCTCAGAGGAAGCACATGTTAGCCTTCACCTTACCCAGTTATTAGCTGTTAAAAACAGAAGCAGGGGGGAAAAATATTTAGGTTGACATAGCAATCACAGTATTATGATTAATTATAGGTAAACATGTTTAAACATTATGACCTGCACCTTTACAGTAATGTTTAAGTCAATCCATGGAAGTAAAAAGCATGAAAATAGATTTAATTAACTTTTTCTGGATAGGGTTCATCTAAACTTGAGAAAGCTGAGATTCTTCAAATGACAGTGGATCATCTCAAATTGTTGCATGCCATGGGTTCAAAAGGTGAGTGGATTAAACATATTTTTCTGTATGTTCTACATTTTACATCCACATTCTAAAAGACACAAGTTGTGTTAAGAGAGAGTACCTGTGTACTGAAATGTGATTTTACCTTGAAGGTTATTTCGATGCTCGTGCACTGGCTGTAGACTACAGAACGTTGGGATTTCGTGAGTGTGTGGGCGAGGTAGTGAGGTACCTCGGCTCTCTGGAGGGTGCAGATTCTTTAGATTCTATTGGTGCCCGTTTGGTGTCCCACCTGAGTCATTGTGCCAGTGAGCTTGACCCTCTGCATCAGAGCCCAGCCACTTTGGCCTTTCCTCCTTGGCCTTGGGGATCCTTCCCTCAGCTCAGTGCCTCCTCTAGCCCAGCCTCCTCTTCCCCCTTTCCTCCTGCCAACCGCCGACACATGGCTCCTCATGCTGCTGCGACTCTTCTGGCGTACCCCTCGCCAACCATGTGTTTGGCGCCACTGGGAAACCAGAGGGCGCTATTGACACCTGCATTATCTCCAGTGCACAGGATGTCCTCTGTTTCATCACACCCTCATAGACTGGCACATCCATCCACAGAGAACTCAACTGTTCCCTCACCTTTGCATTCTGTCCCACCCCGTTCTCATAACTCCTCCTCCCCTTCCTCTAATTCCTCTTCGTCTTCCCCCTCCTCTTCATCTGCTGGACATCCTCAGGTTTCCTTCAGACCCTTCGTTGCTCTGAGATCTCCAGCTCCACTGATCAGGGTCAGCAAGTCTGCACACACTTGGGGAACAGAGATCGGGGCCTTCTGATTCATCTAATATCATGGACTTTTGACAAATATGCAACTCATACCTTGTTGGGACAAAAGAGCTATGATATCACGAGTAATATCCATTTGGGTTATAGTTATTACAAAATGTTAAGAATGTATCCTCTTAACACTCCCTATGTTGTTAATTAAAAACTAAACCCAAATAGTAGCAATCGAACAATGCAAATAGTGATACATCCACATTAAAAAGCAACTATACATATTATTTAAATGAAAAGACAAGTTTTAACTCAGTGATATTCTAGATTTTTTTTAAAGCAAGACTGGTGAGAATGGACTGGTGAACAATATAAACACAAATTCCATCATCTCTAATGATGTATTTTTTTGTTTGTTTGCTTATTTGTTTCCTCAGTCATTTAAATATCTTGTCATCTATGTTATCCATTTGACATGAAAATGCTTGTGGACATTTCATAAAGACAAAAGTGCCTTTTCAAATCAGTTGTTACATTATTTTTTTCTCTGGGTGTGTCAACCAACTCCCAACCATTAGGTGGCAGCAAAGTAATAGTTCGTGTAAATGAATTACATGACATCAGTCAACTTGTAGTCAGCATATGCTGGAACAGAAGATGAGTTACTGCATGTGTCAGCATTAGCTCAATGTGTTTTTGGCATTAAGCGTTACTCCGAGCTTGATGTGGCTTTGGGTTGGATTACTTGCACACCAGAAACCATCCTTTGGTGTGCAATATAATCAGTGTGCCACTTTGTGTTTTCCTCAGCCCTCTCAGAGAGGATGATGGGAATGGTGGAGGGAGGAAGTGAAACGTGGTGGCGGTTAGCTGACTATCTTTGCCACCAAGAGTCATCTGGTCAGAGCTGCAGCTCATATCACATCCACTGTTTATTGCTCAACAGTCTGTACACTGTAATTTGGATAAGTCTTTGCTGTCTCTCAAAATTACACATTTATCCTCATGCATGCACAAGACAAAAAAAAGAGTATAAGTGCCAAGGACTTGTGCCTAAGCTACTAATGACACATTACTAACTTTATCAACAATGACCATGCAGAAAGCCTTCTATAAACATAGTCATACACAGTCAGGGAAAAAGATACCATTTGCCCTAAGCAGGATAAAGTGGTTATTGGAGATCAGTGAATTAATGTCGAAACCTGGCAACCCTTCCCATGCATTTCTGCCATTCTCTGACCTCCCCATTAAAGTAAAAACCTTGCTCTCGTGAAATGTTTTTTTTGTATGCATCCTACGGGATCCCTATGCACACACCTATTCTGAAGGTTTCTTGAACCTATATTTGTATTTAACATTGTATTCATATTCTAGGATGCATTATCTGTTCAATTTGAATGTTTATTTTTGTATTTCTTTACATCCATAGTCCAGAGATGCAGATATTGGAACACAGAATGCATAATAATGGCTTAGTGGATCTAGCCACCAGTTGGGAGCCAGGTGTGCAGCCCAGGAAGACTGTTCGATATATGCAGGCAGGAATGATGATGGATGATGCCCAAAGCAAAGGGCCTCAAAGAGAACTCGTAGTCTGTCTCAAAGTACTGGCAATATCTGGGAGCGAGTTAAAGGGTTACAAGGTTCTAAACCAACAATTTATAGTGACAACAAGTGACGATTGCCCATGTGTCCGGCAGAGAATTGTTGGCAAGACACGACCATCAAAGAGGAGACAGATATCCTGCCACAGAGGCCAGTGTCAGGCTCCAAACAATCCAATCTGTACCTCAATGTTGGAACTAGGTGGATAACATAGTGCATTGTAGTAAATTCGTTTAAATTAAATATTAAATCAGTTTAAAGTTCCTCAGATCCATATGCAAATTAAATTCAAAAGCCATGACCCCACCATTAGTTCAGCACTACTACAATATTATACGACTGTATCAATTTTTATATTTGTTACTAAACATATGTAAAGGAAATAGAAAAAAAAACTTATTAACTTAAGTTAATAAGTGCAGCACTGCAGCAACCTCTTGGTCCTCTTCTGGTTGTCATCCACAAGGATCCAATCAATTCAAGTAAACATTACTTTTCTTGTTTTGTGAACACAATAATTGTATTGAAATAATTGCGACTTTACCCCAGTAAATGAAGTCAAATGTGTATCTATGGGTTTTAGCCAAATATAGTACTTACATGACCTAATTTAGTACAGAACTTACTGAGCAGTAATTGTATTTAATTAACTTTGCATAAAATTCTTGCTGAATCACTTTTCTTCAGTGCAGATGCAGAGAGTGGCACTGTGTTACACCACTGAACGCACATAAAAGAGTCTAAACCAGAAAAATCAATAGTAACAACGAACACATCAGATGATAGAAGACAGAAACCAAAAAACAGAGTTATGTGTCAGGGCAGGGTCAAAATTGAATCAGGAATTTAATTGAAATTCAGGAGAGGGCACCCTCCAGCGGTGTGGAGAAGAATCCTGGCTAGATGTTACATATATATCCCGAAAATGATTCAATTATAAACTGTACATTATTTGAACTAACCTCATGCTTATTTTGTATATATGGATCGTAAATATATGTAAAATTTTAGTCATGATAATTTTATAACCTGTTGAAAAAAATATAAATTTATTTGTTTATTTACTTCCTCACTTTTAAATATTTACATCAATATTTAAGAGGGAGTAAGCCATGTCTTTTCATTATGGAAATAGTCAAAATGTAAAAGTAGATTTTACATGTAACTCAATTAGTTTAATATAAAGCTGTATTTGTATTTAGATATAATATTTACAGAAAATGCTACTTTTTATTTTATTTTGCAAGAGCACAAATGAATGAGACTTTAATGTAAGATAAATGATAATGCAAAACAATATGGTTTAAGTTTCTTACAGATTAAGCATTTAGCAGCTCATATGACTGGAAGGTTCTAAACAATTGGAAAATATGGTCCCTTGATGAGGAGGCAGGTCAACCATCATGGTCTAGTCTGCACTTATATAGTGCTTTTTTAACCTTAGTGGTTCCAAAGTGCTTTACACTGGTTCTCATTCGCCCATTCACACTCATACACCAATGGTAACAGAGCTGCCATGCAAGGCGCTAGCTTGCCATCGGGAGAAACTTGGGGTTCAGTGTCTTGCCCAGGGACACTTCGGCACGTGGAGTCACATGGGCCGGGAATCGAACCGCCAACCATATGATTTTGGCTTTACAGAAGGACAACATACAATGAGCCATTTGCATGACACTGAGCAGATAGCTACAGGCATTCCTGCCTATTCAAATTATTCTAACATGAATTTTCTCCATAGCATATGTACAAAATAAACATATTGTATTAAATCCAGAAGGCAAATGTTTCTCTGAAAGAAATGACACCCTGGGCTGTTAAATACTTTGAATCTGATCCTTTCTTCAAGCACACATCCAGACCTGGCAGCTCTGCTTGTAAAAGATTTTGTTAAAGATGTTAAAGATGTGAAATGTGAAATGTGAAATGTGAACTGTTAGAATCTTCATTGTTGTACAGAATCTTAGAGGACATAAATTGCTTATTTTGTTACCATTTTGCACATCTTTAGACCATTAGGTAAAATTCACTTTTGTTAAGATTTAATATTTGTTAGTATAAAAGTATGTCTGATTGGATATTTAAATATGTTCAGATGCAACAGTCTTTGCTTGCTAGATGCTGCATGGCATCCTTGTGTGTTTTCTGTGATTCACTACCACTCCTTTGCTCCATCTGAAGTCTCCAGCCTGCACCCCTCCCCGTGGGAAAGCTGGCCTTGTGTGACTGCGGTGGCCCAAGCTGGAAGCTGTGGTGGCAGCCCTGACTCTGCTGTGGCCAAAAGAATGTCAGGCCAGAGGAGATGCTCATACACACACACACACACACACACACACGAGAGGGAGTCTAAAATAATGCAACATAAACACACAAGCATACACTCTCTTGCCCACATCCAGCATGCCACTTGTCCAGCCCCGCGTGTTGCCTTGTAAATCCATGCTTCAGCCCTTACAGACACAAAGTCCCACCACAGCTGAGAACAAACACACACGCACATGCACACACACTGACATCTTATATGTGCAAGCATGCTCCTTTTGAAATCTAAACTCCAAAAAAAAACCCCATTCTCAAACAAACAATAACCCCAAAACCAAAAGCATGCATCCTTTCATGCATTCAAAAGGATCACTTCAAATCACTCTAATGTGTTGCTCTTTGATGTTCAGACCAACAGTTTAACTGCGCTTCTTGAGGGAATACCATGTAGTGGTACTGTCTGTTATACAGGACTCACTGTCAACACTAGCATCATGCAGTGCTTAATTGTTTGAGGGAAAAAAACATCCCACATTCTCAAGTCTTTGATGGAATAAATGAATGTGTTTCGATATGCCGTGTTGTTTATGTGATGCACTCTTAGTGTGACACTAAAGTAGGGTTTCATGGTACAAATGTGCATACTGTGAACTTGTACCTCCTAAGAACTGCTGCTGTAATCATAAAGACTTTCCTGTACTCATCCTAGGACTCTTATTAACAACATGCTCATAACAAACATTCAATTTCTTTTCAACAAATGTAGTACAGCTAGCAGCCTTTCTGGGCTGACTCCCAACTAGGACTAGATCCACTAAGCAAACTTACCGAGACAGCATTGGCATTACTGGACATTCTATGCTTTCCAGTATCTTCTTCTTTGAGATGATCAACACTGAGACGATGAAAACAGAGTTGATGCCCGTCTCTAGCTTCTAGAGGGCTCAGACATTGCCCGTACAAACATGGGTCCTGCATGATCAGGTTTATTTCTCTTTTTCTTTCCAGAGCCAAACTGTTAATAGTGGGTGGACTTTTTACTGGAGAATTTTACAACTCACCACTAGGAACTTTATCTGAGGATAATCCACTCAGCTGGTTGGCAGTGAAACAGAACAACGCAGTGTGCAGTAATGGTTGAGTTGCAATTTTACAATTCACCAATTTTTTAATTCACCACTAAGAGCACTAATAAATGGATAATCCACTCAGCTGACAATTCCATGACTCACCACTAAGAGCGCTATTCCATGAGCCACCCAGAGAGTTAAAAGATGGAGATTCACTGTATACATTAACAATTCAATTCACTGTTTACATTCACATTGAGCTATTGGTACAATGGTACATTAATGAATGAATATAAAGACTGGTTTATCTTATGATGACACTAGGGAAAGATTAGGATATTACTCTGACAAGAATGTATCAAAACACTGTGACACCCTTGTGATTGTTGTTATTAATATTAATTTAACACTCATAACAACTAGATAATCAAATCTACATGTATACAAACACTTAATTATTATGGCTTGGTTACCTTTCAAGTTTCAACTATCATTAAATGTCACTGCCATTATCAGTCAAAGAACACTTTTGTCACCAGGCTAGCGTGATATTACTACAACTTCAATTTGGGTTACAATTTACTTATCTATGAAAATAAACTTTGTTTCCCTTTTTACAATGGTTGGTGCAGCCAAAGACTGCACAAAGTTCTGGCATTCTGTAAAAGTAGCATTTACTTTTCCAGCCTTTTGTTGCCCCCGTCCCAACTTTTTTGAGATGAGTTATGGCCATCAAATTCAAAATTACCTTATTTTTTCTTAAAATGGTACATTTCCTCAGTTTAAACATTTGATATGTTTTCTATGTTCTATTGTGAATAACATATGGGTTTATGCGATTTGCAAATCATTGCATTCTGTTTTTATTTATATTTTATAAAGCGTCCCAACTTTTTTTGGAATTGGGGTTGTAGCAAACACATTTAAAATGCTCATTTCCACCATCAGGGCAATAATTAAGAGTTTCCAGTCAACTGGAAATGTTATGAATTAACCTGGAATTGGACGTGTGTCTATATTGTCTCAACGCACTGTGAAGATGATGGTTTGAGTGGCCAAAAAAATCTCCAAGGATCACAGCTGGAGAATTGCAGAAGTTAGTTGTGTCTTGGGGTCAGAAAATCTCCAAAACTACAATCTGTAGTCACCTACAGCACCACAAGTTGTTTGGAAGGGTTTCAATAAAAAAGCCTCTACTCTCATCCAAAAACAAACTCAAGCGTCTTTGCCACACACTACTGGAACTTCAAATGGGATCGGGTTCTATGGTTAGATGAAACCAGAATAGAACTTTTTGGCAATAAACATCAGAGGTGGTTTTGGCACACACAGAGAGGTAGCCATATGGAAAAGTACCTCATGCCCACGGTTAAATATGGTGGCGG
>JANDJT010000141.1:1537479-1557625 GCA_024331685.1 Stegophilus panzeri | reverse complement strand
ATCCCTTGCCATGTATTCTCCAACCTCATCAGGCATTATAGGAGAAGACTCAGAGCTGTTATCTTGGCAAAGGGAGGCAGCACTAAGTATTGACTAAAAGGGGGCCAGTAGTTGTTGCACACTTATAATAAGAAATATGAATATTATCTTTACCCCTTGAGCTTCTCCACATTTTGTTTTAAAAAACTGGAACTGAAATTGTGACTTTACTGGGACTATATATCAGAACACAATCCCCACAGTGAAGCATGGCGGTGGTAGTATCATGTTGAGAGTCACCCTTGGCCTCATGGTTTATAGCATGAGTTAGTAAGCCAACTGTGGTATAATGGAGAATATTGTTAACTGCATCACCAAACACTGAATTCCCCAATTTTTTTTATTGTCTCAAATAATAGAAAAATTACAATGTCAACAATGCCAAAATTGTCCTTATCAGATTGTTATTCTGATGAAGGTTTGGCAAGAAATGTTTTAATGATGCATCTATCTCTGCAGGAATGTCAGGCAAGGGTCTGTTGTTCCTCGGTGAAGACGAATGACCTGCCTTCTCATCAAGGTCCATATTTTCCAATTGTTTAGGACCTTCCAGTCATATGAGCTGCCCAATGCTTAAGCTGTATAAACATCAAACCATAGTGTTTAGCATTATAATTTATCTTACATTAACGTCTCATTCATTTGTGCTCTTACAAAATAAATAAAATAACAGAAAAATTGCATTTTCTATAATTATTATATCTAAATACAAATGTAGTTTTATTTTAAACTCATTTAGTTAAATTTAGTTACATTTAAAATGTACTTCTATATTTTTATATTTCCATGATGTGATGGCATGGCTCACTCCCTCTTATCACTCCCTTTAGTGGTTTGGAGTTGATGGGGTTTTTTTTGTTTGTTTTTTTTTTTGGTTCTTTTTTTGCTGTTGTGTGCCAAGCAACAGTAAGAAAATAGCTAGGCAAAGGTCAGGTGTGAGCACTACTTAATAACTAATGCTGCATTTGACTATAATTCAGAATTACTGACCTTGGCTAATAACAACAACAACAACATCACCATCTTGGTATTTCTACTTGGAGTTCAGCGTGTGATGTCAAATCAACATGGCTGCTCACAGTAAACTAAGAAGCACTTCTATACTTTTAAATGAGTTATGCTGTATATATTAGTATTTGCTTTAGTTCAATCAACATACAGACATATTTCACTTGTTAAATCTATAACACTGACTATAAAACTAGCTGTTTTGAAAAGGTAAATATACATCACTGTTATTTGACTACATTGTTGCTAACAAAAGGTGTCCATGTTTTTTTTATTTTTATTTTTTATACACTTTGTAGCTTGAACACAAGGAGATTGAAAATGAAGTTATTCTAAGTTCCAGGTTGAACACAGCATAAGAGTTCCTCCTTTTTATTTACCATACAAAGTGGCTACAATTCCACCCACCCACTGGATTGAGAACTGGCTCTAAAGAATTGATATTTCACAGCTCAAAGTTCACCTAGATAAAATTGGCATGAAGAGAACGTAACTGCTACCAGAAGCAAATGCACAATTTTCATGTCCCACATCCTTTTCCCTTCAGTGTATTTGCTTTTCCATAGGTATGATCACTACACGGTCTGACCACTACTTTAGCTGAAAGTGGTGTATCCCTTATCACTGTAGCAAGGAGTCACAAATAATAAAGACTACGGCTAAACTGCAGATGTTGGAACCACTGGCATAGGCATATGGTACAGTTATTATATAATCTTTTTTGGATTAAGCTGTCTCTTACCATTTGCTATCACACTCCTAATCCAGGGTATATAGTAGGAAACACGAGTGTACACTCCAGGGATATTTGGCTGTGCACAGTCCACTCCCCAGCTGGTTAGTCCTGTTAGAGACCAGGTGCTCCCATCTTTACACACCAGCGGACCTCCAGAATCCCCCTGCCAGTCAGAGAAAATAACCGAGCATTCTATTTTGTTACAACATGGAAGTATAAAATACATTTGTTATTATTAAATGTATGTAGATTCAAAGAGCTTATTAGGAAAAATATTGCTATTGGTATATCCACAGCAGTGAATATAATCTAGTAACATTATAACAAATTATTAAGCAGTTGTTAATAGTCGCTGGTTATCATTAGCTTGTTCAAATAGGCATAGGTCTAATAAGCTATGGGTAATTACTGGTTATCTGCAACATTTCATTTTAAATTCACTGAATAAACTGTGTCATTAATGCATTTTCATTCCATATTGCAAAATTGTAATATGATAAAATCCAAGGTTGGCGGCAGTAGGTAGCATTGCCACCTCACAGTTCCAGGGTCCTTGGTTTGATTCTGAGCTTGGGTTAATGTCTGTGTGGAGTTTTTGTTCTCTCCCTGTCTCTGTGGGTCCTTTAGGTTTTCCTCCCACATCCCAAAAATAAGGCAGTAGGTTGACAGGCTACTCAGTGAAGTATATGCAATGATCCAGAAGACCCAATCAGGGGAAGAATGTGGGCAGCCACGCCTTCATTTTCAAAAGTCTTCGTTTTGGTCTGTTTACACTGAACCGCGAGCCCGGAGTTTCCAAACTAAAACGGGGTCTTCGGGTTTCCAAAAGTCTCTGTTTTCAAGGGTCGAAAATGCCGGAGTAGTGTAGACGACAGGCATAACCGTAGCAAAAGTTATGCGTTTTAAAATGAAAATGCACTAGTGTAAACAGGGCCTAAATTACCCTAAGGTGTGAATGAGTATGTGAACGTGTGTGTGCACGGTGCTCTGTGATCCAGGGTGTATTCTCACCTCATGCGCAGCAACCACCGTAACTCTGACCAGGATAAAATGGTTACTGAAGATAAATTAATACAAAGTCCAAGGACAGCAGTGACTACGGGCTACTGATGGAGAAGGTTGTAAGTTCAAATCCTGGTATCACCAAATTGACCCTGTTGGGCTGTTAGGAAAGGCTTTTAAACCTCAACTTCACAATTTAAATGTATTTTGAACAAAAAAAAAATGACTGCCTAATGCACAAATGTGAGCAAAGGCAAGATAAGAATTTAAGGCCCAGAAACAAGTCTCAAATATACTGTAGTGTGTACCTAAGACAGAACTTACATCACAGGTGTCTATGCCACCCTCAGGATATCCAGCACACAAATTAGAGGAAAGAACTTTAAAAGGCTCCACATCTTCTTTTGACAGCACTTTTGCACACACCTCAGAACTCATGAGAGGAACCTGGGCTTCCTGTAGTATATCTGGGAATGAACCTACACCATACAGGACAGTAAGGACAGAGCCATGCAGATTCATAAGTACACTGTACTCAAGTGTACACTGCCTGAAAGTGTACACTACCTGAATTAAGCCTTCCCCATCCAGTCACAGTGCATTTTTTCCCAAGAAATCTGGCTTCCTTTCCTGCTTCCATCAGACAGACTGGACGTACAATATCTGGTAATTGCAGGTAAATCAGGATTATTTATATTATTATGTCTTAGAATTATTATCATAATCATACACCAAATGATGACTGAATGGTTCTAAAGAATATTATTACAGTATATTATACAATATATATTAAAAGCACTTACTATTGAATGTGATTGCTTTCTTGAGCTTTATCAGGGCAATATCATTTTGAAAATTGCTTGTACTGTAGTTAGGATGTATAATGATGTTTTCCCACTCATACTCCGTACCAGCTTCTGATAGCTTAGTTAGTCCAACCCGAACAGAAAACTGTGTGTATGGCCTAAATTTTTATAAAAATTCAATCATAGTAATTATTACAACTTGTCTACATTACCGTAATATATGTCATATAGTATTGAATTCATAACACTTATTCACACCTGACATAAATAACCCATTATGATAGAAATAACCTGAAATGTTATATAACCTGTTTTGTTTAGATTGAAATAAGGGTCTAATTTTCCAATATCAGTGAAAACAAAGTTTTAGCTGCATCTAAGTAAAATAAAGACTATACCTAACTGAACACACAGGGGCTTGTAACAGTCATACAGTATAGAGTTTTTAAAATGTAGTAGTACAGTAAAATATCAATCAGTTCTGCGAGGAGACATTTTAATAATCAGGTGATATGTTGGACTCTCAGGTTTATAGTTAAGATTCAGTGTTCTGAATTTGGAGGTTTCAGATTTGCATTTTGATTTTTGGCATCTGTAAAATAACTGTAATATAGTTTGCATGGAATGTGGAATCAGGAATGTCTGAGTACTTACTGAGATAGACAGTGTGCTGCAGTCAGGATCCATCTGTTGGCAATGATGGAACCACCACAGATGTGTTTTATTCTCCTTTGTAAGCTAACCTGCCAGGGCCAGTTACCTGTTGAGGCATCAGATCCTCCGAAAATCCTAGCCTTATTATCATCAGTCTTTCCACAGTCTGCAGTTCCTTCAAAACAAACAAACACACAAACAAATACAATTTAATCAACTTCTTGTCTTTTCTGTATATGTCTTTGACTTTAAATGAATTTATGACTTTAAATGAATGAATGAATGAATGAATAAATAAATTGTGGTAGCTCAGTGGTTAAGCTGTTGGCCTGCTCATCGGGAGGTCGTGAGTTCAAATCCCAACACTACCACTGTTAGAGCCTTGAAAAAGGCCCTTAACCCTCAGCTGCTCAGTGGTATAAATGGGATAAATGTAGGTCGCTCTGGATTAGGGTGTCTGCCAAATGCCGTAAATGCAAATAAATAAATAATGTGAACTCAGGTATATTGGGAAATCAAGTAAATTGAGACAGTTAAACTTAGCAATTTTTATTTTCTGGCCTAAAAAGTGAAAGTTTTGATACTTAGTCCTTGAAGTGGAACCAATTAATAGAAATAACAGGATATGACATCATGTGACATCATATAAGGGGTATATTCATATATTCAGCATCAAACAGGAAGATGACCTGGTTTGGTTAGATTTTTTTAATGAAGTAATAAAATTGTAATGGCTAATATATTAACATATTTATGATGCATATATACAAAATAAGTGTAAATTTAATTAGATTTACTTAGATTTGTATTTAATATCTAAATTTAAAGTGAGAGAATTTAGCTTATTGTTATAAATAAATGTGTCAAATTAGAAAAAGATCATTAATAGAATAAAACAATTCAAAATTGGAAATTAGAATAAATGTCTAGAAATAGGTTTAATAACGTTATATTTGGAGATAAATTTGAAAGTATTCAAAATATTTTCACTTGCTTATATGTAATGTTTTTGCAGTAAAGCTGTAATTGCCACCAAAGCAACATTGTTGTTCATTTGTGTTTATTTTTTAATATATGTTTGTTAATGCTCATGAATACATACTTTTATTATATTGATATATTTTATTATAAGTAGCAAGTCAAAATAATGTCTGTGTGTAAATTGATTCCCACATTACATTCTATACCTGTATCTAGACCTCATTCTTTAGAGGGGCTTTAAGATTATGTAATACTGTTCTCTAATATTGATTAATCTCCTTTCAGAATTTGAAGATAATCTCTAGGGAATTTAACTAAATGTAAATATGATTTCAGATTATGCATTAGGAACACATTATGTTGCCAGTCCTATTCACCAGCCAGACAAATTATTTTATTTGTATGCAGTGGTAGGATGGAATTGTTTCCATACATCATTATGGGGGTTTTAGTCCTGAAGCGCCACAGACAGACCTGCAGTGTACAATGGCACATAACACAAGCTGTATTTTCTGACCAAATCATATTTATTAAAAAGGCCTATTTGAAATTTTACAAACTTCCCTGGTTTCCCCATAATGGCTCGACTCATCTGTGTTTTACCTTGTTTAATACACCTTATGTTACTCATAATAATCAGGGATAAATTCATACATTTTAAATCTATATTCTGAATTTATATATTTCTGTAAAGCTACTTTGGGACAATGTCCATTGTTAAAAGTGCTATACAAATAAAACTGAACTGAATTTAATTGAACTGAATTAGCAAATTAACAACTCCTTCCTGGGCTGAATGTGGCATGGAAATCTCATTGTGGAAATTTCTGTAGTGGGTTGGTGCATTGGCAAATAGACTACAGCCAGAATTGGTCATTAATTATATTGTAAAGGAGAAAAAAAAACTAATTTAGGAATAGTTGATTTAGGCATTGACACCTTAATACATTTCAGCCATGTAGTTGAGCAAAACAGCTCACTGGCAGTCCTGAGATCTGAACCCACACTCTTCTGATAAACTGCACAAAACCTTAATTTCTGAGCTATCACTACATCTAAAGTCGATACAGCCATTCTTCAACTGGTAAAATGTCTAAAACCATTACTTGCATAATTTGCAGCTGAAGAAAATATTGCAAAGTCACTTGTATTTTATGTAATTTCCTGTCAAAATATGAGAAAATTAGTATAAATCATTTTGCCCATTTTTGTACACCTTAAACCAACAAACCGAGGTGGGCAGTATATTCATCTTCTCCAGTATTACAGTTCCTCAGCGAGAAGCCAGATATCACACCATGCATATACACAACCTTTTCAGGTCTGGGCAAAATCATGACCTGCTTCACGTAGCATCTATGCCTGAAATAATGAAAATACTTAAAATGCATGTATACAAACAGACCAGCACATATAGTGTTACTTGAAAGTTTGTGGTGATGATGTTTAGGTCATATTTATGCAGATATATAGAAAATAAACAAACTTTCAAGCACCAATGTAGATAAATCAGTCATTTTTCCTAAATTGGTAGGTTATATTAAGATTTTCAATTTGATCTTGAGCTACCAGGTAATTGTTTTCAATTGAGCTTTTTAATCACATTACAGTACAGATATTATATATTTACCTGTAGTCTCTGATATGGAAAGATGATAGGGTATAAGTGTAAAATTGGCAGTATGGGTCTGCTGTGCACATTTCTCGACAGGCTTCGGATGTGTCCGTTATAAAATGACGGTTATCATAGGCAAAGAAGTCGATATTTCCATAGCGTGTTGTTGCCCAAACTAGGGGAGAAAAAAGGATCGATTTAGAAAAGGACACAGAGCAAAGAGTAACTAGACCTACATGCTCAAGTAGAAAAAAATCAAACCAAACCATTTGACAGTTTGCAGTTTTGTGTTGGAAATCCAGAATAACTTTCTTTTACTTTAGTAGGCACCAGCTGGCTTACATCTTGCTTATACTTCAGGAAGCAACGCATATGGTACCTGTCGGGAAAATCAGTTTTAAAATATTTAGGACATAAACGGAAATTGTTGGAAACTCAGAAGTGAAGACCAGGAGACTTGAGTAAAGCTTCAGCAGGATTCTTTATGGTAGAACATCAGGAGCATCATCTACAGGTCAGAACATGCTGTCTTGTGCTGCAGTCATCAAGTCTAAAACAATGAGTTATTCATTGTAGTTTTAAAGATATTTAGGAGGCTGTCCTTCCATGAGAAGACAAAGCACTCAGTTGATGACTGTATGAAGTAAGCAGTTGTAGGAACCCTCCCCAGACCCTGGAGTTTCACCAGCCCTTAAGCCAATCAGCATTATATTTACCAATCAGCCATTATATTTACATCTGTCTCAGACAATGATTAAATCATGAACAATGGTAATCAATTCAGTGACTGGGACAGAGGCACCAAGAGCCAATACATACCAAAGGTGATAGCTTCAGTAAGTTCTTGTTTGACACACAAAAAGGTGAACAGGATCTGACAGAGACCTCCACTTAGCAACTCTGTTTAACAGTGTAATACAGCTGATGTTGTTGCTTCTCTAAACTACCAAGTCTGATACACATATAATAATAATAATAATAATAATAATAATAATAATAATAATAATAATAATAATAAAAACATATTCTTAAACTCATTCTTAAATGTATATTCCTACAGAATATACATTATCTTTTGCGATTCATTCCAGTCTGGCTTCCATACACTACTGAGCAATAACGCCACTCTTTGTATTTTTAATTCGTCATAAATGATTTTCTTTCTCTCATACAAGACTCTGAAGACTTCCCCTTCTTGATCTTATTGTTTCTTTTGATAATGTAAATAATCATTTGCTGTCTTTAGGCCATTGCTGTTACAGATTCTTTTAGATATTATCCAACTACCAGGCATTCTGTTGCTTTTGGGAAAGACAAATTTGACACTGTTTCTGGAAATCAGGGTATCAGTCCTTTTCCTGTCCCTCCTCTTTTCATTAGTTAAATGCTATCCTTGGATCCCATATACTTTCCTTATTCTTTTCACTCCCCTCACTAGACCATATGGTATTTACAGTATCATATATAGAATAATAAATGATATGCACACAGTATAATTATAATTTAAATCCTAAAACATGGCCCAAAGTCATGAGCTTATGAATCCATTGATCTTGTCATTAAAATTGATGGAATAATAATAATAAACCCTTCCCTGTAGTATCAAAACATTTGATTCCTTCCTTAACTCCTTATTTAATCTCTGAAAATTTAAATTTAAATGAATATTCTCTGAGGTGTAGAGGACAGGTTGACTGAGTGATCAGTGATGAAGAACAAAAGAGCCAGACATACGAACAGAGACAGAGATGATGGGGATCAAGCTTCATGTATTAACTCCTAACCAGTTAGTAATCATTTTCTTTTTACCTTAATTGAATCTTATTTCATTACTTTTTGTTTTAATGTAATATTTGCACCATATTAAATGTTCGGTAAAATTTGACAAGGACAAATAAAGCCTGTTTGGATGCAGCTAGTTTTGGCACTTACCAGGTATCACTTATAGAATATTTTGAAGATGAATATGAAAAATGGGTGCAGTGGGGATGTGTGCTACACAGGAACTGACAGTGTTGAGGTGAAGCAGCAAGGACGTTCTCAAAGTCATTTCCCGGGTAATCTCTGTCAATGAGGATCTCCTCATTACATTCTAAAGAAAGGATAATAATTACTAAAATTCTGACATTAATTTCAACAATTATAGAATTATATATCAAGACATACCATGAGAGATATTGTTTACCTTTTTTAGTTCCCTTAGCCTTATACAATGAATCTGAAAAACCTGATGTAACACCAGATGTGTTACGGATTTCTGGTGGTATTGGAACTGTCCAACTGTACTTTAGAAAGCATTTTTTCCTGCACAGACATCAGCAATTTTAACTAGTAAAAATGCACCAGGATACACACTGTGTGCCTTATTCAGAATTGCGTTAAGTGCATGTAGTGAAGAGTACTTCCGATTCTGACCTTGATCAAAATTTCTTGTACAATATCCACTCAGTAGCTTATTGATGGGAATTTCAGCAAAGGGAGTTGGCTCACTAATAAAAGCTGACTCAGCTCCCAAGTGGCTCCTTGCCCTTTTTTTCTAAACAGTTTGCAGTATTTTGACAAGTGTTTTTTTTTTATTTTATTCTTTGCCTAACTATGACTGAACTTGTTGCATTTGTTGCAATCATTACCTTATAATGAACAAAATAATGTTATTATCTCAGGACACAAGCTGCACAAAATCCAAGGTCAGAATTGCACTGTTCTCTGTAACAATAAAATTCAATATGAAATTCAACTTTTGGTTAATATAAATAAAGAACATCAAGCTATGTGCCTGCACAACACAATTTTAGATATGGATAATATTTCCCACTTAATTTAGAAGTTTTGCACTTAAGTCACCAGCTCTGAATATGGCCTAGTGATTTTAAAACAATACTTCCTTTTACCTTGTGTTTACATCTGGAAAGTTCTCTGTTGTGAATGAAAAAAACTTGCAGTCTGGATCACTGGTGCATTTTTTCTGACAGTCATCAGAACTATTTAAGGGTAAATGGAGATAGTCTGATCCTGGGAAATCTATGTCCTGATATATAGATGACAGACAGGCATCTGAGGAGATAAAAAAAATTATTTGATTTTTAAATTCTTTGTATTAAAGCCACATATGATATTTTACAAGTAACACAGGGGCCTTGTTAGCTCTGATTTACAATACAAAATATCTTCTGTGTACAAAAATAATGTTCAGAAGAATTTTAAGAAAAATGTTAAGGCTTGCCTTTTTTGTACTCTGAGCTGAGTGAGAAGCCGGACGTCACACCCTTAAAGTATACAACCTGAGACGGCATTCCGGAGGCTGTGTGCTTCAGGTAGCAGTAAAATTTCCTTTAAAGGTAAGTATTTGAGACTCAAGTACATTTATATATAAATCTGAAGCAATTACTACATTGTCTGGTTTCATTTAGAACTCACATTAACACCATGCAGGATATTTTTAATGTATTACATGATACATGTTACATGATAGCTGTTGCTCATAGAAGGTCATCCTAAAGTTACTTCCATTTTGTCTTTTGGTAATCCAAAAGACAAAATGTAACCTTAATACTTTACAGTTCTATCTGTATCTAAGATATGATACATCAGCGTTTGGACATCCAGCTTGCAAAACTACGAAGTACTGAAATTTACATTTATAGCTCAATTTACATTATGGAACATGTGAGACATTTACTGTAGAAAGTGGATTTTGGAACAGTGGCGAAATACATACTAAAACTTATTCTGTAAAATCAAATGTTGTTTGCTTTTATGAAGTTCTATCTGGCTGTTCTGAATTGATCTTCTAATACAATGTGTTGCAATGTGTTTTAGTCCAACCTTGTTCCATTTTTTTTTAAAGGTAGAAACTTCATATATTTTCAAAGATAAATTGGAGCCATGCTCATAACGACTGTATAAAAACAACTGTATATTTAGTGAAATTAAATAGTCTAACCTGTCATCTGTGCTCCAATCAGCTGTGACAAATGTGAAGAATAAACAGGAATGGTGTTGTGTGCAGGCGAGCTGACAGTGCTGGGCGTCTGGGGAGTAAATCTGCAGAACATCATCTCCAGGAAAGTCCAAATCCACCTTCAGCTCTTGGACTGCAGAAAACCCAATAATGCAGAATATTTGTACAATTTATTTGTAATTACATAATAATTCAGAAGTTATCATGTTAAAATAAGTACTCTCAGTTTAATCCATCAGCTCCACAAACTAAAAAACATTAGAGCACTGAACAATGTGCAATATTCAAGATAAATCACTTTTGTATTTTGCAGTATTAAATGACTAATGTTTAATAGAATTAATAAACCTTTACTAATAAACCTACCTTTACTGAAGGACTCTGGGAAAATAGACAACAGCACAATCAACAAATACACTCGCATCTCGTCCTGAAATACTTTCACTGCATCTGCTTTACACAGAATGAGCCACAGTTAAACTGGTGTTCATACAAAGTTCAAAGTACCATGCAAAAATAAGTATGCTACTCACTGTTTGGCAACAGAATCAATTAACTAATAATAATTAACCCTTAAACACATACCTCGGGTCATTAGTGACCCAGGACAACATCCAGTACCCTCCCCCTCGTTCATTTTTTCACATTAGACCTCCACCTTCTTAGTATTCCTCAATATATTTATTATCAACAATATAACAAGAAACAAATATAAAGTTGTCAAATAATATCTGTTTCATAATTCATTTATTGTAAAAAGTTTAGTGTTGCTACTGACCCGAGGTATATAATAGTGTAAGGATATTTTTCTGCACACTCTAAAAAATGCTGGGTTATTTTTTCTACCCAAATGCTGGGTTATTTAACTTATGGGTCATTTAATTTGATTATTTTCTCAGTCTTGGGTAGTTTTGTGTAACCCAACGGTTGGGTTAATGGCTGTGTCATTTTCACTGACAGTTGAATCAGTGCACCCTCCCCCACCCCGATGCATCAGCCCAGCTCCTTGGGTCAAATTTACTCAGTGTGGACTGTTTGAATTCACCTCAGATGGAGGTAGCGGTTTTTGAGGTGAGGAAACCAAATGACCACAGGTAAGTTAGAGTTCATCACTATTTAGCGTTAACGCTGCTGAAAATGCCTGGCCGAGTTTGTGATATTTAGACAGGGAGCTCTCGAAAATGTATTCATTGGAAAACAGTAACTCAGCAAGTGATATTTAACTTTACCTACTGTAATGGATTCAAAAGTAAATATCATGTACTGCTTCCTCAGTGTTGGCGTTACACTACTAGTGTCATGTGTTTATGTCGGCTGTGATATATGGACTGAGGTTATTTTATAATTCTCTGGGTCTGTTTCTTATCTGAGGCTCTGAGTTAGGGTTAGCTAGCTGGATGCTGTCACCAATCACAGTAGGGATGAGTGATGCTAACCTAGACGCTCACCTGAGTTGATAACATTACTTTAGCATACAGCTTGCCGTAATGTTAGACATTCCTGTTCCCTTTTTGAAAGTTAATGTTAGCGTAGCATTACAGCTGTTCACCATGATGTAATACAGAGAGTGGGTTAATGTTAACTACATTTAGCAAGTGTTTTGGATGAGGCAAGCTGTAGTAATTAGCATTAGGATGATGGGTTAGAGCCGTGTTTCTTCATGTATTCGGTGAATTTTAATGCTGGTTAACAGGTGCAGACAGTCAGTGGCTAACAGAACTTAGCTAGCTCAGTAATGTCGAGGCCAAAAGTTCTTCACAAGGTTAACGTGACAAAAAGAGAGGATGGGGTTTAGGTTGTAATGTTTTCCACTATCTCTGTAATGTTGATTGACTTAATTAGGTTGTGCAAAAAATTGGTAGTGAGGTACTAAAGGCTGGAAAATAAATATTATCTAGTTAGCTAGATTTTCCTGGTGAGTCTACAGCGCTATTTTATTCATTAGGAGAGTGGAGGCCACATTTCCAAAATTACACAATTTGGGATTCTGTAACGCAATTTCTCAGTTAATTTGTTGTCCATATTTTGCAGCTAACAACTCACCAACGCTCTTTTTGCTCTTTTACAGCTTTTCAAATGGAAGGGAGTGGGACTCCTATCTTCCCAGACGGCAGGGAGATTTGTAAGAAGATGCATCATTATAATGATTTTTATAAATGTCATCTGAATTTCATGCAATTGTTTGTTTATTTTGTGAGCATTTTAGTAGAATTTTAGCATATAAATAAACTGTATTTTAGGATAATTGCAGGGGGAAAAGGTGGTTTTTTTTAACACATCTTTGTGTGTCATGTCATGGCAAACTCACAAAACCATTTCCCAGAATGCACTGCAAACTACAAACATGGCTAACGACTACAACTCCCAAAATTACACACAGACACGTCACCTTCTCCTGAATTCTAATTAGAGACACCTGCTGCCAATTGCACCTTCACCCACACCACTCCTTTATAGAGACTGTTGACACACAATGTCTTTGTGAAATATACGCTCAGTTGACTAGCTCGCTGTTTATACCAAGCCTTGATATCATGTTTGTTTTTCTGATTTTCATTTTGTTCTCGTTTTTTGACCTCGTCTCTCTGCCTAACCTTGTTTTGACTGTTTGTCTGATCTCTGCCTGTCTTTGTTTATTGATTTCTGTCTGATCCCTTGGACTTATGTTATTAAACTGAGATACCTCGACTTGCATCCGTCCTAACCTACTTTTCATGACAGTGTGGAAATGTTTAACACACAGCATGTGGTAAATATACTAGCACACTGATTGTGTTAAAAGCAGCACAAAATGTGTCATCCTAACTAGACACGCAAGTGTGTTAAACGTGAACACATGATTGAGTGAAGGTTCATATCGATATATTTATCCATAAAGCCATTACTGTACACTAGAAAAAGCAAAAATGTGTGATAACAGTCCAGTTTATATGACATTAATTGCACCGCTATCTTCATTAGCTTTGGCTTACTTGTTTGTAATACCCACTGGATCGTAAGTTGGTTACTCAGGTTTTTTTTTTTTTTTTTTTAAGTTTTAAACATCTTTTGATCAAAATCTGACATTTTGGTCTTAAATATATGGCTTATTTTAATCATTTACTTCAAGGTCTACATATAAACACCACATTCTGAACACCTTATTGTGTATAAATAAAGAAGATACCATGTTGACATTTGTTTATGATGTGGTATATTTGACATTTTCCATCCTTTGGGTTCAAAAACACCCATTTGCTGGGTTAAAATTAGCAACCCAACTTGATGGGTTAGTTTAACTCAAAATGTGTTCTGTCCTATATTTACCCTGCTATTGGGCTAAAAATAACCCAATTTGGGTTGTTTTTAACCCAGTGGTTTTTAGAGTCGCAAAAATATTGAATCTCTCACGGCTCAATAAGAGCAATTCACTTTTATTCCTGAAGGTGGGAATGTTTGGTAAACTATGATGATGTAATGTGTCAATCATAAAAGAAGACATAAAAGAAACGTTACAAAACTTGACATGGCTCGTATCGAATGATCCAATCCCGAATATGAGCCAGATGCTGAATTTACCGGGCGAAGCGCAGAAGGTGCCACATTTGTCTATCATAATATTGCTTAAAAATATTGTTTTTAGCCATGAAAATTATACATAATCAAATTAATTGACTTTAATTAAAAGATTAAATATTGTAATGATTTTAATTTTGTTATGGTGACTGAAACAATTGAATGAAAATGCTACAATGCTTTCATAATTGTAGCGTGTGAATTATAAGAGTGCAATTTTAACGGTGTACAAAGAGATCCATCCGTGTTAGATAGACCAGAATATGTAATGATTGGTGAATCATTATCTTCTAAAAACACAATGCCTTTAAAATGATCCACAATTGATTACCATACATGAACTTAAAAAGATTTATTTTTGTGTTCACCATCAAGCATTAATAGATAATCAGCTTTTTAATATTGATCAGATTGAATGTAACAGATTTATATTCAGCTGAAAGGATGTTCCTCACTAAATGCAAGTAGGGCATTAGATTCAATAGCCTTTATTTGATAATAGCAATTTACACTTTTATACAGTGCAGTTTTTATTTTCTTTTTGTTTTCATTTCTCTCACCTTACACATCTTTATGGTATTATCTTTATGAAACAAAGGGAAAAAACATGTGACAATTACAAATCAGCACTCTGCAATTAGTGGGTATAATGATGTGCTGTGAAATGTTTTTATTAGCCAAGAATGAATGTTCCAAACAACAGTAAGAATACAGCAGGGCAATGTCTGGCAGCTTTGTGAAACAAGACAATACTTAAGACAGTGCTTAGATATTGGCTTGAGATTATGAAAGCACCTATTGGCTGGATAAATATTATTTGTATACTCTTAGGCAAATGATTGTATATAGTGGCTGCAATTATTCCCATAAATAATTAACAAAAGACCTATGTGAAAGGTGTCGGTCCTTAAGAAGCACAGGCAGACCCACACTGTATAATGTCAATAGTCCAATTTTACATGTCATTGTATCTTCTGGGGCCCCGACCTGGCCCAGTCCCAAGACAACTTATAACATAAACAACAAATAAAACCATTCTTTAACTGGTAAAATGTCTAAAACATTACGTGTAAGTACTTTGACTTGTAAAATTGAATAAAATATTGCTGAGTCACTTTCATTATGTGTAATTGCTTGACAAAATAAAATAAAAGTAAATCATTTTGTTACTTTTTTTGTAACACTTAAACCAACAAACCAAGGTGGGCTACAGACGCTTAGTCACTAGTTTTACAGTTCCTCAGAGAGAAGCCAGACAGCACACCACGCCTGTACACCACCTTTTCAGGTCTGGGTAGAGTCATGACATGCTTCAAGTAACATCCATGCCTGGAATACAGTAACACAAACATGGACTTCAATGCATGTGTAAAAACAGACAATACACTCACAAATAGATAGGTAAGTCATTGTTATGAAATAAGTTGGTTATTTTATTTGAATTAATTATTTTTTAATTGAATTGATTTTTATGCTTATTTTGTGCTTCTTTATCAAGTTATTGTTTTCAATTGAGTTTATTTTACAGCACTACAATACAGATTATATTATATATTTACCTGATACTCTCATCACGGTAAGATGGTAGGACATAAGTGTAAAAATGGCAATCTGGGTCTTTTATGCACATTTCTCGACAGATCTCAGATGTGTCTGTTTTAAAATCACGGTAATCATAGCCCAAGAAGTCGAGGCCCTGGTAGTGTGTTGTTGCCCAAACTTGGGGAGAAAAAAATGATAAATTATGAGGAGACCAGTCAAAGCATGATAGGTTTAACTGTAGGGTCTTAGCATGCTCAAGTAGAAAACAAACCATTTGAGGGCTTGCAATTTCGTGTTGGAAATCCAGAAAAAAGTTCTTCTTCTCTAACTGGTTCTAGCTGGCTTACATCTTGTGTATGTTTCAGGAAGCAATGCATATTGATCCTGAAGGGGAAATTAGTTTAAAAATGTTCATGGCATTTGAACATTGACTTTCACTCTTTTATGCTGCATTTCAGAGCACCATAAATGTCTGTCTTTCAGAGCAATAACACAAAAAAAAAACCAACCTGAGAAACCAACCCTTATGTAATGTATTTAGGACATGAACTATGGACAAAAAACTATTTCCTAAACCTTTCCTAAGCACTATTGGTCCCAAATCAATAGTGTATAATATCACAGACCTTGCCATTAACATTGATGGGATAATATGATTCTCAGCACTGTAGTTTAGAAAGAATTCCACTCCCTTAACAACTCATTGATTTCTAAAAATTACTCACCCTCGGAAATCATAGAATTGAATACATTGTGTTAATTTCTAACTGTTAATTTCTAAAAATGAATCTCTTTTAGAACCCATATAATTTAGGAGATTGCGTTTTCATAAGATATTGGCACTGACAGCACCAAAGGGAGACTTAATGTAAATTAAAATGTAAAGTAATATGCTTGGAAGTGTAGAGGACAGTAATTTTTCCATTGTTTGCGATTGCAATTTAATATTTTGAATTACTGTACCATAACATTTGACAAGGACAAATTTGGCTTGTTTAGATGCAGCTACTTTTTGGATTTATTCAAAAAGTCTTACAGATGTGTTGACTATTCTCCCTTTTCCAAGTAGCACTTACTTGGGATCACTGGAATAACTGAAAGTTGTATATGTGAAATGGGTGCAGCGGGGATGTGTGCTACACAGGAACTGGCAGTGTTGAGGTGAGGCAGCAGGGACGTTCTCAAAGTCATTTCCTCGGTAGTGTGTGTTGGCAAATATCTCCTCCTTACATTCTATGATGGAATGTAAAGAAAAGAAAGTGAAAAATTATTATGTTAAATTACAATTCTGATATTCATGATAACATTTATAGAACTATATGCCAACACATATCATGAGAGAAACCACTTACCTTCTTTAGTCTTATACAATGAATCTGAAAAACCTGACACAAGACCAGGTGTTTTTATGAGTACTGATGGTATTGGGACATTCAAGCGGAATTTTAGAAAGCATTTTTTCCTGCAGAGAGATCACCAACTTTAACTTGTAAAAAGGCATTCAGATACACATACAGTCATGTGAAAAAATAAGTACACCCCAAGGAAATTGTTGTTTGACATATTTAGACAAGCAAACATTTGATCCTCTTTGAAACAATGCCTATTAATAAAGTAGGTACACTATCAAATGACAAAATTTTTACAATTTAAATTAACAAAAAACAGATCAGTCACATGGAAAATGTAAGTACACCCCTACATTTATTGAAAAGGCTATTTATCCTTGTTGTTTTGTTCAAGTATATCAATTTTTATTAATAAGGATTGTTTCAAAGATGATCAAATGTTTGCTTGTCCAAATATGTAAAAAAAAAAAAAAAGAAAAAAGAAAAAGAGAAAAAAAAATTCCATGGGGTGTACTTATTGTTTCACATGACTGTATATTCAGAGTACAATTAAGCGTATACATTCAGGAGTTAAAACTGAAATTGTGAAATAAGCACACAGTGATGTCCACTCACAAATAGATAAGTCATTAATAATAAGTGTTTAAAATGAGTAGGTTTTAAAAAATATATATTTCATCTCACACTACTTTATCAAGTTATTGTTTTCAACTGAGCTTATTTTACAGCACTACAATACAGATTATATTATATATTTACCTGATACTCTCATCATGGTAAGATGGTAGGACATAAGTGTAAAACTGGCAATCTGGGTCTTTTGTGCACACTTCTCGACAGATCTCAGACGTGTCTGTTTTAAAATCGCGGTAATCATGGCCCAAGAAATTAAGTCCTTCATAAAGTGTTGTTACCCAAACTGGGGGGAAAAGAGAAATAAATTATGCGAAGGCCAGACAAAGCATGATAGGCTAAACTGTAGGATCTTAGCATGCTCAAGTAGAAAAAAAATCACCATTTGAGGGCTTGCAATTTCGTGTTGGAAATCCAGAAAAAAGTTTTCCTTCTCTAACTTGCACTAGCTGGCTTACATTTTGTGTATGCTTCAGGAAGCAATGCATATTTATCCTGTGGTGAAAAGTTTTACGTTATCAGCACATTTAAACATTTACTTTCACTCTTTTGTGATGCATTTCTGTCATTCAGAGCAAAGACAGCAGGAGTGAATATTGAGAAATTATACGTAAATTAAAGTTTACAGTAGATACCATGACAAAATCTCTCTTAGATAAAAGTGGAAGTATCGAGCCAAATATTTACTCAAATGAAACTAAAACAGTAGCTGCATTTAAGTACACAAATATAAAACGTCAATTTAAACTGAGAAAAATATTAGTGATTTTGTAATGTGAACGGTAACTTATTACTTATTATCTAAAAGCCTATGATTGTTTTCATTTTAAAGCAACTATTCTATTTGCCTGAAAACACCATTCTATCTCTGTAAGTTCAACACTATGTAGTTTGCAAATTAATAATTCAAAAGATAAATATCATGTAAATAGCCAATAATTATGACTAGCTAGAATTTGACTTGTTGCCTAGCCAAACTGAGTTAGTTACTGGATTGGATACTAGTCTAATTTGGCTTAGCAGAGAAAATAGGCTAATATAGTTAAACATAGCCAGGTAATATTTTCAAATTAGTGACATTTATTTGAACATTTAGTAGGCACTAAGGAGGCAAAGAAGACACCTTATTTTATAAGAATCTTAGCTTGCTCCAGCATATTGAAACGTTTTACTGAGGTAGGGCCGGGGCGCTCATCCTCAAGTTCAACAGTGCAGGCTTGGGGCTTTTCCACCTTTGAACACACGTGGATATCTGTAGCATTAACTACAGTGTGTAGCATGAGAAGGTCACTGCAGATGATTAATTGGCACAATACTTTCTTCTACAGTGAAGAACTTTATTGGATGCTAAACTGAAATTTATTGATAATAAACTGAGCTCTCAACACCCCACAGGGACAAATGTGGCCTGTTTAGATGCAGTTATTTTTGGATTTACTCAAAATGTCTTACAGATGTGTTTATTAGACTCCTTTTTCTAAGTAGCACTTACTTGGGATCACTGGAATAACTGAAAGTTGTATATGTGAAATGGGTGCAGCGGGGATGTGTGCTACACAGGAACTGGCAGTGTTGAGGTGAGGCAGCAGGGACGTTCTCAAAGTCATTTCCTCGGTAGTGTGTGTTGGCAAATATCTCCTCCTTACATTCTATGATGGAATGTAAAGAAAAGAAAAATGATTGTTTATTAAAATTATGATATTAATTATAACATTTATAGAATTATATTTCAACACATGAGAGAAATTGCTTACTTTCTTTAAATCCATTAGTCTTTTGCAACGAATCAGAAAAACCTGACACAAGACCAGGTGTTTTTATGAGTACTGATGGTATTGGAACAGTCCAGCGGAATTTTAGAAAGCATTTTTTCCTGCACAGAGATCACCAACTTTAACTTGTAAAAATGCACTAGGATACACACATTCTGAGTTCACTGAAGCGCATATACTGAGAAGTTAATGCCAAAATTATTAGTTAAACACAAAGAGTGGAGTGGCATGTTTCAGTTACTTGTGATTCCATCCTTGAACTTAAATAAAAATTTCTTGCATGATGTCCATTCACAAATTGATAAATATGTCATTGTTCTTAAACAAGTATTTTTTTTTTTAAAGATATGAAATTTTATCTTGTGCTACTTTATCATGTTATTGTTTTCAAGTCAGCTTAATTTACAGCACTACAAAAAAGATTATATTATATATTACCTGATGCCTATATCACGGTAAGATGGTAAGACATAACTGTAAAAATGGCAATCTT
>JANDJT010000141.1:1511843-1529545 GCA_024331685.1 Stegophilus panzeri | reverse complement strand
AAATAAAATTTTTTCAGTGTGTATCTGTTTAATGGTTCAAATATTCGTATCGGTATCTATATTCAGATTTTAAACCTACAGTGGGTGTGGCTTAAACCGGAAGGGTTTTTCCTTTTCCTTGTTGTTGTTTTATTAAATGCTGTATGAACCCTACTACTATATCCCTGGAAACATCATGCATTCATTTTGAATAACGTATTCAGATAAGGATACATCCCTTGTATTTATCATGTTCATTCATTCAGTTTTAGTAAATGATTTATTCTGTTCAGGGTTGCCATGGTTTAAATTACAAATGTGTTTATAATTTGGGAAACAGAATCAGTTCATTAGGCAATAAGACATTAAAAAGCATTCTTACATTGTTTCTACCTACCTGGGCACCTCTTCATTCTCTGTTCCAATCATGTCCATGGGTTTGTCAATTCTGCTGTATTTTTCTGTCAGAGTTATTATGGATAAAATAAGGCATTGAAAGAGAATTAGATAATGTCCCACCTGATCTGTAAATCGCTGATTCACAACCTGATCTCCAAACTCCTGGTTCTCAACCTCTTCACCATTAGAGTGACAGCTGGGGCTTGGCACTTCTATGCCATGGCTCTCAAGAATGGCAGCCTCTGAGAATGCAAGACAGGGTGGTTGTGGTAGAGTGAGGAAAAGAGATAGAAAATCACCAATATAGGTACTTCCAATATAGTTACTTTCATAAGTAACCCTAACCGTGACTTCCATCTATTTGGTAATATGTAAGGAATAAAACACAATGACGTGTTGTGTTGTTACAGGAAAATAATCAATGACAGGGTGGTATGATGCGGCTTGTCCTGAAGAAGAGTTTGTCCTGAAGCAGAGACTCCCGTGGTTCGTGGTTAATTCTTTTCCTCGCAAAGTGTTTTATTACCACAGTAATTATCCAATGCAAACAAATTTTACTTTTTCTAAAATGACGTCATACGTTTTATCCATTTATAGTTACGTTATGGAACGTCAATGAAACAGGGTAGTTCCTGCTATCACTTATGTTATAGCAGCTATAAACCACTGTTCGCACACCAAAATCTTTTCTCTTTCTCTTGAAGTTAAAAAGACATAAATGCAGCTTGCCATGTTACTAAGAAATTGCAAGCTGCACAGTCTTCCATCCTGAAGACTTTCCGTATTTCCGTGTCACAAAGCTCTGACACTGGAGAATCCTTCAAAAAACACAAAATAAATGTCTCCTCACATTAATGTTTGCCATACTGATGACCACATACATTTTTTTTTATCCATTTTAGTGAACTAGCCACCACAAGTCATTTGGTATAATGATTAAATAATTAATTATCAAAAGATTGTCCTTCTGATTGTGATCAATTGCAGGCCATCTCACCTATGTTGGCACGTCTCTTCATCTCCTTCCTGCGATTGGCGAACCAGTTGTACACTTTCAGAGCAGTGACTCTCTCAAACTCAGAAAGTTTGCACCCTGGAACAGAATTTCACACACAGAAGAATGTGATTATTTCATTTTCATTTGTACGATCGAGTCTAATTGAATCTGCAGTGTACTACCACCATGAGGCAGTAATATTGAATGGGAGAATGTTGTTGATCTGCAGACGAAACAGTTAAAGAGTTCTCACCTGGTTTTTGGATGACAGAGTTGCAGGTGTTGGCAATCTCCTCACGTTTGGCTTCATCAGGATACTGATTCTCTATAAAGAAACTGAAGGACGACAACCAACAAATTAGGGCCAGTTTACTGTTAGTAAGAACAACCAGTGACAGGTCATCTTGAAGAAATTTGTGTCACCAGACATCCAAAGGTAACATTTGCATTTGATTAATATTCATAAATCAAATTAAATCCTTTATTTATTTATTTCTAAATTATTATTAAAGCATGTATCTTCTTCACAGGCCATTTTTAACAACTATCTTCTTTCACTGAACACTACCCTCAGCAAAGCCTGACAGTTAGTACACTTGTATCCATAACCCTCTAGTAGTGTTAAATGAGCCAGATCATGACTGTGCCAACGCACATTACATCAAGACATCATCACAACACGCATTTAGCCAAGGCTAAAACATGAGCACAGCTAAAATGTCTCATTTACCAACAAACATCACCGCAAAAGCTGAGCAAAACATCCATCCATCCATCCATTTTCTATACCGCTTATCCTACAGGGTCGTGGGGAACCTGGAGCCTATCCCAGGGAGCATGGGGCACAAGGCGGGGTACACCCTGGATGGGGTGCCAATCCATCCCATGCAAAACAGTTTTGTGCAATTGCAATTTCGCCAATTCAAGTAGTTTTCCACAAAAAATTTGCATTCAAATTTTTAAAAAGCCGCAGCAAAATCGAGCATTTTTGGCCACAACAATCACACAAAAAAAAAACTCTGTGAAATCCTGTATGGACTGATCATCCATGCAAATAAGACTATAATGGTGTTGCATAGTCATCAGCATGTGTTTTGTGCCCTCTAGTGGGTCTTCGGTGAAATAATATTGAGCTGTGTGTTTACCGGTCATTTAAATTGCTTGTTTGTATGTGATAAATGCGTGTTGATTTTCATGTGAAATTATTGCTTAATTTGGGAAATTCATGGTATGATTAAAATGCATCATACCTACATGCACATTTTTGTAAAACAACGTTTTAAGGCTAGCTTAATGTTGATATTTATTTGTCAAATAATGACTGAATTAACGTGTCATTCATTTCATTCTGCAGACAGAGTTGTAGGCACTGATGTCCTAAATGAACAATCACGCTCAAAGTATAACCCCTACAGTTACAGACAAGCATTTAGGCAGGTGATTTGTAAGGATTTAAGGCTACCACAGACTGTTGGAAGTGTTAACATTTTATAAAGAAAGAAAAAAAGCGTGTCCAAATCTCTGCAGTTGAAACTGGCGTATTTTAATCTGGAGCCTCTTTGTAAATGACTCACCTCTCCATGATCGACTGGCACTCTTTCCTCCAGGTGAAACGGCTGCCCCTCCTCAGTCTGAAAGGCCCGCCTACAGCCGCCCTGTCACCGGGGCAACCGGCAACCCTCCAGTCAGGTTCCTCTTTGACCAGTGAGCGCATGGACAGAGTAGCACCTTCACAGACATAACACAGACATGAGTCATGAAACTAAAATAGCACTTCCTTCTCACTAATGTCAGACAGCCATTACACATGGATGATGCATTTTATAGTATGATAACTCTTTTAATGAAAAATGTGAAAGGAGTGCTGTCTGGGTCATGCATTGCCTATCGTCCAGCTGTAACTACAGCAGCTGGGTTCATGGCAGTTACCTGGCTGGGCCTGCTGTGCAGAGTACCAAGGGAGCAGGTGCATCAGTAGTTCTCTCTGTCTACTCCAGGGGGTGTCAGTCCTGCTCCTGGGGCCCTGAGCATGCTGGTTTTCAGTCCATCTGAACCCTTTAAGCCATTCGGGCAATCAGAAAACTGGATGTTAACTAAAGTCGCTTCCAAAAACCAACAACGTCTCATTCATAGACGAATACAACCGTATCACTCTGTTCAACCCTGTAGAGAAAACTGCTGTTCTACCAGTTTTATTAGGACTTGCATTAAGATCTATAAAGATTAGTCTATAATGCAGGGGATTAAATGTGCAGAGACATGCTCAATACTGCAGCACTGCAGAGGATTACAAAGCGACATGCTCAGAGTTCTGTTAGTAGAGTTAGGTGGCGTATGGACAAGACGAAAACCAGCAAGTTCCAGGCCCAGGATCAGGACTAAGAGGTACAATGCACAGTCAAGTTTCTGGGGTTCTACAGGAAGTTAAGGAGAGCTAAAAGTCCTGGAGGGTTTCATCCAAACTCTGCATTACTTTTTCAGCCTTTAACTAGTGTCACATTAACTGTATTAATGTGAGTAGATGACTGTTCTGGCTCGGTGACAGGCTTTTAAGTTCATTTCCCAAACAGTATGCACATCTATAGGCTTTGCCAAACCCAACATTAATGTGATAATATAAACGATGGCAAATGAAATCAGCTGGTTTCATTTCGATCCATAATTGAAAAGACTTTTTTTTTATAGATTCATAAGGCCTGTTTTAGAAACCATACTGAATTACAAGCCCTCGAGGACCGTGTGGAAAGGAAGTGTAAAAGAAAGTGGATGGTAAGTGGATGAACACAAAATCAAAGGCAACGACTGTTTCCTACAGAAATACTTTCATCCCATGCTAGAAACTACATGTTACTAAGACTTAGAAGCTGTGCTCACCTGGACTGTTCCGCTCCAGCAGATACCAGCGGTAAAAAGCCCTGCGTTTGGAGTCGCTCATCTCCAAGCCCTGCTGCAGCAGCCACTGGGAGATGTAGCTTTGACTGATACCTACAAAAAACATGTGCAAATAAAGGAACACAGCCCTAAAAGACTTGTAAAGACAGTCTCCCTACCACATGGAGCATAAATATCCCAAGGTCAAATATGATTTCACAAGACTAGGCAGGCAACTGCACAGCATTTTTCACACGTGGTATGGCAGTGGTATGGCATTTGAGACACTCAGACTATTTAAGGAAAATCCCTGACAGGATGGTAGGATTTAATCTACTGAATCATACGGTTACCTTGCTAATAGCAAACAACCCTCATCAAGAACCTCCCATGGTATAAGCCAATAAGCTGGAGATGAAATATCTAGGCTATTTTTAAGCCCACTACTTACCAACAAAAAAAATAATTATTTTCTCTTTGAGCTAAACCATTACTAGAAGCCATTATAGGATATTACTCTGGAATTGTTGAAGAATTAGTAAATTATAATGTCCTTCATAGCTGTTCCTTTTTGGGTTAAATCACATAGCTCAACAGTTTAAGATGCATACTTCCATCTGCCAACAAAAAATAAAAAGGGTAGTATAATCCATTAGATCAGCTGCATACATCACTGGGTGCAATCTATACTATATGGTCCTGCCCTGACCAGCCTTTTCATATGTTCATCCAAGTAGCAAATATTTAATATTGAGAAACACAGACACTGATTAAAGAAACAAATAAAATGTTATTAAAATTTGCAAAGTGACCTTGGGTGTTTATAATAAAAACTACATAAACTGAACACTTGAATAAAGATAAAAACAAACTTGGATTTAAACAGACATACAAATGAGGCTGGAGCCTAGTGGGAGAATGTCCATGCAAATCAACAGTGAAGTATTTTCTTTAAAATGATAAAGATATTGGCCCTTATTCATCAAATTTGGATATGGTCAAATCTGATTGTAAAACGAGCATACAAACTCGACAGTCAGTTTCCTTATTCACTAATTTAATCTTTTGGTGTATCTGTAGGTGTGTATAAATTAATAAGTGCGTATAAATGAACTGCTTATCTACAACTACAACTCACCCGATTTTGGATCTATTTATTTCTTTCACTATTTTGTTGAAATAAGGATTTGTTTATTTGATCAGGATTGAAACTTGGCTCAGCTATATTTATAAATGAAGATTTAAGCTTTAAAAGTTTAATCTTTGAAGCTGTTTTCTGCTGAATCAGACCTAACGAGTACTAACATAAATTAAAAAATGTAGCAATAAATAAAGTTCACATAACTACCTGCAGGTGAAGATGGAACACGGTTCAGTTTGCTAACTGACTTTTTAACAGCTTTATGAAAAACACAGAACACATCCATAACTGTCTATATTCACCCAAATAATACCATTCATTTCAGTAAAAACAAAACTCTGCAAAAAGACAAACTACTGGACAACAATTCCCTCTGTTGAAATGCTATTCACAGATGAATTTATTTCTTTTTTTAATTTCAGATTCACTGTAATGAACCTTTGCCTGCTTGATTTACTTTTTTCCTCGGGACTCGGATAACTGTATTCTGCTGAACGCTTTCCTTTTATTGGCTTACTGCTGCAACAGCTGCATTAATTACGAACTGCTTCAAGTAAATTAGATCTATATGAAGTATAAATTTATAGACGCATGACGTAAATAAAAAATGGGCAGAAGCGTGAAGCTGATTTATCTTTTGCGCTCATTTTGATGTTTTATGACAGTTTCATTAATCTGACAAAGGTTTTTGTTCATACGTTATTCCAGGAGCTCAAACCAGCAGGCAATTCTACTCGTCTTTGATTAATAACAGCCATCGTATGGAGTTGGGCTGAGTACCTGTAACTTGGCCGACAATAGCCTGAGAGATCCTCCTGTTATTGAGGAAAGCCTTGATCTCCTCCTTTACCAGGTTACTGTCCCTCCTAAAACGCATACACATGCATCACATGGATGTAAATGTGGGTTAATATTCTGTACTATTAACATGGCATAACTAAACATGCTACATGCTGACAAGCAGAACTGTCATAATGGACCAGTGTAATAACACATTAATATGTTCAGCTAAATTATGAAGTATTTGTAACACAAATTAGACAATAAATCATAATCTAAGACAACGAGTATAATAAAACATGACAGGGCATGCTATTATAGGAAAATAATTAACAACAGGGTGGCGTGATGTGGTACGTAGTTAACGAAGTACGACTTTTCCTGAAGTGTTCTATTCCTCTTATACCGCAGCAATTTACCAGTGATTACAATCTTTATTTATTAAAGAATGTGTCCAACTTTTCATCCTTTTATAGTTACATTTTAATGCCGTGGAATGCCTGTGAAACAAGTCAGTTTCGGTTATCACATGTTATAGCAGCTCACTTACTCTGGTAGTAAATAAGCTTGTTACAGAGAAAGTGCAAAGCACCCAAAAGCACAAAATCCACTTTCCTAAAGACTTTTCTATGGTAGAAAACTTACTGAATGTTTCAAAGTGCTGGCACTGGAGGTTAAATGTTAAAATAAATGTCTCCTTACAGAAAGCTTCAACATATCAATGATTACGCATTTTTATTCATTCAATAGCACCTCGTTTAATCCGTTTACCGGGCTAACATTGTGGAACAATAGATTATAACAGATTGTATAATGTACGCAATATATTATAGAAAAGATACCATATTAAAACTAGCACATTAATATAAACCTGTGACTTGGTTACAGCTGACAGATCTGCGATTATAGAAAAATTTATGAAACTCTTTTGACCAATCGGAATCAATAATTCAACAGTGCAGTGGTATAAGCGAAAATAATGACATTTTAGAAAATAGTTCAAGTCCATCCAGGATTGTGTGAATTTTTCCACGTCATATTACATGCAAAAATAGTGATTCCTAATTAATTTTTTAAGGGTCTTGCCAACGTTTTAAGTGTTTTAGTGGTTGCTCCAGTTTATACATTGCTACAGTTTGTGCACTGAAATTACTAGTCCAATCACTAAAATAGTACAAACAAAAAGTACTATTGTGGTAAAAAAGGAAATCGAGATGAACATTGTTTACATTCTCACTATCAACAGTTAATACGGTCTTCATCTTACATACCGAAGGAAACAGCACCACTCGAAAACATTTTAAGAGCTCGAAAACTTCTTATTAAAGCCAGCTGTCTCCCTCCCACTCCACCTGACCCACTTTAGAAAAGCCTACCACTCTATGAAAATTACAAGGCCACTCAAGGGACACTCCCTGCCATCGTCTGGGGTTATATTAATCACCCGTTCCTGCTAGTCTTCAGGGGGGAAAAACAACAACAAGGTAATACCAGCAAAACAATAAAGCGAATAAAGCTTATACCTCATGTACTCCTCCACCTTCTCTTCCAGATCCCAATCCTCTTCTGCCAGGTCATAAGCGAATGACCTCTGAACTCCAGGTGGGTACAGGGGTGGAGACGAGGCATCGTAACTGTTGCTTGGGGACAGTGCAGCATCTAGAACTGGAGTCTGTGTGGTAGCTGAGGTGAGAGAGGAAGATGAGGAAGATGAGGAAGAAGGTGCAGCCGGAGCTGCAGAGGTAGGAGCCCTGGGCGGGGCGGAGTGATTGTCACAGAAAGGCGAGCGGTGCTCTGGATCCAGTCTCTCTAGAGACTCCAGGGCCTGGAGGATCTGAGGTTTGGTCAAGCCAGACAGCCTGAGGCGCTGAAGCAGGTCAATCTGCTCGATCGTGTAGCGTGGCTCCACATCACAGCACTCCATCCTGGCATCTGTGAGGAGAGCCGAGTTAATCCTTCTGCAGCTGTAATTGAATTTATGAGCAGAACAAAAGGACTATACATAGCTCGTAGAAAGATAAGATATCTGCATTCCTCAGAAATGCACTTTTTTGTGTGCTCTTGCACCCAGTTCACCACATCATTTCTAAAAACCTGTGCACACCACTGCAACCACTGACTTTTTCCTGTATTGGGCTACATCTATGTCTACATAACAACAGCTCTGGTGAGACATTCTCTCATTTAAGATTAAGTGCAGGGGCATCTTGTATAAATAAGCTAAGCTCCCTTGGGTTTTAACATTTAAAAAAAAAAACACGTCAATATCAGATTGTACACATCAGATTATTTGCCGTTAACAAATGAAATAAAAAGGCGGAATATTCTGGATTTTTCTGGAACCAAGTGCAACAGCAAGGAATGGTATAAAGAAGCAAGGCTAGGGATGATTTCTTTCTAGCTCAGACTGTAGATTTATAAAGCCCATCAGTGACAATCATATCAGATCGGTGACGTGCCCCCTAGATTTCATCTTCAATTCTGCTTATATATATATATATATATATATATATTTTTTTTTTTTCTCTCTCTCTCTCTTCTCGGTATAATGAATGATAACAAGGCAGACTTTTTCCCCTGAAATGTGTTTGGAGGAGAAACAAAAACTAGACAGGCTAAGCATACATTGTTCAATCAATGTACAAATTAGAAAAAAGAAAAAAAAAACAGATGACAGAGCCATAAATGTAGTGTTCTGGGGTTACAACTAGTCTGTTTATCATGTTTAGTATTCAGAGGAAACACAGCATGAAGCCAACAGAGCGATATAGACATGAGAAAATCAGAAATGATGAATACACCAGCCCTTAATTCAGTGTGTGGATGTGTAATAATTTGTTCCACATAATTCTTATTTTGCCATCAATAAATCTTTGTGAAATAATGCACTGCTCAACCCTAATAGTTGAATTGTCAAGCTGCTGATAGTAAATCTCTAATATCTATCACCACTAGCTGTCACTGATTTGCATAGGTTTGAAGCTAATTTGCATAAATTTTGTTTATAGACGGATCTTAACAACTGCCCTGAGGGGTATTAATGGAAGCGTAGAGATCAGGCTGGAAAAAAAAAATGCAGGAATATTTATTTACATCAGTGGTACTCTAAGTGGAGTCTATGTTTTATTTTGTTTTTTGCAGGAAAGCCACCACTTCAAAGCTACTATACTTATTAATGTGATCTTATAATTATGAGCATGTTTGACTGTCACTGGAATTGAACAGGTTTAATTCAAACTCCAATGTCTTAAAAACAAGTCAGCCTATAAACAAGCTCAACTTGTGTAGTGATGTAGTCTGTTGGCAGACGTTTCAGGAATTAAAAAAGCTCTATATCTTCAATAAACCGCCGAAATATTATTGTAAATGTTTTGATAGTAAGCCTAATACTTACACACTATATGGCCAAAAGTATGTGGAAGCCTGATCATGACCCCATACTGTATGTGCGTCTTCCCCAAACTTTTGTCACAACATTGGAGGCATTCAGTAGGATTGCCAAGAACGTCTGTGGACAGTCGCTGGAACTAAGAGGCCCAAACCTGTTCCAGCATGACAATGTCCCTGTGCACAACGTGAGCTCCATGAAGACATGGTTAATCTCCAAGGTTAATGGAGAAGATCTCAAGTGGCCTGCACAAGGAGCCTTGACCTCAACCCCACTGAACATCTTTGGGATGAACTGGAACACTGACTGCATACAAGGCTTTCTTGTCCAACATCATTGCCCAACCTTAGTAAATGTTCTCGTGGCTGAATGGACAAATCCCCACAGGCACACTCCAAAATCCTTCCCAGAAGAGTAGAGGTTTATTAATAGCAAATAATAATGAATAGCAAAGTTATTCATGCCTTTTTTTAACAGGGTGTTCAACAAGCACAGCACATATGGGTGTCATGGCCAGGTAAATGGTCTGCACTTATATAGCGCTTTTATCCAAAGCCCATTCACACACACACACCAATGGTAGCAGAACTGCCATGCAAGGCGCTAACTTGCCATCGGGAGCAACTTGCCCAAGAACACTTCGGCATGTGAAGTCATGTGGGAATTGAACCGGGAATTGAACTGCCAACCTTACGATTGGTAGACAACACGCTCTCCCACCTGAGCCACAGCCACCCAGGTGTCCACATACTTTTGGCCTTATAGTGTAGCTGGCTTACTTTCATAAAAAAAAATAAATCTACACTGAGGGGGGGTTAAAAATGTTTGTGAAGCTCTGATTTACAGTATAGCTGCAGTCAAAGCCGCCATGTTGCGCAATAGCTGGTTAATGGAGTGGATGCACCTGAAACGCAAAGTGCGGTTTTTACCTGAGAGTTGCGGGGACACGCGGCCCGTGGGGAGCGGCTCAGCGCGCGGAGCCACAGCGCGGAGACTCCACTGGCGCATGATCCACTCAGCACCGGGGCTCGGGGGCAACGCCTGCAAACATCACCGCACTCTGTCAGGCTGCACAACACAACTCTAAGCTATGAGAAGTGACGCACGGTGCAACCTAGATAAGAATAGTCATGGCGTGCGTTTACGCGGCTCGTGCGTGTCCGTGTCCGGGCGCTGCTGCAGTTCTAAGCGGATGTTTAGCTTTAGCAAGAACACGGCTAAGCGTTTACTCCGAGCCGAAATGTTTTTCTTTTGGTGCCCGTTTGATCTGTTCTAGTGCGGGGAAATCACTCAAAATCACGGCAGCTGACAAGGCTGGTAGGGTTAATATTGCAAACTAGTGCCGAAGCCTAGAGAAATTCTCCGCGACGGGTTTCCGACATACTTTTTTTTTTTTTTTTTTTTTTTTTTAAGGATTGCGGACGCACGCGAAATGGCAGCAAAGCTCTGATGAATCGCTGAAGAAGTGCCGTAACTGTTGTAAGCGTTAGCAATGCGAGCTAACGCCGTGCACTCACCTCGCCGTGCTGCCGCTGCTCGTCTCTGCAGCCGGACTGATTAAGTCGGCTCTCCCCCGGGTTTCAGCTCGGCCCAGCTGCACTTGGCTAATGAAGGTGATCCGGGAAGGGTCACATTGTCCCGGGATGCTGCAGTGGTGTGTGGCTCGGTGCACGAGCCGTCTCAGCGTGTACTGACCTCTCACCCGCAGCGAACTTCATACAGGAAGTGCTTGTGACTCCTCCAGGAGGACAGAGGGACTTTCGTTACTGTATTAATCCGAATTCAAAAAACAAAACTATTAACATGGAACGTATTCACACCACACATAGGCTACGTTTGTAGCTTTTTTTTTTTTTTTATATATATATAGACTTTATTTAAAATAATAATAATAATAATAATAAGGAAAATATCTATATTATGAGTTTTTAAAATGTACTCTTTTTCTTGTCAGGGAGCTGGTGCCAAGGGTACATTTTTTGTACATTTTAGTATGTATGTTTCACATGGGAACGTCACTATAGTGTACATTAAAAAATAATAATTTAATGTACACTATCGGTCAAAAGTTTACACACACTCATTCTTTATTTTTATTTTTTATTTTTTTCCTCCACATTTTATAATAATAATAAAGTCATCAAAACTCTGGAATAACACAAATGGAGCTATGGGAATTATGTTGTGATGAAAAATCCTAAATAAATCAAAATAATTTCATATTTTAGCATCTTCAGAGTAGACATCCTTTTTGCCTAGAATTTCCAGAAATGAATTCTTGGCATTTTCTCAACAGAATTCTTGAGGAATCCCCCTGAGAGGTTTTTTAAACAGTATTAAAGGAGTTCACACCTACGCTGGGCACTTATTGGCTGCTTTTCGGAATATATCTCTCCAAGTCATCCATTTCAAAATATTTATTTGTAAATAAAATGTCAGTTTTCTAATGAAAGAAATTAATATGCTGGTACAATTATATTTTTGTCTACAACACCAATTTCAAACATTTAATCATACACCTTCAGATCAAAAGGATTTTGGTGAGATCATGAGAAACATTTCAGTCAAGTGTCTCCAAATTTTTGACCGGTAGTGTAGCTACATAAATGGACCACTGATGTATTTCTAAAGTTAATAAAACATGCACCATCCCTGGTGAAAGATACACACTAAAGGTAGAGATGATCCACCCTTCATGGTACCACCCTATTGACAAGGAAAAGTGCAGTTTGGCTCCTTTATTTCTGAGAGTGTATATGAAAACCTTCTGTACACTACACTGTACACTACTAAACTTTCCTTTTATTCCGATAACGCTGGTATTTAGTATACCAAAAATGTAGTACATTTCACTGTTTGTATCACTCCGCTTTATTGTCATTGCTACAATAGCCAATAGTGCTCTTGCTTCAGTACAACAGCACTCTTGCTCGTGTGATATTGCTTAATAATGTCCACTGGAATCTAATGAACGATGGTGTAGTGGGTAATGTGGTTGCTTCACAGCTCCAGGGTCCCCAGTACAAGCCAGAGATCAGGTTCTGTCTGTGTGTTTTGCATGTTCTCCCAGTGTCCTCGAGGGTTTCCTCTGGGTTCTCTGGTTTTCTCCCAACTCCGAAAAACATGCCTGTAGGTGGACTGGCTATGCTAAACTTCCCCTAGGTGCGAATGAATGTACTGTATGTATGTATGTGTGTGTGTGTGTGTGTGTGTGTGTGTGTGTGTTTGCATGGTGCCCTGTCATGGACCTGTGTCCCAAACTGTACTTTTGCTTGTCACTGGCATGGTACCATCAAGGGTACATCTTTTACTGGAAACGTGAATATATTGTATGATACATAATTGGACCACTGATGTACCTTTAAAGCTTAACTCCAAAAGCTAATAAAAGGTACAAGAGTGGCCTTTAAGGTCCAATTATGTACCTTAAATCATTTTTGAAAGTATACTACATTCACATTACCATGTTGTAGATATACAGTAAAGGTATAAAAGGTATGGCCTTGAAGGTACCACCCCAGTGACAAGCAAAAGTACAGTTTGGGACACAGGTCCATCACAGGGCACCATTCAAACACACACTTATACATTCATTCATACCTAGGGGCAGTTAAGCATAGTCAATCCACCTACTAGCCAATCCCCATTAGATTCAAGTGGACATTAATTATTAATTAAGCAATATCACATGAGCAATATTGTTGTTGTACTGAAGCAAATGTAGCAAAGACAAACAGAGTGATACAAACAGTGTATCACTGTGTAAAATTTGTATTTATACAAAATATCAGCATGCTTGGAATGCTACTTGTCCAATCAAATTAGTGTACCAGAAATAACTGTTGTATTGAAGCATACTAGAGAGTTACACAACAGAGTTAACGCAACTTTGAAGCACAATTTTCTTAAAGTATCATGAATTGGATTTTTTTTTTTTTTTGTACAGTAATACAGTATCTCAATTGGTCAACTCATAATGATACGTGATGGTTGTTGTTCTACATGTAAAGACAGTGTTGCATAAAACCTCTGATATCATTTTACTCATTTTGACAAGTTCTCCTGCACTGCTTTATAAAACATTTATGCAATGCAATGCTTATGAATGTGTTATAAAGGCACTATGTAGATACCCTTCATTAAAACAGCAGAGCTCTGATAGTAGATATATCTCATATCAGATATTTGTATGGTGGCACCCTACATAACCTAAACCTAATAATAAATGAATTTACAAAACTAATTTTTATTTAACAAATAAAACCTTTTAATTAGTGACATGGTGAGGTTTTCTGTAAAGGTAGGAGTTTTGTGAAAGGAGTCTCCAGTGTGAACGTGTTGTAATGGTCAGTAAGTTTTCTGCACAGGGACAGAAGACTTTGCACATTCGAGTTTCTCTGCTACATGAAAAGCTTTGTTTCTTTGTCTTATTAACATCAAAAGAGAGAAAAATATGAGGCAGGTGAGGGAACGACTGTTGATAGCTGCTACAATGAAAGTGAACTAATAGGAACCAAATTATCTCATGGACGTTACACAACATTAAATGTAACTGTAAATAGTTAAAATGTGATGTGTCATTCATTATTAATAAATGAAAAAATTGTAATTGTTGGCTTTTCATGTTTTATACCTGACTTGCAGGCTACATTTATTTTTGGATAATGTTATGACCACCCGTAAGTAAATATATGCAAAGAAAATGCATGGTTGCCTGGGAAAACCCTTTACATGGTAAAATTGTAACATATTCTACTATTTATAGTTTACAAAAGTTAAAACAGAGAAAACTGAATTTAAAATTTCCATTCCAACTGCATCACTGAGAACATCACTGACATTTTGAATGCTGTTATTTGATTCACTAGGGCAAGTATTTATCTATTCATTTGATCAACGCATGACATTGACTGTGTGAGGAAAGGCTTTAGACATCTTTTGACAATTTTATGCAGACTGACTGTTTTTACCACAGTGTTTATTAAACTGACTCCTTACACCGCATGATCTTTGCAGGAAGATAGCTTAGGCAAGACTAAAATCTCTTGCCTCACCCTGCCTAGTACCACAATCTTCAAAGATACATTTGTTTAATTTGATAACAGAGACCTTACAGTATGTCCAGAAGAAATGTCCACATTTTGACACTTGGCACAAGTAAGCAAGGTGGCCCAGTGTTTGCTTGTTATCTAGGTAGTCTCTTACTCTTTCATACACTCACACTATTGTGTTTACTTACTTCACTGGGTAGGTCACACTTTGTCCACATAATAGCTGAAGTGAGTGACACACCTCAGGCAGTCGGAGCAGGTGTTAGGAAGCAACCACACAATAGCGTGAAAATGAACTGGGCATTTCTTCAGGGCCTCGTCAGTGGCGTCAATAAGTACTCGACAGCTTTTGGTCGCATATGGCTGTCCCTGGTGTTCATCTTCCGTCTGCTGGTGCTGCTGGTCGCTGCCGAGAAGGTGTGGGGTGACGAGCAGAAGGAGTTCGACTGCAACACCAGAGAGCCAGGCTGCCACAATGTCTGTTATGACCATTTCTTTCCCATATCTCACTCTCGTCTGTGGGCACTCCAGCTCATCTTTGTCACGTGCCCTTCTCTCCTGGTGGTCCTGCATGTGGCATACAGGGACGACCGTGAGCGTAAGCACGAGCTGAAGTATGGTGAGGGCTGTACTCATCTCTACAAAGACACCAGCAAGAAGCGAGGGGGGCTGTGGTGGACATATCTCTTCAGCCTCATCTTCAAAATGGCAGTGGACGCCATGTTCGTCTTTCTTGTGTTCTACATTTACGAAGCCACCTTCTTTCCTTTGCTGGTGAGATGTCAAGAGGCTCCCTGTCCTCAGGTGACTGACTGCTACATCAGTCGTTCTACAGAGAAGCGCATATTCACCATCTTCCTAGTGGTGGTCAGCTTGGTCTGTATCTTGCTGACCCTTTGTGAGATACTGTACCTCATTTTTAAGCGCTGCCATGAATGTGCTGTCTCGCACAAACTCAACAAACGTGAGAGACGTATTGCAACAATCTCTTCTCAGGCTAGCAAACATAATCAGGATAACATTGTGGAGGAGTCATTGTTCAACAAATCTAACAGTCATCCTCCAACCAAGGACATTAGCGCTCCTGCGTACGTCTTAGCCTTGTCATAAATGATCAACAAAGATGAACAAATATGTGGTTTATTCAATATTATATCCATCAATGTCATCAATAGCAATTTATATAAAATTATTTGTCATTGTAGAGGACAAGTATGAGCATGAATTTTTATCCCATTTCTTAAGCTTATTTACCTTACTTACTTGCTTTTAAGTTCTAGTTTGTTTTATTACAAAACACAATGATTAGATGAAGTGGTACTGATTTTGTATTTGATGTCTTCTCATATTATACTATTTATGGAACTACTGTAACACAACAGAGCTCTACTGTTTGTGTTTACTATTTGTGTGTACTGTTTGTGTGAAGTTTGACATTTCTCACTGTGTCCAAGTGGGTTTCCTCCGGGTTCTCCAGTTTTCTCCCACCGTCCAAAAACATGCTCATAGGTGGATTGCTAAAACTGCTCCTAGGCGTGGCTAGGTGTGTGCATGGTGCCTGGAAATGGACTCGTATCCGGTTTGAATTCTCCTGCTTCACACCCTGTGTATCCCTGACCAGGATAAAGCAATTACTGAAGATGTATAAATGAATGAATGAATGCAATAAAACTAAACTATAAATATGATAATATGAAGTGCAGACTGACATATTTCTTGTGCCATTTGGCAACAATTAAGAAAATCAAAATGTATTAAACACATTTTCTGGTAACTAGGTCTAATAAACATCCAAAAGGATCAGTGCCAAAAGGACAGGCTACTTTTGTTGCAGATTAGACCATCATAACTCATTAGTTATAACCTCTTAAATTATTAAGAGGTTAATATATATCCTATAACAGAGGATAGAGGTTAATATATAATCCTATAACACATGGCCTGTAAATGAATTTAACACAAACTGAATAAGAATGACAATGATGATTTACCATCCTAAAACCTTCCTGATTGTCTGACAGAGCTGAACTAAGCAGTGCAGGTGCAGCAGGGCATGTGCAGAGGTGTGTATGTGTGTGTGTGTGTGTGTGTTTTAAAAAGCTCAGTGGAAAACCCAACACCCATTATCAGATCATTTAGCAATAGGAGTTTTAAAAGAAACTCCCTGAAAAACAAACATTCTGATTAATCAGCAAATTTCTGCCTGTCCCATCCTATATTACTCATATGTAATTAAAAAATAATAGCACATTAGCTTTATGGCACATTGTATGCGTATCCAAGCTCAGACTTCTTGTTATAAAGGTTAATTTCTTGAGTAAATAAAGAAACCATATCTGTCAATCCAGTTCATGTTTGAGTCATAAGTACTTGAAGGAGGTTGGCTGGAGTGGCCAGGCACCAAAATAAAGGTAAATATTCTTTCACAATTATGGACTCAGATAAGCTCCATGCCGCAACAGTCACACAGGATGTGATAATATCGATGATAAAGTTTTTCACTTGATACAAAACATGACACATGAACCATGAAATGAGTTTCCAAGCTAATTCATTGTGAAGTAGTGCATTTTATAAAAACATCCTGATGGCCTGAAAGGGATGCTGTCATGTACAGTAAAAGTCTGTAATAAGATTTATATTTATATAAATGTATATTATTATAGAAACCATTTTTTGTACTGCTTAACTTACATAGGGATGCAGGGAAGGCTGGAGCCTATCCCAGGGAACTCAGGGAACAAGGCAGTGGACACCCTGGACGGGGTGGCAATCCATCGCTGGGCAAAATTGCACACACATTCATACACTGTCGACAAGCTGGAAATCAACCTACAATGAATGTCTTTGGACTGGGGAAGGAAACTGGAGTACCTAGAGGAAACCCCTGAAGCACAAGGAGAACATGCATACATGCGCAAAAGTGTGTGGGTGGGAATTGAACCCCAACCCTGGAGGTGCAAGACAAACATGCTAACCACTAAGCCACCATGCCCCTGTTACAGAATGTATTAGATTGATACAGTATCTCACAAAAGTAAGTACACCCCTCACATTTTTGTAAATATTTGATTATATATTTTCATGTGACAACAC
>JANDJT010000141.1:1487961-1511743 GCA_024331685.1 Stegophilus panzeri | reverse complement strand
GTGTTGTCACATGAAAAGTTATAATCAAATATTTACAAAAATGTGAGGGGTGTACTCACTTTTGTGAGATACTGTAAATCCAACTGAATAAAGTAAAGATAATGCATGGCATTATAATCTTTTTTTTACCCAAAACTGTATTATAGTGGACCTGTTATGGTCGCTTTAAAAGTTTTCTCCCATATCAAGGCAATGTCAAGATAAAGTTTTAAAGTGCCGAAACCACACCTCTTTCTGAAACTCAGGAACACCTGTGGACACACAAATTGCTACTACTCAGTGTAAGAGAGAACAGATGTTTGAGAGGGAGTTGGTGAGCTGGTGAGCAAGTCAAAAACATCTAGTAATCAGAATTAAATCGATGGATCAAACAACATTATAGGTATGACACCTTGGCTATTTTTATTGTCTGTATATTGTTTTATGCAAAATAAAATTGGGATCTCACACATTGGTATGTCATTTTCTTAGGTATTAAAAAGACAGCAATGGTCTTGTAATCCGCAGCTTTCCAACCCTGGTCCTGGAGTACACGCTGTCCTTTACATTTAGGTGTTTTTTCTGCTCTTACAAACCTAATTCAACTCAGACTGTGCTGTTAATTAGCTGATTAGTTGAATTAGGTTTCTTAGAGGAAGAAAAACACTCAAATGTGTAGAAGAGAGTACTCTGGCACCAGGGTTGGAAACTTGTGATGTGATCAATGTTTATATTCTAATAGTAGTGGACTTAAATAATAGTTTCCAGTAGGAACTGATATAGTTTACATATACAGGTTAAAATATTGTTGATATCAAAACTGTATGAAATTTTATTGAACTATTTTGTAATTGCGGTATGCAATAATGAGATTTTTTTTTTGTATTAGTTTATAAAGGTTTCCTATGACTGCTGTCAGTCAGTTGTACCCTCAGAAGGTAACTTCTACAGCTTCATTGATTCCCTAAAGAACAGAATAATCTTGGACTGTAGCTTCTCGGAACTTTTCTAACCCACATAAGATGGATTGGAAGACTCTTGAATCCCTCCTCAGTGGGGTGAATAAATACTCCACAGGTTTTGGACGCATCTGGCTGTCTGTGGTGTTTGTGTTCCGCGTCATGGTGTTTGTGGTGGCTGCTGAGCGTGTGTGGGTCGACGATCAAAAAGAATTTGACTGCGACACCAAAAGACCTGGCTGCCCCAATGCCTGCTACAACTACTTCTTCCCCATTATACACACACGGCTCTGGGCCTTACAGCTCATCTTTGTCACCTGCCCTTCCTTCTTGGTTGTAATGCATGTGTGGTACCGTGAAGATCGTGAGCGCAAATATCGCCTCACGCATGGTGACGAGGCCAAGCTCTATGACAATCCTGGGCAGAAACATGGCGGTCTGTGGTGGACGTATCTCATTAGCCTGTTTGTCAAGACGGGTGTAGAGGTGGGATTCCTCTACCTGTTGCATATGATCTACAACAACTTTGACATGCCTCGCAGCGTGGTGTGTGATGTCGAACCCTGCAGACAGGTGACATGCTACATAGCACGACCCACTGAGAAAAGGGTCTTCACGTACTTCATGGTAGGGGCCTCAGCTCTCTGCATAATACTGAATGTGACAGAGATCTTCTACTTGATTGCCATGCACATTCTGCATCTCACCCACAAAGGGAGCCACGTCACCAGACGCACGAGGTGTGCAGAGTCAGAATGTGATGAATGTAATATGCCAATGAATACAATAGACTACAAGTTAGCTTGTCCTGAGAAGGTAGAAAAGCAATCTTAAAAATGAAAGACTCAAGTAAAAGATATCATTTTAATACACAAAATTGTTATGTGAAGTTAAGTTGTTATTGATTTTTATGATTGTACTATTATATAACTAGTTGGCCAAGTCAAAATGCGAATGTTACTATACTAAAGTGAAAGTAATTAATTAGCATTTATTATGAACATTATTATGTCAGAGACACCAGCTCAGCTGGTGGAAAATGTTTTTGTAATATCATCCCTAAAATCTGAGTGTTCCAGAAAATATTAGAAATACAGTTTTTTTTAAGTGCAGATATAAATGTACTTATGTATCAGAATCTGTTCATAATTCTTGCATTTTTCTCTAATCTTTGAATCATATAGCCTTATTTTTCATGATTTGTAGTAATTATTATATATTTAAAGCTAATGCATTAATACTAACTAGCGTACATAATATGAGTGTAGAATAATTTGTTTGATCATTTATCAGGTAAAGCACTTTGAACACAAGATTAGAATGTATAAATGTATTATTATTATTATTATTATTATTATTATTAATAATAATAAATTGATTTATTGTAGTTATTGGCCTTCACTGTTTATAAGCTACCAGAAGACGATAGTGGACACTTTTTGTAATGTGAATAAAATAATAAATCAAATAAGTAAACAATTTATCATTTACTCGTGTCTTTTTATGTATTACAGAGAAAAATGTCAAGTACTTCTGTTAAAACATAAAACAGAGGGGGGCCGCCCTCTAGCACTAAGTACGCTGTATATTATTATTATCATTAAAAAAAAAATTTTGTACAATTTTATTAAATTCTTTTAAAGATACAGATTGTTTTCACCACCATGTGATGAGCAGTGGATTTATGCTTTTTCTTAGTATCCAAATATGTGCATTTGAGAGGGAAAGTACAGAAGGATCTGCATGAAATCAAGTTCAAGATTTATCAGCCATATCTAATCCGTGTAATCAGGTAGACTGATTATCTGGAGCAGTGGTGCTGGTTTAGGGTCCATTCAGTTTTGCAGATGTACAGTCAAAATCTTTTCGTTAAGACTCAACTCGTCCTCCTCTTACACCAAATCATTAGAATGAGTTTAACCTGGTGCTTAAACTGAGTTTAATTAAGCCATAACCCATCCATGCATCCATTTTCCATGTACCTCTTATCCTACACAGGGTCCCAGGGCACAAGCGGGGGACACCCTAGATGGGGTGCCAACCTATCGTAAGGCACAGTCTCACACACATCACACACTGTGGATAATTTGGAGATGCCAATCAGCCTGCAGGAGGAAACTGGAGTACCCAGAGGAAACACCCATTGCACAGGGAGAACATGCAACACACACGCCAGAGCTGGGATTCAAATCCCCAACTCTGGAGGTGCAAGGCAAAAGTGCTAAATGAACTGCAAGATAAAAAAAGAACGATACTTTCTTAATGTGAGGGGTATGATACGAAGTGCATAATTAAAGTGCACCTATTATGGTTTTTCAAATATTACCTTTCATGTAGTGTATTATATAGCTGTTTGTGAATGTAAAAAATTTCAAAAATAAAAGTGCACAACAAACAGAGTTATTGACTCCCAAAAGAAGAAACCGATTCTGAACAGCTGAAAGGAGTCTTTAGTAATTCCAGACTTACTTCCTGTACTAAACTACTTAGGTTTGTAACAAAAAGCCCCACCTCTGGTCTACATTGGCTGCTCACTGACAGCAGTAGACCAATCACAACAGACTGGCACATCTGACCAATCAGAGCAGAGTATGCTCTCTGAAAGGAGGAGTTTAGAATAAATCCTTTAGTACAGATCATTGAACGAGTCGTTTTTGACACTGGGGGAAAAAAGGTAATACTGCAAATTAAATTATGAGCACATTAAAGTGTTTTTTTTGTTTGTTTGTTTGTTTGTTTTTTACCTTGGATGCATGTAAATCTATTGCATGAGATCTCTAAAACAAAATTAGGCACGTTTCAAAACCATAATAGGTGTGCTTTAAAGAAATTTACAGAAGCATTCACATATTCTAAATACATCTGTGTGAAGGCATGAAAATACAAGGCATCAAAATATAATAAATAATTTTTCAATATAGGACATAAAAAATACGTTTGTCTTTTTAAATGGCCTAACATCCATGCTTAAAATAACAGCTAACTATATGAAATCACAGCAAATTAAGAGTTAGTCACACATTATTATCCTAATGCTGAAATTATCACACACTTTATTTTAGACAGAATGGTGATAATAAACGTTAGGCCGCACAAACTTTTTTTTTTTTTTGAAAACTTCACGAGTCACTTAAATATTTTTGAACCTGAACCTGAGTGAATCAGTGACTAAAAGATTCGAATCATTTTAGTGTATCACTAAAATAAAATAAAAAATTAAATCACAAATCACTAAAAATGAGTCATTTTCCACATCAATAGTCACCAGAGCGAACCTGCTAGTCTGACAAAAAAAAAAAAAAAAAAAGCGTCTTCTGCGCATGCGCACTATTTATAGCAGCTGTATCTACATGCCACTCAGCGTGTCTGTAGCTGCTGAATCGGTTCAGGTCTGGTGTGGAGTCTCACATGGGAAGCTTTGTGTACATTTTCGTTGTCGTGTGGGAGGTTTGTGTATAACTTTATTTATGATAACTTAACTGCCACTGAAGACTCGGGATAAAATGGATCATTCAGGTGAGCACCAGAAATACCTAAAATACTGATTACTGGCGCGGGATGTTCATCTTAACTCAAATGAAGTACTGCAGTCACTGTTCAAGGTAGTTTGATCAGTAATTTCCTAAGGCCAAACAACAATTTAAGAGTACATTCAAGGAGGGAGGTATGTTGTTATGGTTCTGGAGCAGATCTTGTAAACAAAAGCTGCTGCTGCAAATCAGTTTGATAAAGTTTATTCACTTTATTGTGTGTTAGATTTATTCTAGGTAAATGCTGCAGAACCTGCATCTGTGTTCTGATTCATTTGGTACACTGTGCAACTGTGCAAAGTTGTGTTGCAACCATCGCACCAGAACAAACACTTACAGCCTGCTCTCTTTTATTCTCCCAATGCACTTAATAATTACCTGCACTGTTCAAGGTTCTTCTAATATTCACTGATCATCTAATATTCTGTTCCCAGAAATGAAATGAACATTTTCAGTTAAGGCTGAAGAGCACACTATGTTCACTGAGGGTGTATAATGATTAATAGAGATGACATTTTTGATGCAGTAGTCTTTACCCTGCCCTCACTGTGGGATCAATACTGGACTTAGTGTCCTAACTTTGCTGTGATTTTTGGGCTGAAAATAATCCACATAGTCTAATTTCTGTAGTTCAGGGCTTTAGCAGTTTACTGACGGAGCCAGTGGGAGATATTCTGCCTAATTTATGACGAGTATGAAGTGTGACGTCCTTAGAATGAAAGGTTTCAGACTTGAGTAGGTTGTTGTTGAACTTTCTCCTTATTTTGTTTTGAATTGCTGTCATCTGTTCTAATCAACAAACCAGCTAAATTGCATTCATTTTAACTTCCTATTGTAATAGTCCTTGTTAAATACAATAAAGAATCAAGCCATTCTGTTTTCTAGGGTTCTGGATTTGTGCTGTTCATAGGCAATTATCTATGTATTTAGCTGGCTATGCAGTAACTCAATAGTTTAGCTTGTTTCTAAACTTAAAACTGATCATTAAAGCCCATATTAAGCGTGTCTGCTAGTAGCTGTGACATGCAGGTAATTCTATATTTTAAACTGAAGTGGAATTGAATGAATTTCTTTCATTTCTATGAGTTTAAGTTGCTATACTGGCTTACTCTCTAAAAAGAGAGAGTATAATAATTTTAAAACTACTGCTGGCTAAGAACAGATAGTTTTTGAGCACGTGTGTATGAATATTACAATCTTGATACTTTTCCCTTTACTGAGAAAAGAAATAAAAACTCTAGTAATGTACTGTATGTAACTGTGGTTTAATGAACCCTAGATAACTGCCAGAGGCAGTGAATATTACACACATACCTTTTTAAACACTGCCAGAAAGTGTCGTTAGACATAGTATTGGCAATAAATAATGCTGTCATTACAGCCATCGCCATCTTGAACCCTCTGAGTTCTTGTTGGCCCAGGATGACAAAGAACCCTATCTGTTATGCAGAACTTTTTGTAGAACCACAGGTACATAGGTCCTTCACCCCTTGTAATTTGCTAGGGCTGGTGAGAATCATCTGAATAACCTATATGGAATGGTGTTTAGAGATGACTGATGCACTGGGGTTAAAGCAAAGCATGATGTTCACTTTGTAGAACCTTGTAGTGCATGGTGATCTCCAGACAACAGTAGCACAGACTTTCGGCACCTTGCCAAACCTTTCCCATGTTTCATGTCTTAATTGTGTGACTAGTGTCTGTGTAAAGAAGCTCTTTTCTGAGTTCATGTTGAGACCAAGCGCTGCAGTGTATGAGAGGAAGTTGGATATGTCCTGACAAGCCTGCTCCTTAGTGGGGGTGCATGGATACTAGTCATCTGTACAGTGGTATCCTAATGCTTCCGCTGACCAGGCCACTTGCTTACATTTCGAAAACACCAATGGCCAAAGAGAGGCCTAAGAGTAGACCTTTTGAATTGAAATGCCTGTCCTTATAGGTTAAACCTTTTTAAAAGGCATCTGTGTTCTGAGGCAATGGAAACATTTAAAAGGACCAGTCGTGGTTGCAAAGCATGGAATACATCTGATGACATTAGCATGCAGAAAGGAAGGGTTTTTTAGGAACACTCTCAAATCTAGAAATGGACAGACTCTCCAATACTTCTGCTGAACAAGGAAGTATTGTCAAGGTGTCCACCTTTACACTCACGTCTCCTATCAAAGAGAGCATGAACTTATTGAGTTATAGCAACAACACGATCCATAAGAGGGACAGGGGTGAGTCATGATGAAGGTTTTCATTCCAATCAAGCAGGAGCCACACCTGAATCCACATGTTTAATCAGTTCTTGGCTTTCAGTAGACTCAGGTGTGTCTTCTGCTTAATTAGAATGAAAACCTGCACCCACACCTGCCATTTCCGGATATGATTGGACACGCATTAGAGAGCGGGCTCTTTTGGAGGATGTTAGTTGAGTTTTGAGGCTTCAGCTTATTGATTCCAGCTGAGCCATGTCTGCCACCAAGTCAGTACTTCACCCAGAAAGGGACTCATTGCTTTCTTGGTTTTCTGGTATGTTTCAGTCATCACCATAAATGGGCTTTTGTGATTAGTGAGCTGTTTCTAGGTTTGTGTCGGCAGTCAGTGAAGTGGATGTCTGATTCAGACACTGCATCCTTAAGATGGTCAATGCAGTGTCAGTGAGCACATAACTGGTGTCTTTTGCTTCCAGGAAATTCGGACACTGTTTGCACATACACGGGTTTTGCTCCAGTATTCAAAACTTTGATAAAACTACATTGTCATGTCTGTCACTTTCAAAGATCTTTATATGAATAGTAACTTTGAATTTGAGTTATACAGTTGCACACTTTCCATGTTTTTATATATGGAATTCAGCAACTGCCATTGGACTTCATGGAGTTTTCAGTCAACTGTTGTGTGTTTTTGTTTGTTTTTTAACAAGGACTTGTATTGAAATTCCTGTATGCTAATCTTCCATGCGTTACTGATGCAGAAGATGAAATTAAAAATGCTGCAGAATTCTTCTAAACTTCTCAGCTTGTAGCAGTTAACAGCTTGTGCATGTGTTTCTGTCTCAGGAGTGTCCTTTATTCGTCCTCATGAGCCCATGTCTCTAATGAAGATGGGTCTGTGTTTGGTGTTGGTGGGCCATGTGAATTTCCTGTTGGCGGCCCTGGTCCATGGCACAGTGTTGAGGCATATCACCCTCGACACTCAGACACTGGAGTACGCCATCTCCAACATTTTGGCTCTAATGGCTGGACTTGTGGTGAGACATGCCAGAGCAAACAAACACTTCCATCTTACCCACTGAGCACCAATAAATGTCAAAAGACATCCTTAACTGGTCCTGTGTGGCCTGAATGAAATCAGGACCATAAGAAAACTTTGTTGTCTGATCCTTGATTCATTGATTCGTCCCCTAAATACACATCCTTTCTGAATCCGTTTTAAGTTGAATGCCTTGTATATGATCACAGTCGCTGTTTTTTGTTTTGTTTTTTTTTGTTTTGTTTTGTTTTTTTTCTATGCATTAAAACATTTCACTCTGGATAACATCTAAACATCCTTAACCTTTTAAGCTAGGATTCTTCAAAATCTTTTAAAATCTTCGTGCTCACTGGGTTATGCATAACCACCACCATTTGACCATTATTGCTCCACAGGGGTGGAGGTAGAGCTACCATCTGCATTTCACAGTTTCAACGAATAAATCTGATCAGAATAGAAATTTTACAGCTACAATGCAGTTTGTTTTATCCTTTTATAGCCTTTATTTCTCTCCTTAATGTCTCCACAGGGAATCTTGGTTGGAATACTCACTATAGTCTTTTCCAAAAATGAGAAGAACCGAGTCCTGGTAAGTCTGAATAAAGGAATCTGTTAAGCTGTCTGATTGTTCAGTCCTCTTTAATCATAATGATGGTTTGTTCATTAAAAACACTGGCTTGCAGACACGTTTATCAGCTGTACTTCAAATTTGCATTTGTGTGCTTTTATTTTTTATTGTTATTTGTGCTGTTGCCCTCTTGTGGTGTTTGTACAAGTCACTCATAGTCAGTAAAGTAACTTTTTATTTTATTTTTTTTGTTTGTTTGTTTTTAATTAGTACTAACAAATTATATATCACATCTGATACATAAAAAGGAAGCTGGGTGTATGTAAATGGGGGGGGGGCAGTACAAATAAAACTGAGTATGGAAAAATGGTAGCTTAGCAGGTGAATTTAAACTTTTTTTTTTTTTTTTTTTTTTTTAAATGTAGAGGCAATAAAATCTGCAGCATAGAACAAAGTTTGCAGAGAGAAAAGTAATTTTGTTTATATATAAATTTTTTTTTTTTTTTTTTTTAAATATGAGAGATAGATAACCACTGATTTATTGTGTGCAGAATGTGATCTCCATGACCTTGATTGTGGAATGGTTGGTGGTGGTGGTTTCCCTGGTTTGTGTATTTCAGAAGCTCCTGTACTTCTGGAATTTTCATACCTAACAATTGCTAGAGTTTAGACCGAAGGGAGCCAAAAAAAAAAAACATCCAGTCAGTGGCAGTTCTGTGTGTGTGGTAACACTTTGTTAATGAGAGGGGTCAGAGGAGAAAGGCCTGTCTGATTCGAGCTGACTGTAAGGCTACGACAACTCGAACAACCACGCTTCACAACTGTGGTGAGCAGAGTAGCTCACTGTTGGGGGTGAAAAGCCCAGATCAGCAGTTTCTGAAATATTCAAACCAGCCCATCTGGTGAAAACAGCCATGTCAGCGGGATGCAAGAAGGCATTTTACATTGGGGTGCTGGAATTTTAAATATATATAATGCGTGTTATGTCACACCCGAATGATGGTCAAATAATTTTTCGTTTAACAGAGGTTGTGTGTTGATTACAACAATAGTTCCCACAACGCTCTTAAATTGTCCATTCAGAATGTGTTGATTAATTTTCTACAACATGACTGTCAATAGTTACAACTCTAACATAAATGATAGAATAAATACGTTAATATAAACCTAATTTATTAATGCTATCATTACCTATAGTAACAGCTCATTCACACTATATGTTGTAGCAAAATACCTCATCACATCATCAAAACAGAAGAGCGCTTAAATTTTTCTAATAGTCCTTAATGAAGAGATATTCTAATAGTATTTTATAAATAAAATGTAAAGAATGGAACAATGTTATCTAATAACAGGATAAATCGATCTGTTTGGTACTAGTGTCTGAATATTAGGAAGTAATAAGTTTTGAATCTTTGGTGTGTAGGCAGAAAGCTGCCTCATTGATCTGTTTACCTTAGTGCCTCTTGTTTGTTCAGACATGGTGGGTGTGCATGCTGAGTGCAGTAGGGGGCGTGCTGGCTGCTGCTACAGTCGTCGGGCTGCTGGTTGCTTTGGTTTGGACGTTAATTTACGGCACGAAAGGGCTTCTGCTCCACTGCAACTTACCTGATGACATGAGCTACTTCAGCATCACTTTCGAGTGTCCCTTTGACCCCACACGCATTTATGTGAGTCACTGGTCAGACCGTAAACAGTCTGGCATTACAGTAGGTCACCATGGGAATATGTTCTATTATAAGTCATTAGTTTCTTTAAAAAAGGCAACCAACCAGAAACTACATTTGTTATAGTAATCTCCCTTGTCCAATACAGTTAAGTGAATAAATACATGATTATTCTTTACATAATATGGTGATAGTGGGTGTACATTGTGAACTAGTTTGGCTGAAGTAGATCTTTGGGGAAAGGCCTTGGGGTGCACTGGGTAAGAAGTACTTCCATGGTGATGTACTTCATGTTTTGCGATTTTATCTGCTTTACTGGGCCAAAGAAAATCAGAGAAATAATCTTTAATCCATTAAACAAAATGGCATTACACAACCCCTAAATGCTTAGTTATCACACAATTTTAACAGATGCTGGTTTTTGCTTTGTGACAACATTTATATGCGTACACAGACTCCAGAATTATTAACACCCTTCATGGGGCAAAAACTATAAACTATATGGGGTAAAATTATATACCATAAAGCAGGGGTCTCCAATCTTTTTGAGTGAGGGCTCTCTGAAGGGATAAAATAGTCTAGAGGGCTACTAGTTTGATATTCTCAAAAAAAAATCATTTGTTATAAATATAAACACAATGGTGCTGCTTTTTTTTTTTTTTTTTAATAAAAACTTTCAATGAACAACATTATGTCAAAGGTCAAGTGAGCTGGGCAAAAGCGGTCAGTTTAGTAAATGTATAACACACTGACAACTCCTCTTAAATGTGTTCATTTATCAGTATCTATCTGAAACATGCACATTCTTAATGCGTAAGCCAATTAAACATGAATCACCTACAAAACAGTTGAAAAGACTGCCAAATTCATTGCCAACAAAAATAAAAACCCAGCGGACGTGCCAGATTATGGTTTTCTGTGTAGTTCCTTGCATAATTGGGATTGTCAAATTGTCAGCTTGTTGAGGAAGAATTATTAGCACATGTTGTCCATAACATGAATTGATGGCCCTGACTTTATTGATCTTTTTTGCCCCCTGGTGGAATAACAGACTAGCTTTATTTATTTTTCAGTTCAGTTATGATTTACAATTTTAGATTATTGTTATTTTCATTTCTTTATTTACTTGGCCGGATTAGAACCTTTTAACACTCCTATGTTAACTCAAAATATCACTCCTTGCATGTGGTGTTAATTTTATATATAATTTTCATGAAGGGTGCCAATATTTCTGGAATTGACTGGAATATTCTGCTAGAATTTTGATCAATCTAAATTCATGTCCAGATTTTTATAAAGCTGCTTTGTGATTTTTAACATCTGTTGTTAAGTGCTATATAAATGAATGAATTGCATTTGTAACATTGCAGGTAAAATGCTGCTTATGTGATTCTGTATCATTCCTGGGGATCACTCATGTACCCAATGAAACCATGAAATCTCCTCCTTTTCCCCTTTCTCTTTCTTCTTCCTGCCTTCTTTTACAGAAAGTTTGATTGCAACAAATTGTGCGTGCTCTCACAGCAGCTCTTCTCCACAAGAACAGCACAGCTCTTGTTTCGAGAGCGTCTCTTTCATCACTGTGAAATGATACCCTTCGCTTCTGTTCACTTCATATTGGCTAGCCCCATGCAAGCTGATTGCTAGCACTATGGCTGAAGTTGTTGCTGGCGCACATTGGCCACTTTTTATCAAACGTTTCTATCATGTGTGGGCACGCACGCAGTAAGCAGTTTCCTCTCTCTGTGCTCTCAGGGTACCACGCTGATCCTGTGGGTGCCGCTGATCGTAATGAGTGTGGTGGAGTTTGTGGTCTCAGGGCGCTGCTGTGCCGTGTCCATCTCTTTCATCCGCCGCAGAACAAGAATACACTGTGAGACCAGATCGGTGTGTAACACTGTGGAATATGTGATTACTCGTACTGCATGCACCTCACTCATGAGCCTCTATATCTCCATAGCCTCCATACAACTTCTTGTTTGTCTATAACAATCTACACTGACAATTTTGCACCTTTTTCTTTGAGCTTCCCATAATTTCATGATTTTACAAATGATTTTTTTATGCGTTTGTGTCCTATTTGAAATATCAGACAGGATTCCCTATTAATGTATTATATGAATCTATAATCCTAGGCTTGGTAAACCGATTTGATTACAGAAACGTAGGTTTCAAGCAGAACCTTTATCTAAATGATTATTGTGACGGTTAGAATATAACTTGCACTTAAATTTTGCCTGACAGCAAAGAGAACTTCATTTTGGAAATACCAAATGAAGTGTGAACAGATACAATGCTGAGCAACTCTAGTACAGAGGCTGAGATTTATTTATTATTATTATTATTATTATTATTATTATTATTATTATAAATTTATTATTTTTTGTTTGTTTATTATAGGATAAGGCTTTATGTAATCCTGAGGTATTTTAAACAAACAATGTTGTTTGCATCATTGCATTGTAATATAGATTTTTTTGTCTTGAACCATCTTCACCACACAAATGCCCCACTCGATATGTTCTAGTGACAGTCCAGGGCCCTCATTAATGAATAAATCATGTATGCTTATTTTTATGCATAGTTTTGCATATAAAAATTTATAATAATAATAATAATAATAATAATAATAATAATAATAATGACCATGCATATACAAAGCAACCAGCATTACAAAATGATCTTGCAGTTACAAGGTGTTGGATCGGGATAGCTTTACGAAGTCGTGTGTTTCATGGGGCTGGAATTGCTAATTTACTGATGTAATCAATCACAGTTTTTATTAGTGTATATTTAACTACATCTTACTTGGTTTAATTGCATTACATAGTTTGTGGTTTGGCTCACAGCTCAAAGACTAACCAAGTTAGCATGTTAATGAATGCAGCACAAATGTTCTTGATTGGTTCCCATTGACACATCTTTAGGGACTGAACTGATTTCTTAGCTGTGAGCTGGGAGTGGTTTATCAGGGATTGGAGCTTCTCACTTCAGAACCCATTACTTGTATCAGTTGGGATCCAAGTTGGCACACAAATGCAATATTTGTGCATGCTTAAGACATTTAATTATAGAGTTTTTGGCTACAGACACATTTCAGAGAGAAGCTGGGGTTATAGAGAGTATTTCCCATCATGATTATGTTGGAATGCTTCATTGCTCTTGGCCCAACCTGCTTGCAGTTCCCCTACACTGATGCACAACAGATGTGGAACAGCGATCATGGGTTTTCAAAATGTCACTGTGGCTAGTGACTGCCCTCAGAAAATTATGCTAATTGAACGGGTTTCCATAGTGTGAAATTTAAAAAAAAAAAAAAAAAAAAAAAAGCACATTTGATAACATTAAACCTTACAATTGTTGTATTAAAGACTCTCTACTATTTCTGCTTCAGAAAAGGTTCTCCTTTTTAGTATTCTTTGAAGAGACATTTACGTACCAAACATCGTTAATTGTGTAAGGTGTGTCTATATTTAATCAATCCGTGACTGAGCAGTTGGGATTAATTAAGATTAATTACTTCCACTTGGGTGTACCACCTACCAATGTGAATTTGATTAATCTCAATTTAATGACCTGTACAACAATTCAAAATTTAATGTGCAAGAACCAATGAACTATTTTCTGTGTGATCTTGATAAATGAGGCATCTGCTTTGACCCATCTAGCACACTGATTTTTAAAGAGTGATTTTTTTATAAAAAACACCCCCACATGCAATCCTCTGAGTATGTGTCCCCATGTGTTTGAGGAAATTGGGCGTATACACAGCCAGTGATGCATGAGTCATACTGCAGCACTACTGTAAGGCTGTGTGTGTATGTGTATCTGTGTGTTTTCTTCCAGGTGGAGACCCTCAGAGCAGCTGTGCCCCCAGTGATCCCCTGCCATGTCCCACCGCACCGCTGTTGCCATAGAGACTGTGAGCTGGTGCGCCCCCCAGAACAGCATGAGCTGCTGCGCGCATCACGGCCCTACAGCTCCAGCCGCTCGGCCCAGAACAGAGCAGCCTTGTCTCAATTCAACAGGGCCTCACTCAACCGGGCCAGCTTCTGGATCTAGTTATAAGCCTTTGTATTACATTGACCAGACTCTGGTCTTTCTTGAATGGAGGTTAGGAAGGAAATAAAACTGGAGTGCACGTCTGCATGCAACTGGTGCATTCCGTTAGAGTTTACTGATTGTGTACCATGTCGGCTTGTTTGAGTTAATTTAAAAATGCCTCACTTGAAGGAAGTAAAATACAGGATGGAGAAACTTGGAGCCTGGCATGCTGCCTACCTCCCAAGTGTGATCCTGCTTGCTGTATATGCTTGTGCCTGTAGTTAGAACAGATGTGAATTATGAGTACATTTATTTTCTTTAATTATGTTTAGGGTGTTTTGTTTTTTTTTTTTTTGGTTTTTTTTTTTGAAAATTAATTTAATGGTGTATTTAATGTGCAAAAAAATTTTTACATGCTAAACAGATTAAAGTATTTATTTTAGGTGAATAAATTTTGCTCCTGATGTCAGTTTTAATAAACTTCTCATTAATGTGTGTGAACTGTCAGTCCCATGAGAACACATCACCACATACTGTAAAATAATGTAACCCTATGAACTGGACCAATCAGCTATCAGATAAACATTAGCACTGCTCAAACTCTTTTCTGTTTCTATGGAATTAACATCATAGAAATCATCTCCAGACAAAGTTTTAAACACATACATATATTTGTCATCAATTTCAGCAAAGAAGGAGGGGACAATCATGATGTCTTCACATGAAGTTTTCATGCAACATAAAAGAGAAATTGCAATAAGGGTCCAGAAGCACGTACAGTCTCAGTACAAATTTGGAAGCAATGTCTTGGAAAGTTAGACAAAAGCTGGGAGTGTAATGATACAAGAGCGACCGAAGCTCCATCACCATACACAAAAACGTAGGCAGCAGATTGAAACGTTGCCGAGGGGAGATGAAATTTTCTCTCAGTTGTTGTGACACCAAGTAGAGAGATGAAAGCAGTGATATTTTCATACACCCCTTCAATCAAGCGTGGAAATAAGCCCTTAGAGCTAGCGCTCACTGTGATAACCTCTCATTTTTTTGGGATTAAGAAAAAATATCAAATTTTTTTAAGAGTGAGGTGTGATCATAAATCATTGCGCATTCTTTTCTGGCATTTTAAAACGACAATTTTAGGAGTACTTGATGTTATATATTGCAATAAAAAAAAATCAGTTGCAGGTAGCTAAAAAATTGGAAGGAAAAAGAAAACTATCTGAGTTAGCAGTAGCCTAGGCAAATTTAAATATCCGGTGTGAATACAAAACTGTTGGCAACTTTATAAAGGATCAACTTTATGAGAATAGTTAGTTGAATGCAGGTGTGAGTCAGATTATGGAACTGAATTGTGGAGATTTTCAGATTTCAGGTTGGACGTAGTAATGAAGGAGGTAGGGGAACGTGCCACTTAATCTGGGGCTCAAAAACACAGTACTACCTCAAAAACATACTTTATTTAAAGACACGAAGTGATACTATAAAGTTAGCACACACACATGCACAGGAATCATGCGCACATCACGCTCACATTCACACATACACACGGAGCGCCTCGAATCGCATGTGCTACAAAGCGTCTGATTCCGAACACCATGGAACGTTTCCCCGGACGCAAACTACGACTTCAGTACGATAAAGATTCGGATCTGGGTTCAAATGGAACGGCAGATAGAATCTTATAATACTATGGTCATGAAATATTTCTTCCGAGTTTTGCAAACCCTTGATAATGACGCCACAAGGACCTCTTGCACACCTCGGATCAGCAGTTAAATTCAATCTTGCTTCAGCGTAAGATCACCAGTGGTTTACTGCTGCAGACCTGAAGACTACACCACACTGATGATTTCATAGAGATGAAAAAAAGTTTCACAACGTGATAAAACACCACATGCGGGGGAAAAAAAAACCAAATAAATAACCTTGGAAGAAACAGTACATATGTACAAAACCAAAGTAAAAATCAAACAAAATGAAATGATAGGATCTACATCCTTCTCGTACTAAATGAATATTCATAAGCAAACAAATCCTACCATCAGCCCACTGCGTCTACTGGAGGTTTTTTTTATGGATTTGGATACTTACATGAGCTACATAATACTGTCTGAGTAAAATGGCATCTACACTAGCCTCCTAATATGTTTTATAAGTGTTTATACTGTGTATATGCATATATATACACACCTATATGAAAACAAAAAGGAAGGAGAAAAAAATTCAAACAGGACAGCTAGACATGAGGATGAGAGAGAGAGCTGAGGGCAGGGAGGAGTGTGAGTGCATGCACAATATCCAGGGAGTGGTCTTTCCCAAAACCAGGAGCCTGGAGTATGGTGTCTAAACACCGTGAGCCGAGCGCTCAATAGGCCTCAGAGACACGGACAGACGAAGCGCAGCAGACAGAAGACGTCTTTGCGGGTGTTGTCTTTGTTCTTCGGGTGTATGCGTGCCCCTTCTCAAAGAAACTAAAAGTAAAACTGATGTACTTTTTCTTTTCTCTTAAAACTCTTCCGTCTGGAACACAAATAACAATGAAAGACGAGAACCTTCATGCACAGAGCGGCTGTTTCTTAAAGGACTCAAAACTGTGAGGCACTGCTGGGGTCGCACTGCAGCAGCCGCACGATGGATGGATCACTCTTGGCCCCTTTTATGAACTCCTCCAAAGAGAGCTTACCTGTGTGGAGAGACCAAGAAGTGGAGAGTTTGAGGGGTAAAAATAAGTAAATAAATAAATAAAACCTTTTCCAAGCACAGCTTCATATCTCACCATCATTGTTCAAGTCCATTTGTCTGAAGATCTTATCAGTCCTCTTCTCTGGTGTGGACTCATCCTCAGGCATCTTCATCACAGAGGACACCATCTTATAGATTGCCTGTGACATTATACATAAAGATAATAAACAGTGTTGAGAAGAGCAATAACATCACTAGTAGTTGGTTTGCCATGTGCTAGTGTTTGTTTTAGATTCTGTTCTTCGCCCCATCCTGTCTTTGGCTTGTTGCCTGATTGTGTTCACTTGTTTTGTGTTAATTTGCCTTTTTATATCATCTCTGTGTCACTGTTCTTTGCAAAGTCTTACCATGCTATTAATTACTTTATTTCTAAGCGTTTTCCCGAGTTTGTATCACCGTACTATATTTCATAGTACTGCCTAGTCTTGATGCAAGTTTCCATTCCTCAGTTGTGTTTAATTGATTGGCTTGTATTATTGTGTTCTGACCTTTGCTATGGACTCTGATTAAAATTCTTGGATTTGTCCCCACGCATGTTTCTCTATGCATATCTCAAGTATACTATCTTAATTTCGAGTCTCATTCTGATTATGCCGAGTTTAGTCATTTGTTTGGTGCTCAAGATTCACTTCATGTGCTCACATTATTTCACTGCATTTACATTCCTATGTAGGCCAAAGTTATTAATCATAACTATCCACTTCTGCTTTTTTTTTTGGTTTGTGAAGGTCAACTCATGCTTCTTCTGAGACACATGAAGCCAGCAACTTCATCTTCTATATACCAGAACTAACCCATGATTAGCTTGGCCTCATTTATCTGCCAAATGCCATAAAATGTTATTAACATAGTGTATGCACAAAACAGTCTATGTAAAGTGTAAGCACCATTCGTCACATGTACACATGAGAATTTGTAAAAAAATAAACTTGAGTGGAAATACTGTGTGGAATACTGACTAGTACATGTACATGGTTAAGGTCATGCAAACATGTTTATTGGTGTGTGTTCAATTTAGTGACTCTAGCAGCAGATCACCTGAACATAATGACATTACACACATTTGTGCTTTTGTCATTGGCTAAAGAGTGAATGTGTTTTGCTACATGATAACTTCCTTAAGAGTTATTTTCAGATAAAAATGTTTTTAATTGGAGTCAGAACTAGAGAGATTCATTCATTTATCTTCAGTAAGCTCTTTATGGCCAGGGTCACTGTAGATCCAGAGTCTATACCAGGAACACTGGGTGTAAAGTGGGAATACAACTTGAATGGGACTCTAATCTGTTGCAGGACACCATGCACACGCACATTCACACATACATTCACACCTAGGGACAATCTAGAGCCACCAATCCACCTAGTGACAGTGGTGGCTCAGTGGTTAAAGGCTCTGGGTTACTGCTCAGGAGTTCAAGCCACAGCACTGCCAAGCTAACACTGTTGGGCCCTTGGGCAAGGCCCTTAACCCTCAACTGCTCAGTTGTATAAATGAGACAAAATGTAAATCAATAAGAGCGTCTGCCAAATGCCGTAAATGTACATGTTTTGGAGGTGAAAGGAAACCAGAGAACTAGGAGTAAACCCACATGGACATAGGGCAGCAACACTACCCACTGTGTCACCATGCCAGCCCCAAAGAGATCATTACAATGAAAATCTACTGCATAGAGGGACTACATTACATGCTCAATGTTGCACTGTCAACGAATGGCATCAAATATACTCATTTCATTCATTTGTAAGTGATCAGTGATGCCCAAAATTTGGCTCTTAGTAAAATGCTTCCAAGATGAGATATCAAGACTATTCACATTTTAAAAAAAACTTCCCTCTTTTCCACCAATGTTTCCTAAAAATGGATTGAGAGTCTTGCTCCTAATTATACTGTATGCAAATAAGATAACGAGCAAAATATGTGTGCTAATACCTGCGTGTTAATAACTGTTCATGGGTGGGACCTAACACTTGTGCAGGTGCACATTATATTAAGCTTTATTAGGATTTCTAAATGAAATGTGCAGTGAAGTAGTTTTATAAATGACCAACAGGACACAGAGGAATGCAGTCTTTCTCATTCAGAGAGCAGGGCCAGTTCTACTCCTGGTCACGGATGGCTGTGGCTCATGATTCAAACTCAGGATCTCCACACTCTGTGTGGTGTTTTTATGATACAGTAGAGTGGAGTGCCTCTCCAACCCCTCTCCACATTAAAGCACTGCTCATGATAAAAAATGAAACAGCTCTGTAATCACGGCGCACCGGCCAACTGTAACAGCCACAAACCTACAGATAATCCCGACATTCTACTGGCAGGGATAAATCCCAGTTAAATTTAACCGTCTAATCCGTAAAGGAACAGCATAATAGCTGCTGCTGCCACCATCCCCCACTACATATACATAAATCTCCTCACTGAGGTCACTTGGCTAGGGGGTTTTATTCACCACAGAGCACTGCCTGGTCTGACTGCTGCTAAGTACAAGCTGTGCACGTTGAGCACATACTAATAGCATTTCCCCTCTCTCAGGGCTGCAGGCAAAGGCTCCTGAACTCCCACTACAAATGAGAGTGCGAAATAACGAGTCGAAGCATTTCAGCTCTACACCTGAGTGCACTCGCAAAAGCAGACCCAGCACACTGAGTCAAAGATAATATACAGTTAGCTTTGCCTGACATCCTTTATTAGAATCATGTCAAGCCAGGCTGACTGCATGGAGTCTAAATTTAGAAAGTCGAGTTTTAGATGGTGGTAGATTTGATCTAATGAACTACATGGCCTTATGACAGGCAACATTTAGTGAATCAGACCTGCCAATCTATTACACAAATCCATATAGACTAGAATATCTCATTATAAAACCCATCATATACATCAGGTATGCCGCTGTGGAGATTAGTCAGGGTACTGGGGGGACACTGACGCAGACGCAAAAGAGATGCAGGAGCAGGTACAGAAAGAAAGCTAAATGTACTTGCTTAATATTTCCGACTAGATGAAGCCAATTCTACAGTCAATTGCACAAGACTACACTGGAAATCGTCTTCTTTATTTGGGCTTTAATGAATCCTTAACACCCTGATATCACTTTGCATGAAGTGGAGAGGTATGTACAAGCCTGTTTTTTAATCCCAATCGTACCCAATTCCTTAGTTCCTGTAACACTTATTTTTGTTGTCTTTTGAAGCTAAATAAAATTGAAATAAAGTACTTGCACTGTGGCAGACTGAATTCCTTTATGACCAGTACTGTGTGAAAGAGTGCTTTCAGAGCAGCAGGTTGCACATCACTTTCCAATCCCACTCAGCTAGTTTAGAGCCAGCCACTCTCAGTTTCAGAATCAATGTTTTCAACTGAGCTGCACACTTGTTCACACAAGAGTAATTATTTTGCACATTTATTTCACCGGTTTATTTACTTTCATCATTAACAGTGCAGCCTAAAAAAGCACTGATGCTGGAAATTGAATTTGTAGCCTGTGTACGGCTGTCAATTTAAGGAGGTTTGGTGCGTTCTTTGCTCACAAATAAAGCAGCCTAAAAATAACGATGTCCTGAAACTATAGAAAAGATGACTAGTCGACTATATAGAGTCGTGTGAAAAAATAAGTACACCCCATGGAAATTGTTTGGTTTTTCTGACATATTTGGACAAGCAACATTTGATCCTCTTTGAAACAGTGCCTGTTAATAAAGGTGTAATTGTAATTGTATTAATTTTCACAATTTAAATTAACAAGAGTTAATAGAGTTCTGCAAGGCCATCAGAAAAAAAAAGGTTGTGGATGTCTATGAGTTTGGCAAGGGATGTAAAGAGATCTCCAAATTGTGGCTCAGGTGGTAGAGTAGGTTGTCCACTAATCGTAGGGTTGGAGGTTCGGTTCCCGGCCCACATGCCGAAGTGTCCTTGAGCAAGACACCGAACCCCAAGTTGTTCCTGATGGCAAGCTAGCGCCGTGCATGGCAGCTCTGCTACCATTGGTGTGTGAGTGTATGTGTGAATGGGTAAATGAGAACCAGTGTAATGCGCTTTGGAACCACTAAGGTTAAAAAAGCGCTCTATAATCATTCCACTGTACGGAAAATGATCTATAAGACTGGCCATCCCAGCAAATTCAGCCCAAGAACAGACTGTCTGATGCAAAAAGAAGTCTCCAACAACCCCAAAATTTCATCACAGGATCTGCTAGTAAGTGATGGTAACTGATGGTGTCAATATGCATGCTTCTACAATCAGAAAGAGATTGCACAGATTTGACCTACATGGGAGGCGTGCTAGGAAAAAGCCTTTGCTGTCTGAAAAGAACATTATAGCAAGACTACAGTTTGCCAACGAGCATATAGGCAAAGACCAGGCCTTTTGGAGTAATGTGCTCTGGACAGACAAATCAAAGATAAAGTTGTTTGGCTACAGTAACAACAGAGATGTTTGGTACAGACCAAAGACAACTTTTCAGGAGAAGCACCTCATACCATCTGTGAAGCACGGTGGTGGAAATGTTATGGTTTGGGGTTGCTTTGCTGCCTCAGGGACTGGACAGCTTCATTCATTGATTCAACTATGAATTGTGCCTCATATCAATGAGTGCTTGAAGATAATATGAGGCCATCTGTCCAAAAGTTGAAGTTGAACCGAAAGTGGACCTTTCAACAGGATAATGATCCTAAGCACACTAGAAAATCCACCAAGGAATGGCCCAAAAAGAAGAAATGGAGGATAATGGAATGGCCTAGTAAAAGCCCGGATTTGAATCCCATTGAGATGTTGTGGGGGATTCGAAACGGGCAGTAAATACAAGAAAACCCTCAAACATCTTGCAACTGAAAGAATACTGCATGGAAGAGTGGTCAAATATGCCAGCAAGCCTGGTTGCCATGACATGACAATGCCAAGACATGACAATTATGCAAAACGTTATGAAGAAAGTTATTTCTGCTAAAGGGGTAATACTAGCTTCTGAGGCCAAGGCTGTACTTACTTTTTCCACAGAAGAATATCATCGCTATTGATATTTCTGTTGAATAAATGATTGAAAAAGTTATTTTTCCTTGTGGTTTTGTTCAAGTATATCAATTTTATTAAAAGGCACTGTTTCAAAGATGATCAAATATGTCAAAATAAGCCGACAATTTCCATGGGATGTACTTATTATTTCACATGACCAAATTTTTTTATTATTATTTTGGGTGGACAAGTAAAAATTTGTAGTCGTGCATCCAGTGTGTAGGTACGCTTTGTATCTCAATAGAAACATCGGACAGTTTCGACATTGTGAGGACAATTTGCTGGTTTGGGAATAAACAAATAAACAAACAAATAAATATGTATGTATGTATGTATGTATGTATGTATGTATTTAGTTAGATAGTATTTAGTAAAAACAGTAGCTTTTATTTAAAAAAAAAAAACATAGCATAAAGGTCCTCACAAGTATAGTATGACAAAAGAGAGTGTGTGTGTGTGTGTGTGTGCCTTATCAATGCAGCTAAAGATATGTAACATATGGTGAACTGAGGCGAACACTGCATTAATATTAAGCATTTCCAAAAATTGACACAAACCCATCTATAACAGAACAGCTTGCATATTCAGCATGTGCAGATTGCAGATTACAGCAGAAGAGCTTTAGCACATGCCACTCAAACATCCAGCAGAGGAACATCAGAACAAAAAAGTGCACTGGAACTGTAACATCACTGTGGGTTTTTTTGGTTTGTTTGTTTGTGTTTGCTGGAATTAAAATTCTGTTTTCAAAATATCTCATTTCAAATTCGTATAATAATTAGGCTGAGCAAAAATTTAAAATTAAATGGTGGACTAAGCTGAGATGAGCAGCACAAGGCCATGTGACCCTGACTAGATTTAAGTGGTTATTGAAAATGAATTGATGCATGCTTGCATTAATTTTCTCAACATGCTCTCTGACCTGTACAATCTCGAGCATCTCATCACGACTGATGTACCCGTTGCCATCCAGGTCGTACATACTGAAGGCCCATTTCAGCTTCTGATCCAGCTTTCCCCGTGATGTCACACTCAGAGCGATGATGAACTCCCGGAAGTCGATGGTGCCATCATTGTTGGTGTCAAATGTGCGGAAAACGTGCTCCGCAAACTTGGAGGCATCACCGTATGGAAAGAAGTTGGCATATATCTTCTTGAACTCCTCCACGTTCAGGTGGCCGCTTGGGCAGTCTTTAAGGAAGCCCTAAAGAAAAATTAAAATAAGTCTTAACATCTTGATCCATAGCTTTAAAAAAGATTTTTTCAGTCTAATCTCCTTCACCTGTAGTGCATTTGTGATTACCATGGACAATAATTTCTACATGTTTACTTCTACTGAGAGATACCAAAAACCAATTTACTCAAAACTCACTTATACTGAAAGTCTAAGGGCTGTTGTTGAAGTTATCAATAAATGTTTATGCCAACATATTTCTAAAGCATAACTATAAACTACTAATTCTTATTAAGAATTACTGAAATTGTTTTGGAAAGATTCTTCAGATGTATTTATAAATTAAGCTCTAAAACTGTATAATTCATTTGATCTGATCATTCATGGATACCAAAAGACATTAAAAAGCTTTAAGTAACCAAAATGTGACATGTAATAGTTATTGTTATAATAGTTATATATATTATATAGTTATATATAGTTATAATAGTTATTTGAATTTCTGTTATATAATACAGTTGTGTATTTGACATAATTCAGTAACTGGGGTACAGATGGAGTCTTCTGTTAAAGCCTTGAACTTTAAAAAGTTTGCAGACAGTCTATATAATCACTGAACAGAGCAGACTTCCTCTTATCAGTCAGGAGGCACTTTGATTTACTATGTTCCTCCTTCCGGGGGTGAAAAAATATACCTGTGGTTTTCATACATCTTAATAAGACACTTGTTTTTGCTGTGATGTGACACACTAGAGCGGAATGATTGAAAACACATCACCATACAGTATCTCACAAAAGTAAGTACACCCCTCACATTTTTGTAAATATTTGATTATATATTTTCATGTGACAACACTGAAGAAATGACACTTTGCTA